>OW240917.1:2297757-2455389 GCA_933207985.1 Pelobates cultripes
AAGAAGAATTCCCCCTCCTTACAAAGTAGGGGATCTGGTCTGGCTTTCTTCAAGGAATATCACCACAAACCGTCCTTCAAAGAAATTAAGCTCCCTTTTCCTTGGTCCCTTTCAAGTAATTGAGGTCATTAATGATAACGTTGTTAAATTAGAACTCCCTCCAAGTTTTAAACTTCATCCTGTATTCCATGTCTCTTTGCTTAAACCACACATCCCTGATCCTTTCAATAGGGATATGGTAACTGTAACGGAACCGCTGGCACCCCGACTGGGTACCTTCCGCCGACGGATGCTCCTAGTGCTTTCCGAGGACTCCAAGCACTCTGCCTGACACCATAACCACTGCAGACCCCACAAACCGCCGCAGCATGGTTGGGGTCTCGCCGTCTCCACCCACTCTGGACCCAGGACCAGGGTCCAGCTTCCAGCAGGTCGACCTCTCTCCGAATTCCAGAGAGCAGGAACAGGAACAAGCTCTTAGCAGAGCTTAGTGATAATGCCCTGGGGAGTATAGTGGTTATAGCAATCCCCAGAGTGTAGTTTCTCCAATTCCCCAAACATGAGCCGAAACTTCATGAAGGTACAAGATGATCTGACTCCAATGAGCGTTTATTACTGCTTATATACAAGTTTTCAGGTCAGAGGCACACCCCTGGACCTGGTGGTAAACTGTGACCAAAAGGGACACAAACCAATGGGAACACTAATTAACATGATAACACTCTCACATACACAATGAAATCCCTCCTCTCCATCCTGGAGATAATTGGCTTAAGGCACTGCAGTAAACTCAATTATCTCCAGGTACAGAAAATATCTACATTTAACACTAACAGCAAAATACGTAAAAGTACATAAAAATACATAATTCTTATTTTATTACACAGAACCCCCACATTTAACCTATCCCCAGATAGCTCGGATCTGAGCGCCCAATCTAGGTGAACAGCGCTCAGATCCCATGAACAGAGTAGATTTTCCACGGGGTAAAGCATAGCAAGGGCTGTTGAGAAACCAAGGAGGGACAAAAGCAGTCAGTTCCAACTGGTTTGGCAGTGTGCCTGGGACAACGCCCTGCTGGAGAACAATAGACAGGAAACGGGGGAGGGGAAGAAACACACCTTCCCATGGATTCAAATGGGAAGAAACTGTCTTTAGAAGCCAATAAGCCCCAAATAGTCTTAAAGGGACATTGTTCCTAAAAGTCATAATATGTCCAGGGATGGTTTTTAAAGGGCCAGCAGCAGCACCATACAAATCCAATATGCCCAAATATTGTACTTGAAGGGCCAAATAACCCAGGGCCATAGTCATGAGGCAAGAGGCTGGCAATCAGGCTCCTCCAACAGCCAGGGGAAAATCTGGTGACAAAAGGCGTTTCGTCACAGTAACAACTCCTGAACCTATCATTGTCCAGGGTGAAGAGGAATATGAAATTGAAAATGTTGTAAATGCTGGCAAAGAAATGTGTTTAACAGCTTGAAGGTCTGTGCCTATTAGCCCTTTACAGCAATTGAATGTGTGTATGTATAAATGGGAAAAGAGAGAAGGGTGGGAGATAAGAAAGCTCCCTAATGACTAAGGTACTAGTACTAATACAGAGTAATAGCTTATTGCTGTCTTTATTGAGTTCTGACTAGTAACATAGTTATCCATAAAAAGTCTCCCTTTAAAAGTGGCAGATGACCTTACTAGTATTGACTAGTATATGTTACTGTGGTCAATATACCAACACCAGAATCCCATAAATCCACATTGGCAGCAGAAGAAAGAGTAAAAGAAAAAAAGCCAAAGTATAGCTAGATACAATGTTGCATTAGTTAGTAAAAATACAAATGCAGTAACTGCTTCTTATGAGTCATCTCCAGAGGGAGTGAGTTTGGGACCTGGAAACAATAAGCACGAATTGTATCCATATAGAGGAAAAGGTTATTCTTATATCCCTGTGAGGGAAAGGCTATGCACTAGTCCCTGATATCCTCCCAACACCTTCAAGGGTGTTCTAATCTGCGGCTCGATCTAAGAGGAGCAAAAGAAAAAAGCTGCCTAATGTGCCATCACACCGGCTGTATGAGCGGCACTGTATAGAATGAAAAATAAAGAAAAGAATTAATTTAACCTATAAGGGTCTAAATACCCATAGTGATAAAGTGTCCCTAAAAGTGAACAAAGTGAGTGATGTTTGCGCCCGACGCGCGTTTCGGTGTGTTAGAACACCTTCGTCAGGGGATAAAACTGTCTCGCAAAAAAGCCGGGACTTTTAAACCCCCGTGTAGCCAATCAGATGTAAGCTCCCTCCTTGATCATTCAGTCACGTGTCCGGGAGGTCATGACGTCATTCGTAACGTATCTCCCCCTGTGACCTACTGATGGGCGAGATAACAGAGAGAGGAGGGAGGAAAGCCTCCTAATTAAACGTCATTGAATTGAACTAATTCGATTTAAGAATCCCTCCTTCTCTGATAACTTATTGTCCCACGTGGTGGCCCAGGGGTGAAGGGAATAAGAAAATTTTTTTATTCGACAACGTCGTTTGATGGACAGTTTGAATTTAAATATTCACCGGTCACGGGCTAAATGGCATCTATTACACGAAATGTTGATATTACATTTCAACAGTGCTCATCCTGTAATTCATAAATTCATTAACTGTGTGATGTATTTATTGGTGGAGGTATGATTCATAGTGCGTTTAAGCTTTATATTATTAGCTATAAAAAGCACTTTTTTCCTCTCTCATCCACCAATAATTGCTTCAAAATTCAAAGTGAGGAAATTTATAAGTCAGGAGAATGTAACCCTAATCTGCAAATACCATCCTATTTCGGGGATGTAGTTGCAATGTCAAAAAATAAATTGTAAAAATGTTAAAAACGGGTTACATTGATATTGAGCAGTGTTAATTATTATAGTTGATGCTGTTGAAGGATCCTGTTACATCAATGATTTTTACAAAGTTTGGCACAGGGTTTGAAAAATCTGTGGTTAACTATGATTAAATTATTTACAGTGAATTATTTACAGTGCTAATGAAACTGTTTTTACAAGTTGTAGTTTATGTAGAGATCAAGTGATGAAGGGAGTATAAGTGAATCCTTCATTCAATCCTTTAGGTGACATGGTTTTCAATCGGTAGATCCAATAGCACTCTCTTTTCCTAATACACTGGTCCCAGTTTCCCTTTCTTTGATCCTGTCGAATTAATTCTATTCCCTGAAATCTCAAAACTGTGGGATCTCCATTATGTACATTTTTAACATGTCTAGAGATTGGGGTCTCAATATGTCTAGTGCTTTTAACAGAATTGATATGTTCAAGGATTCTTCTTCTGAAAGGACGAAAGGTTTTTCCCACGTAGGACATTGAGCATTGGCAGGTAATCAAATACACTAAACCTTTAGAGCTACAATTAAAAAAGGAATGTGTATCAAAATGCTGATTCTTACTACTGTCAGTAAAGGTTTTTGAATCTTTCTTAATAAAATTACATGCCTTACTTATGGATAACTATGTTACTAGTCAGAACTCAATAAAGACAGCAATAAGCTATTACTCTGTATTAGTACTAGTACCTTAGTCATTAGGGAGCTTTCTTATCTCCCACCCTTCTCTCTTTTCCCATTTATACATACACACATTCAATTGCTGTAAAGGGCTAATAGGCACAGACCTTCAAGCTGTTAAACACATTTCTTTGCCAGCATTTACAACATTTTCAATTTGGTATTTATTCGGGTACAGGCCCTTAGGTTGACTGGCACCACCTTCTGACCACAATTCCTGCCTGCTTTTTCTCTAAATGCCTGTTTGCTGTTCATCTAAATAGGCATTCTTAGGATTATCAGGCAAGTCAATTCGTTTTAATTGTTCATTTGAGGGTTTAAGACCCATTAATTGGTCAGATTTCATAGATCATCTTAAAAATACAACATTAACCCAATCAATCCTAAGATCCAATGGCAGGCTTTCTTTCTAACTTGTCAAAAGCTTCCAATTGGTGCCTTGATGCTGATATAATTTTTTCTGAGGTTAACTTACCACCTGATGAGTCGAACTATTCACTAACAGCAGGCTTTAACTCTCTAACTCAGTTATATAAACAACAAATCAGAACAAGCTGGGAAATAGCATCCCTGGAGAACTATCTAAAGAAAGGTTTAATACCTAGAGGACTGAGAGTTCCAACCACATCTACCTCACATTTAGACGAGGAAGATTTTGTTAAAGAATGGGAGGAGGCAGCTGGGCAGTGTTCAACAAAGTTCATGGAAATAATCTGCAAATATGAAAACAAAAAATTAAAAGAAATAGAGAATAAGGTAGAAAAAGAAGTGGAAAGGGTACAACAATTTAAATCAGACCCCACTTTCAGTTTAAATGAAAATAAATTACAAAATAATTTGGAAAAATTTCAATCCATCATTAAACAACGAAAACATCAGAAATTTCTAAGAGACACCAAAGACTTTAAATCGGGTAACATATATAGGAGATTTCAAAGGAGGAGAAGAGTCAATAGGGACCAATTTTCAACCTCCGAGTACGAAACTAGTGAGTCTGATCCTGACTCTCAAGCTTCCACCTCTACTGGAGAGGAACAGAGTGGGGGAATTCTCAAAAAAGGGGTCACTTTTTTAGAGAAACAGGGGGAAGAACGCCCCCGACTAAGATCAAGATCCAAGAAACAGTACAATCGAAAGAGTCAATACTAAATAGAAATCAAGTGATTAACTTATCTAAGTATAAGTTAACACAGCCAGAACTGGATCTACTTAATAAGGGCCTATCATTTATACCCACCCCACGCCTTGACAAATTTACTTGGGTGAAAGATATTCATCTTTTCGCCCGTAAACTTTTACTACATAAAAACCATCTCCTTACTGAGGACAAAAAAGCTAAAATGCTGGGATTAGACCCTAAAGACTATAAAATGACCATGCTGCTAGTTGAACTTCTAGAGGAAAATGAATGTGGTAAACAAGCTCCACAACCTTTAACTAGTCTAAAGAAAAAAAGTCGATACTGTCCCAAACTCGGAGACTCAAAATACATTGAGACCTTTGTTGAGTTAGTATGCAATGAGATCGAAAATATTAAGGTATCGGATCTAGACTATAAATCTAACTCAAACCTCACTACAGCAGAAGTGGGGGCCCTGGACTCCTTAAGAGACAACAAAGAAATTACCATCAAACCCTCCGATAAAGGAGGCAATGTGGTTATCATGGATACCACTGACTACGTTAATATGACTAAAAAAATATTGACAGATGTAAATACTTATAAAATAATTCAACATGACCCGACTAAGAAGTTTCAGCAAGAATTGAAAACAATCTTAGAAAAAGGACTCCAACTAAAACTGATTTCCAAAAATGAATTTGAATTTATTCTAGGTGATAGCCCACGTATTTCTACCTTCTACAGCCTCCCCAAAATACACAAACAATATAATATCTTAACAGGAAGGCCAATTGTCTCTGGTAATAACAACTTAACCCAAAATGCAAGTATATATATTGACCAAATTTTGAAACCACTGGTCACCCAACTTCCATCATATTTGAGAGATACCAAACAGACTCTAGCTGAATTAACCAAAATACGGATGCCTCCACATTCCATACTATGCAGTCTGGATGTGGAGTCCCTATATAGTTCTATCCCCCACTCTTTAGGATTAGAACACACAAGCTATTTCTTACGAAAAAGAGGCACACATATGTATGAACATAGTGATTTTACAGTACAATTACTTAAGTTCATTCTGACACACAACTTTTTTCTGTTCGATGGTGTATACTATCACCAGGTGCAGGGAACGGCTATGGGGACATCTTGTGCGCCCTCATATGCCAATCTGCACCTGGGATGGTGGGAGGAAAAAATAGTGTTTGCCGATCCACAAGATCACCTAGTTCAATGTATCCACTACTGGAAGAGATACATTGATGACATTGTGATTATATGGACAGGCACACTTGAACAGTTCACAGCTTTTGTACAGCTGTTGAACCTTAATGATCTGAACCTCAGATTCACCACTGAAGTAGGAACCCCTAATTTGACGTTTCTGGACCTTACTCTGATCCCTAATTCAAATGGGATAATTAAAAGTAATCTATTTAGGAAAAGTACGGCTACCAACAGCCTCTTAGACTGGAAGAGTCATCACCCAGTCCCCCAGAAGAAGGGGATTCCCATTGGCCAATATCTACGCCTTAGACGTAACTGTACAGATATTGAAGATTTCAAAATCAAGGCCAGGGATCTGCGAACTATGTTCAGAACGAAAGGGTATCCCAATAAATGCCTCAAAAGGGCCTATCATAGAGCCCTACTAGTAGACAGAGAGACCCTAATAAGAGAAGAGTCAGTCCCGTGCAAGAACTTAATGCAACAAGATAACAAACAACTTAGGTGTGTAGCCACTTATGATGCTGGATGGAACTGTATAAGATCTATTATGCATAGATTCTGGCCGTTGCTAAGACAGGATGAGCAATTGAAGGATATCATTCCATCACATGTATCCCTGGTAGCAAGGAGAGGCAAGAATCTTAAAGATTCTCTAGTACATAGCCATTTTCAGAGAATAGCAGCACCGACACACTGGCTATCAAACAATCTCAAAGGCACTTACAAATGCGGAAGATGTAAGGCATGTAATTTTATTAAGAAAGATTCAAAAACCTTTACTGACAGTAGTAAGAATCAGCATTTTGATACACATTCCTTTTTTAATTGTAGCTCTAAAGGTTTAGTGTATTTGATTACCTGCCAATGCTCAATGTCCTACGTGGGAAAAACCTTTCGTCCTTTCAGAAGAAGAATCCTTGAACATATCAATTCTGTTAAAAGCACTAGACATATTGAGACCCCAGTCTCTAGACATGTTAAAAATGTACATAATGGAGATCCCACAGTTTTGAGATTTCAGGGAATAGAATTAATTCGACAGGATCAAAGAAAGGGAAACTGGGACCAGTGTATTAGGAAAAGAGAGTGCTATTGGATCTACCGATTGAAAACCATGTCACCTAAAGGATTGAATGAAGGATTCACTTATACTCCCTTCATCACTTGATCTCTACATAAACTACAACTTGTAAAAACAGTTTCATTAGCACTGTAAATAATTCACTGTAAATAATTTAATCATAGTTAACCACAGATTTTTCAAACCCTGTGCCAAACTTTGTAAAAATCATTGATGTAACAGGATCCTTCAACAGCATCAACTATAATAATTAACACTGCTCAATATCAATGTAACCCGTTTTTAACATTTTTACAATTTATTTTTTGACATTGCAACTACATCCCCGAAATAGGATGGTATTTGCAGATTAGGGTTACATTCTCCTGACTTATAAATTTCCTCACTTTGAATTTTGAAGCAATTATTGGTGGATGAGAGAGGAAAAAAGTGCTTTTTATAGCTAATAATATAAAGCTTAAACGCACTATGAATCATACCTCCACCAATAAATACATCACACAGTTAATGAATTTATGAATTACAGGATGAGCATTGTTGAAATGTAATATCAACATTTCGTGTAATAGATGCCATTTAGCCCGTGACCGGTGAATATTTAAATTCAAACTGTCCATCAAACGACGTTGTCGAATAAAAATTTTTTCTTATTCCCTTCACCCCTGGGCCACCACGTGGGACAATAAGTTATCAGAGAAGGAGGGATTCTTAAATCGAATTAGTTCAATTCAATGACGTTTAATTAGGAGGCTTTCCTCCCTCCTCTCTCTGTTATCTCGCCCATCAGTAGGTCACAGGGGGAGATACGTTACGAATGACGTCATGACCTCCCGGACACGTGACTGAATGATCAAGGAGGGAGCTTACATCTGATTGGCTACACGGGGGTTTAAAAGTCCCGGCTTTTTTGCGAGACAGTTTTATCCCCTGACGAAGGTGTTCTAACACACCGAAACGCGCGTCGGGCACAAACATCACTCACTTTGTTCACTTTTAGGGACACTTTATCACTATGGGTATTTAGACCCTTATAGGTTAAATTAATTCTTTTCTTTATTTTTCATTCTATACAGTGCCGCTCATACAGCCGGTGTGATGGCACATTAGGCAGCTTTTTTCTTTTGCTCCTCTTAGATCGAGCCGCAGATTAGAACACCCTTGAAGGTGTTGGGAGGATATCAGGGACTAGTGCATAGCCTTTCCCTCACAGGGATATAAGAATAACCTTTTCCTCTATATGGATACAATTCGTGCTTATTGTTTCCAGGTCCCAAACTCACTCCCTCTGGAGATGACTCATAAGAAGCAGTTACTGCATTTGTATTTTTACTAACTAATGCAACATTGTATCTAGCTATACTTTGGCTTTTTTTCTTTTACTCTTTCTTCTGCTGCCAATGTGGATTTATGGGATTCTGGTGTTGGTATATTGACCACAGTAACATATACTAGTCAATACTAGTAAGGTCATCTGCCACTTTTAAAGGGAGACTTTTTATGGATAACTATGTTACTAGTCAGAACTCAATAAAGACAGCAATAAGCTATTACTCTGTATTAGTACTAGTACCTTAGTCATTAGGGAGCTTTCTTATCTCCCACCCTTCTCTCTTTTCCCATTTATACATACACACATTCAATTGCTGTAAAGGGCTAATAGGCACAGACCTTCAAGCTGTTAAACACATTTCTTTGCCAGCATTTACAACATTTTCAATTTGGTATTTATTCGGGTACAGGCCCTTAGGTGGACTGGCACCACCTTCTGACCACAATTCCTGCCTGCTTTTTCTCTAAATGCCTGTTTGCTGTTCATCTAAATAGGCATTCTTAGGATTATCAGGCAAGTCAATTCGTTTTAATTGAAGAGGAATATGAAATACATAAAATTTTGGATTCACGTATCCACCGTGGCTCCTTACAATATCTTATTAGATGGAAAGGTTATGGTGTTGATGAAGACACTTGGGAAGATTCATCTAATGTACATGCAAAGAGGTTAGTTGCTGCTTTTCACAAACGTTATCCCTCCAAACCGAACTAAAGTGCACCCAGAGGATGCCCCATGAGAAGGGGGTACTGTCAGGTATAGTCTGACATGCATTCCGCCGTAAGAACCCACTTCCGGGTTCACGGCGCTTAGCCCCGCCCCTTTCTCTGACGCGGTCCTTCCACGGTACTTAGGAAGACCACGCCAGATTTAAAATGCTGAATTATTGCACAGGTGCGTGCAAAGTGATCAGCTGCTTTACCTCGCTCCTGCCTGCTTCAGACCTTGGCTTTCTAATAACGGACTTCTACTTTCTCCACTCCTACCTCGGCTTGTTAAAACGGACTCCTACCTTCTCCACTCCTAGACCACGGCTTGCTAAAAACGGACTTCTACCTTCTCAACCATCGGGTGAAATTAACCCTTCAGTTCCAGTAACTGCCTTTTAAGTTAAGTAACTTTTTTCCAATCAAGCCACTCTCTGTTACAAATCATATACAGTTATATGACATTCTCTCAATAATTTCCTCCTTATTCTTAAGGATCTGCTAACAAGGCTAACACTTCCTCCAATAATCAAGTCATTTATAACTGCAACTTCTCCTGCTTCATTAATAGTCTTCTTATGAAAATTCCTTCTTATATTAATCTGGAATCTAACTCTGCATTATTCCTAAAGAGGAATTAAGAGTATTGTACAAATCAACAAAGTCTATTACTTATTCAATTAAGATCCTACACGTGTAATTAAAGTGACAGTAACCACTCCTTCATATCCATATAAAAGGAGGTCAAACTTTCAGTTACTGCAATTAGAAATTCTGCAGTTGAGTTCCAATTAAAATAAGTGTTACAGGTACTCAGTTAGAGGATGGGAGCTCTGTCACATTTCCGTTAAAGGAAGATTGATCAATGTATCCAATGAGAAGCATTCACAGCATTCCATGGAATCACCAAATGTGGATGTGACGAAATGCCTTTTGTCACTGGATTGTTAGGTGACAAGCTGCCCTTTGCCCCTGGCTGTTGGAGGAGCCTGATTGCCAGCCTCCTTCCTCATGACTATGGTCCTGAGGTGTATTGCCATTTAAAAAGACTATTTGGGGCTTATTGGCTTTTAAAGACTGTTTCTGCCCATTTGAATCCATGGGAAGGTGTGTTTCTTCCCCTCCCTCATTTCCTGTCTATTGTTCTCCAGCAGGGCGTCCCAGGCACATTGCCAAACCAATTGGAACTGACTGCTTTTGTCCCTCCTTGGTTTCTCAACAGCCCTTGCTATGCTTTACCCCATGGCAAATTTACTCTGTTCATGGGATCTGAGCGCTGTTCACCTAGATTGGGCGCTCAGATCCGAGCTATCTGGGATAGGTTAAATGTGGGGGTTCTGTGTAATATAATAAGAATTATGTATTTTCATGTACCTTTACGTATTTTTGCTGTTCGTGTAAAATGTAGATATTTTCTGTACCTGGAGATAATTTAGTTTACTGCAATGCTTTAAGCCAATTATCTCCAGGATGGAGAGGAGGGATTTCATTGTGTATTTGGGAGTGTTATTATGTTAATTAGTGTTAGTGTGGCAAAACCGACCTCGCCACGTGTCCTTGGAGGGGGCTGCTTGCCCGCCTCTTGCCTTTGGACTATGGCCCTGCAGGTTAAACTGTTTATTTTCCCTGCAGAAAGGCTTATTCGTGTGATCTGAGTGCCATTCATCTAATAATGTGCAGTCAGATCCAAGCTATCTGGGGATATGTAGAAATGTGTGTTTTATGTACTAAATGTGTCAGTATGTAATTTTATGTCTTTTACTGTCTTTTTGTCTGCCATGTGGGTAATGGAGTTTGGCTCTGTCTTTGGAGATAATTAGATTCCTTCTCCAATTATCTCCAGGGCAGAAGGGAGGAAGCCAGGATGCATTGTGGGGATGTTTTACTTTTACTGTTTGAGCCAGGGGGAACAAAAGATACTTTTACTAACTTTTGAACCCCTGGTCTGATTCATGCCATTTTTTAATATGTTGTTCCCCTGAATGGATTGATTGTGAATATGTATTTTTATGCGAATGTGATGTATATTTTGGGAGTTATGAATGTTGTGTAAAAACTGTATTTTCCCTACCTATGATAATTGTATTTCCCTGTGTGTACAGATAATTAGTTTACAGGTAGAGGGGAGGGCTATGTGTGGGATGTAACTATTGTGTGATTGGTTAATGTACGTTACTGTGTGTGTCCCTCCCCTTCATGGGAGCACCTAATAAAAAGGGCTGCAAGCTAGCAGCCAGAGAGTTCTATTTTTACCCTCAACTTGAGTCCTGTCTCTTATTGGGGGAATCTGCTACAAGGGATTGCTATGCTAGGCATATTCCCTTGCTATAATCACTGAGCTCTTGTAAGAGCTTGTTCCTGCTTCGTTCTGAAGGGAGATAGCTGCAGCCTGCGGTGCTTATGGTGTCTGGTGGAGTGCTTGGAGTCCTCTGGAAGCGCTAGGAGCATCTTTCAACGGAGGTACCCAGTCGGGGTGCCAGGTGATCCGTTACATTGGTGGCAAGCGGCGGGATGGCATCCTAGTGCGAGGAGAAGCAGCTCGGAGACACCGGTAACGTGTGGAGTTGTGCAGCGTCCTTATCTTCAGCAACATAATGGAACCAGCAGTGGCTACAGCAAGCATGGCGTATAGCTACTCCGTACTAGAGTTTGGCACGATGGTAGGGTTGCACCTGAAGTTTTACGGACCCAATCCAGAGGAGAAATACGTGCGGTTCGTGTGGGACATGGTGACCCGGAACCTACAACACAGGGCGTTGAGGGAAGGCCAGTGGGCACGTTGGGAGAAACTCCAGCCACAGGTAGAGTGGGACGAGGAAGAAACCGAGGTGGCCGGTGGAGATGGGACCGAGGTCTCTCTACCGGCCCTACAGGGATGCTGGGCACCCGGCCCAGATCCCCAGCGGCAGTATGTTTTACAGGGAGGGGAGACAGTCGGTCTCACTCCCCAGCGGCAGAATGTGTTATTGGAGGAAGAGACAACCGGTCTCCCTCCCCAACAGCAACCAGAGGTACCCGAGGTAGAGGACCTCATAGACTGGTCCTGGGAGGACCCCCTGCAGGCAGGTGGAGATGGGACCGAGATCTCTCCACCGGCCCTACAGGGATGCTGGGCAACCGGCCCAGATCCCCAACTAGAGCTGGAGTTACAGAAAGTGGAGAGCATCGACCTCCCCCCCCCAGCAGCAGCCGGAGTACCAGGGGGAGGTAAGTGATATTTCTCCTCCCCAGCCAACTCCTTTGTTCCCTGACCCCCCAGCAGAAGAGCTGGCAACTGGGCAGAGCGCCGCTGGCCTCTGTCCTCCCTTGTTTCCTTCCCCTGAGCCTGACTTTCTACAGGCTGCCCCAGCGGAAGGTGCCGTCCTTCCTCCCCAGCGGCAGTGTGTACCCCAGGGAGCTGAGGGTGCAATCCTTCCTCTCCAGCGACAGTGTGTACCCCAGGGAGCTGAAGGTGTCGTCCTTCCTCCCCAGCGGCAGTGTGTCCTGCAGGGAGCAGAGACCGTCAGTCTCACACCCCAGCAGCAGGACAAAATAATGAAAGGGGAGACAGCTGGTCCGCCTCTCCACCAGCAGAGAGAGTGTCAGGGAGAGGAGCCTGTTAACCCCTCTCCCCAGCGGCAGTTGACAGTCCAGAGAGAGGAGCTTGTTACACCCTCTCTCCAGCGGCAGCCTAACCCACCAAGGGGAGATGTTGAGCCCCGCAACTGTGCAGATGGGACCGTAGTCTCTGCGCTTACAGCCCAAGGGGTAGAGACGGTCGGTCCTGTTCCCCAGCCCCAGAGCTGTGTACCCAGAGGGGAGACGGTCGGTCTCCCCCTCCCACAACCAGGCTCCAATCAGGCTACTTCGGTGGTAGCGCTGGCACCAGGGCAGAGTACCGCTGGTCTCTGCCCACTCAGCAACCCACCAAGGCAGTCTACCAGCTCCCCACACAGCCGTGGTGAGGCACCTGGACATGGACAAGTTGCTACTTTATCCAGGTGGAGTAAACATTTATTGTGGGTGGGCTGTACTGCTGTTTGTGCTTCGTGGGTGGGTTGCTGGACTAACCAGGGCACTGACCGGCAGGAGGTCAGATACCCTGTTAGTCTGGGGGGCAAAGGGGAGAAGTGTGGCAAAACCGACCTCGCCACGTGTCCTTGGAGGGGGCTGCTTGCCCGCCTCTTGCCTTTGGACTATGGCCCTGCAGGTTAAACTGTTTATTTTCCCTGCAGAAAGGCTTATTCGTGGGATCTGAGTGCCATTCATCTAATAATGTGCAGTCAGATCCAAGCTATCTGGGGATATGTAGAAATGTGTGTTTTATGTACTAAATGTGTCAGTATGTAATTTTATGTCTTTTTGTCTGCCATGTGGGTAATGGAGTTTGGCTCTGTCTTTGGAGATAATTAGATTCCTTCTCCAATTATCTCCAGGGCAGAAGGGAGGAAGCCAGGATGCATTGTGGGGATGTTTTACTTTTACTGTTTGAGCCAGGGGGAACAAAAGATACTTTTACTAACTTTTGAACCCCTGGTCTGATTCATGCCATTTTTAAATATGTTGTTCCCCTGAATGGATTGATTGTGAATATGTATTTTTATGCGAATGTGATGTATATTTTGGGAGTTATGAATGTTGTGTAAAAACTGTATTTTCCCTACCTATGATAATTGTATTTTCCTGTGTGTACAGATAATTAGTTTACAGGTAGAGGGGAGGGCTATGTGTGGAATGTAACTATTGTGTGATTGGTTAATGTACGTTACTGTGTGTGTCCCTCCCCTTCATGGGAGCACCTAATAAAAAGGGCTGCAAGCTAGCAGCCAGAGAGTTCTATTTTTACCCTCAACTTGAGTCCTGTCTCTTATTGGGGGAATCTGCTACAAGGGATTGCTATGCTAGGCATATTCCCTTGCTATAATCACTGAGCTCTTGTAAGAGCTTGTTCCTGCTTCGTTCTGAAGGGAGATAGCTGCAGCCTGCGGTGCTTATGGTGTCTGGTGGAGTGCTTGGAGTCCTCTGGAAGCGCTAGGAGCATCTTTCAACGGAGGTACCCAGTCGGGGTGCCAGGTGATCCGTTACAGTGTTCCCATTGGTTTGTGTCCCTTTTGTCACAGTTTACCACCAGGTCCAGGGGGTATGCCTCTGGCCTGAAAACTTGTATATAGTAAAAGCTCATTGGAGTCAGATCATCTTGCACCTTCATGAAGTTTCGGCTCATGTTTGGGGGATTGGAGAACTACACTCTGGGGATTGCTATAATCACTATACTCCCCAGGGTATGATCACTAAGCTCTGTTTCTGTTCACTAAGTTTTGTTCCTGTTCCTGCTCTCTGGAATTCTGAGAGGTTGACCTACTGGAAGCTGGAACCTGGTCTTGGGTCCAGAGGTGGTGGAGACGGCGAGACCCCAATCAAACTAAAGCTCCGGGGCTTGACGGTATTCACCCACGAGTACTTAAGGAGCTAAGTAGGGAAATAAGTGAACCACTGTATTTAATTTTTCAAGATACTTTTGTTTCGGGTGTGGCAAACCTAGCCACTTGGGACTGCCTAAGATAGAATGGTTGTGCCTATTTTCTGTTGTGTACTGCGCGCCGGTATAGTGTGGCGTCTCCGGCTATGTTTAATTTATGCTGTACTGTGTATGTCTGTTCGAATCCTCCCCATTCGTTAGCATTGCTATTAAAACTGACTAAGTTGTATATTTTGAAGTAGAAAGGTAACGGTTTATGTCCTCGTAGTTTTCATTACTGTATGTTACAGCAGGGGCTGTTGGGAGGAGGACCTGGAAACGGTAGTCTCCCTCCAGTCCCCTCAACCAAAACCCCTGCTGCCCATCTTTGGAAACCCCTGTTGAGTGACCTGCTTTAAATATCAGTTATTTTTAATAAAGTGACAGTTGAGTGACCTGCTTTAAATATCAGTCTTTTTGAATAAAGTGGCAGTTGACTCTCAGACTGTGTTTCGTCTGGTTCTTGGGAGGATTTGGGAATATTGCCTGTTTCCAGCTTTGTACTTGGTTATTGCATTCTACCAGCAGAGATCCTGGGATTATAAAATTGCAGCTCCGCAACAATTGGTGGTCCAAGAGGCGGGATCCAACCGTACAGCAGGAAAAACGCTGTTTATACAATTGGAATTGACATACTGGAAAGCAGAAGGCAATTGATACAGATGCAGAAGTGAATGGGGACGGACTACACCATATTGAAACGGCAAACGTTAAAGGAGCTGTTGGAAGCCAGGGGTAAGATAGCCAGCAATAAGCCTAAAGCAAGACTTATTGCCGAGCTAATGGAAGGAGACCGAGCTCGTAGTGCTACACCCCCAGCAAACATGGAGGAGACCCCATTTGAACGAGAAATGAGGACAAGATTGGCATTTTGGCCCGCTCCAGTATCTCCAGAAATTATGACCATAATTTCGGCGGATGCACAGGAGTACGTGATGGCGCAAAGGAATCAAGCCTTCTCACCTCAAGCAGAAACCGCTGCTGTTTCAACTGTGGGCCAGGGAAGGCCAAAAATACCACATCATGCATTTAAAACTTTTTGCGAGGATAAAGACGAAATAGATGGATTCTTGCAAGATTTTGAAAGATTGTGTGACTTGCATGATGTAGAGCAAGCTATGTGGGTACCTTTGTTGGCAGGCAAACTGTCTGGGCGTGCAGCAGACGCCTACCGGGCTGTACCCAGAGAGGACAGCAAGAATTATGACAAGGTAAAGCAGGCGCTATTAGAAAGGTATGCCATTACCCCAGAGGCATACCGGCGCAAGTTCCGAGAATTGAAAAAAGGGGACAAAGACTCACATGCGGAGTGGGCACACAAGCTTGACCAAGCCTCACAAGGCTGGATACAAGCCAGCAGAGCTACCACCATGGAAGAGTTACGCCAGATGTTGCTACTGGAGCAGTTTTGTAATGGCCTGGCACCAGAGGCTCAAGAATGGGTGAATGACCGAAATCCTCACACCCTAACCGAAGCGGCACGATTGGCCGACCAACATTATGATGCTAGGAGGCATCATAAAAATAATAACCGAGGGTATGCAAAACCCAACCCGCAACCGTTTCCAGTTATTGCTCCTGCCCCAGCGACAGCACCATCCAGACCAGCACTTGTGGGACAACCTCCCCACTCCCGTTATAATGGCAGGTCCAACATCCAGTGCCATGCCTGTAAGCAATGGGGGCACATGGCCCGGGAGTGCACCCAAAACCGGAGCCGCAAGAACTGGAATCAGCTCCGGCAGAATATGGCCCCGCGGGCAGCTGCTCATTATTATCATGCAGAGCCAACTTTGCCAGGAGTGCCGCTTGAGTCGGCTGATGAACCCCTGGGCGTTTTGCACGATGTAATGTCCACCATGCTACTGACAACCGACAACCACATTGCCAGACCGTGACTCTGGAAGGGAAAGAGGTACAGGGGCTACGTGATTCCGGCGCTACCTTAACTTTGGTTGCCCCGCATTTGGTGTCAGGATCAGCACATACCGGGGGATCGGTAGCAGGGGGTGCCATGTACCGGCTACCAACTGCCAAGGTACATCTGAATTGGGGTGCGGGGGAAGGTATGGTGGAGGTGGGGCTGATGCACAAGTTACCAGCTGATGTTGTTTTGGGGAATGACCTAGGGCAAATGACTTCCGCTTTTGTGCCCCAAAGTCCTCGCCATGAGGCATATCCAGTGACCACCCGTCAGCAGGCTCGCACCACGGCTTCATCTTCCACACACTCTGAGGCTCAGGTAAGAGACAATGTACCCCGTGTAACCCGTGTTTCCTGGGATACCCCGACTGACTTTGAGGCAGAGGTTAAAAACGATCCCACGTTGCAAATTTATAAGGATAAGGCGACAGCTGGTCAGACAGGTTTAGAGGGAGAACAGTATGTATGGGAGAAAAATCTGTTATATCGTGTTGCTGAGCGGGTGGTAGGGGGGTCTGTACATGTGACTAATGTCAGGGTATTTATATCGGCAGACATCTTGTGCTATGATAGAAACTAAAAGTGTATATTCTGAGTCACTCTGAACAGATCAGACTCCATTTTGTTATTTCAAGTTAACAAAAAGACACTATATTTCTATCTGTAAGCTAACCACTTTCCCAGATCTGAGGAATGCATAGTATATACAAACAAGTGATAAGGAAGGGGGTTGGACAGACTGTCTAATGCTAATGGAATATAATCAAATCTAAACCCAGACAATTGTGACAGAGAAGATTAAATAATTTAATATTTAACTGTCTATATATATAAGGTACCATTGTATGGAAAAGGGTAAACTTAGTTCATGATCTGTCATATCAGAAATTATGGCAGGAATTGCAGACGCTAAGTCTGGACAAAATTTAAGAAACCCTTTGAAATTTTAAATTATGGCGCTATAAAGATAACGCAAAATGACGTCAAAATAGCCACCAGGAAAAGTTAACTCTTTCCTGGATAGGTATGTTTAGTGGGACAAGACTGCCCTCTACAGACCAAATAACTAATTTGCGATCTGGAAGATAACCACACCTCTAGTGCTTCTATTGGGTTATCAACTGATGACGTACAGAGAGTCTGGCCCTTTAAAAGTTAAGACAAAGGGAAGATAGAAGATAGATACGAGAGGAGGCACATGCAAGATATGCAACGGAGAGGAGAGAGGAATTGGAAGTTTGGGGATTCCAACTCGGACAACATCTGAGAATAACACTCTACTCCTAAAACTCTAACACTTAGAATTTACTGACTTTCTAACCAACACCTCCATGCAGAGAGACTACCAATCGGATGAAATATCTACTCAACTGGTAATTATACTGGTTTCATTTAATTAAATTAAATTAATTAAATTATATTAATAGCATTATATATGACTGGATAAAGCACGGTCAGATTTCCATATTAAGAAATCTTAGTTAACTAAGAATATATAGTTATAACCATTCCATTCTGCAGGTGGAATTAAGAATAATTATATATTGATGTGATATTATCACGTGTTAGCATACCGCTGTTTTTATCCAGGTGTATTGATTTGCTCTAAATTAAGATAGATATCTTTTAGACAAATTAAAAATCTGCTTATATAATGTAGTAAATTCTCTTATGGATGGTTTAAGAAAATGAATTTAAACTGGTTTAAATGTTATTTCATTTAAAAATTACATAAGAATAGATCTTAACTACCTAGGAGATCTAGCCAGCATTGAAAGGGTTATTCTAACTGTCTGCTAAACTTTACGACCTTACGCTGCACTCTGAGGAATTCTGTTCTCTGTGTGAAAAGTTTCACTTTCAGCCTGTGTTAAGGATACCTCATAAATCGTCAGAATTCTTGACAGATAATGAGTTAATAGCCATTGTAACGTAATACCCATTTCTTTGTATTGCATATAATTTTGTACTGAATATTCATTGATTATTGTCATGCATGTTACATATATTATTATTAATTATTGGTTATCATAAATAAAAATCTATTTTTATATAAACTGTGAATATTATTTATATGGTATACATTTCACTTAACACGATAAACGTTCTTTGGGATCTGAGAATTGAATTAGTGGGCAATTCTCAACTGTTACTATTATTATCCCATAAATATCCCCACACTAATAAGCAGCTTATAGTGCCCCAGAAATACCGGCAGGAACTGCTTAGAATTGCCCACGATATTCCGCTGTCTGGGCATTTAGGGATGACAAGAACGAGGTACAGATTGACAGATGCATTTTTCTGGCCAGGTATATCTAGAGATGTGAGACAGTATTGTCAGACATGTGACATTTGTCAGAGAGTGGGAAAAAGGGGTGACCGCCACAAAGCGAAATTGTGCCCCCTTCCCATTATTGAAGAACCCTTTAGCAGAGTAGCAGTGGATATAGTAGGACCACTGTCCAAGCCTAGCCCTTCCGGCAAGCGGTATATTCTGACCATTGTAGATTATGCCACCCGGTACCCGGAGGCTATAGCCCTTTCCAATATACAAGCAGAAACGGTAGCCGAAGCTATGATGAAGATATTTAACAGGATGGGATTTCCCCAAGAAATAATTTCGGATAGGGGGACCCAATTTACAGCTGAAGTGACCCACCAGCTATGGAAGTTATGTGGCATTAAGCCAATTGTAAATTCTGCCTATCACCCGCAGTCCAATGGGTTGTGTGAGCGCTTTAACGGTACCTTGAAGCAGATGTTCAGGACATTTGGGGAGTCCCATAAAGACTGGGAGAGGTTTTTACCCCATCTGCTTTTTGCGTACCGAGAAGTGCCACAGGAATCTACCGGCTTCTCTCCGTTTGAGTTATTGTTTGGGAGAAGGGTGAGGGGACCCCTAGACTTAATTAGAGAACATTGGGAGGGGGGGAGCAGTGCAGATGGAGTCCCCATTGTGCCATACGTGCTGGAGTTCCGGGACCGCTTGGAGGCTCTAACCCAAACCGTACGGGAGAACCTCCGGGCGGCTCAGCGGCGACAGCGCCGGTGGTACGATAGGGGAGCCAGAGACCGTAGCTTTCAGGTGGGAACGAAAGTTCTAATTTTGAAACCTGTCCGCACAGACAAGCTACAGGCCACCTGGCAGGGCCCATACCAAGTGGTAGAACAGAGATGTGACACCACTTATGTGATCGGCCCGTGCTCTGGGGTAGGGAAACGACGCATGCTCCATGTGAACATGCTCAAACCCTATCACCAGAGAATAGAGGAGGTAGCAGCCATCTGTGCCCCAGCCACTGAGGATTATGAGAATCTGCCCTTGCCAGACATGTTAGAAAAGGAAGATTCTGCAGAAAACGCTACAGGTGTGCAGCTGGGGGAGCGGCTAAGTCTCCAGGAGCGTGCCCAGGTACAGGAGTTGATTGCGGCAAAAGGTGCTACCTTCTCCAATTTACCAGGGTACACTCTGTTAGCTACCCACCGAGTAGAGACCCCAGGACAGCTCCCTATGAGACAGACTCCGTATCGTATCCCTGAAGCAGTAAGGGAGCACATGAGGAAAGAAATTGAGGAAATGTTGCAGTTAGGGGTTATCGAACATTCAGATAGCCCCTGGGCATCACCGGTAGTGCTAGTACCCAAGAAGGATGGCACCACGCGGTTTTGTGTAGACTACCGGAGGCTCAATGACAAAACAGTGTCTGACGCCTACCCGATGCCCCGTATAGACGAGCTGCTAGATAGGATGGCAAGAGGCCAGTATCTCACTACCATTGATTCCACTAGCCGAGGAGGCCATCCCCAAGTCGGCGTTTGTCACCCCGTTTGGCCTGTATCAATTTCGGGTCATGCCTTTCGGGATGAAAAACGCTCCGGCTACCTTTCAGAGGATGGTAGATCGGCTACTGGACGGGTTCCAAGAGTACGCCTGTGCGTACTTAGATGATATAGCCATTTATAGCCAGACCTGGGCAGATCATTTGAAACATATTAGTGTGGTCATTGACCGTATTGGAGAGGCAGGGCTGACACTAAAACCTAGCAAGTGTCACATAGGGATGGCAGAGGTGCAGTACCTGGGTCACAGGGTAGGATGCGGACAGCAGAGGCCCGAACCGGCCAAGATAGAGGCAGTAGCTAAGTGGCCTACCCCCAGGACAAAGACACAAGTATTGGCGTTCCTTGGTACCGCTGGTTACTACAGAAAATTTGTGCCCAATTACAGCGCCCTGGCCAAACCCCTGACGGACTTGACCAAGAAAAACTTGCCACGACAGGTCAACTGGGCCCCAGAGTGTGAACAGGCATTCCATGAACTAAAAACTGCATTAACTAAGGCTCCTGTGTTAACTGCCCCTGATCCAACTAAACGATTTCTTGTTCACACAGACGCTTCCATGTTTGGATTGGGGGCAGTACTGAGCCAAGTGGGAGCTGATGGCGGAGAACATCCCGTAGCTTACTTAAGCAGAAAATTACTACCAAGGGAAGTAGGCTACGCCGCCATCGAGAAGGAATGCCTGGCCGTGGTGTGGGCCCTCAAAAAGTTACAACCTTATTTGTATGGACAACCATTCTCCTTGCTCACAGATCACAACCCGTTGGTGTGGCTACACAGGGTGTCAGGAGACAATGCCCGGCTGTTGCGCTGGAGTTTGGCGCTGCAGCCGTTTGATTTCACGATCCATTATCGCCCTGGAAAACAGAATGGTAACGCCGATGGGTTGTCCAGACAGACAGAACTTGAGAAATGATCTGTGAGCACTCCCCCGGACATCCCCAAGCCGATCCGTTGGGATCAGACTGTGTATGCCGGCTTGGTTTTGGGGGAGCATTGTGGCAAACCTAGCCACTTGGGACTGCCTAAGATAGAATGGTTGTGTCTATTTTCTGTTGTGTACTGCGCGCCGGTATAGTGTGGCGTCTCCGGCTATGTTTAATTTATGCTGTACTGTGTATGTCTGTTCGAATCCTCCCCATTCGTTAGCATTGCTATTAAAACTGACTAAGTTGTATATTTTGAAGTAGAAAGGTAACGGTTTATGTCCTCGTAGTTTTCATTACTGTATGTTACAGCAGGGGCTGTTGGGAGGAGGACCTGGAAACGGTAGTCTCCCTCCAGTCCCCTCAACCAAAACCCCTGCTGCCCATCTTTGGAAACCCCTGTTGAGTGACCTGCTTTAAATATCAGTTATTTTTAATAAAGTGACAGTTGAGTGACCTGCTTTAAATATCAGTCTTTTTGAATAAAGTGGCAGTTGACTCTCAGACTGTGTTTCGTCTGGTTCTTGGGAGGATTTGGGAATATTGCCTGCTTCCAGCTTTGTACTTGGTTATTGCATTCTACCAGCAGAGATCCTGGGATTATAAAATTGCAGTTCTGCAACATCGGGTATTGTACCGGAGGATTGGAGGAAGGCAGATGTCGTTCCTATATTTAAAAAGGGTTCAAAATCCTTGCCTGGAAATTATAGACCTGTGGGCTTAAATTCTGTGACTGGGAAAATATTTGAAGGGCTATTCAGGAATTCATTGGGAAGAACTTTGTTATTAGCAATAATCAGCATGGTTTTATGAAACATAGGTCATGTCAAACTAACTTGATTGTGTTCTACGAAGAAGTAAGTAGAAGTATAGATCAGGGTGTTGCAGTGGATGTCATCTACTTGGATTTTGCCAAGGCATTTGATATGGTTCCTCACAATAGGTTAGTCATCAAACTAAAAGAAATTGTTCTAGATGATTATTCTTGTTCTTGGGTAGAACATTGGCTTAAGGATAGTGTTACGGTATAACCGGGTATCGTGGGTTAATACCGAATAGGAAGTTCACCTTATTACGGGAATAGCAACTCACAAACGCTTCAATTCACCAAACTGGATAATTATACGAAAGACTGAAAGACTCCTCGATACGGGACTAGCAGCTCACGAACACTCCAATTCCCCGAACTGAGAATCAGCCGAAATCCTTCTCTCCTGGAACCGGCAAAAGAATACTCCAAAGTAGCAATCCCCCCAAACACGAGACCAAGTTCCGTCTTGAGGGTAAAAACAGGATTCTGGTTTATTGAGGGCTACCTGCCCAGTATTTATGCAGGTCTCCCACCTCCCCTAAGGGACCAGATGGAAGACTGGGACAAATGAGGTACAGTAGACAATCACAGTGGCTCAGGTAAACATTCCCTTTTGTACAGGTAAACCCCTCCTCTCTATCCTGGAGATAATTGGGAAGAATTCCAATTATCTCCAGGGATAGAGACAAACCGCCATTTTACATGATATAATAAAACCACATAAAAATCCATAAATGTAAAACTACCGAATGCATTTAATTCGTATAACGTATTCCCAGATAGCCTAGATCTGAGTGCACATTACTACCGAATAGCGCTCAGACCCAATGCACACAGTTCAATCGCCATGGAGTCAAAGTCTTTCACACTGTTCTTTCGGTATACGAATGACTCCATGGGGTGGCTATCTGGGTTAAGTCCATTCGTACAATAAAAGGTCCCGAACGGACCGGCGTTCGTATGCCTGATGATAAGAAGGGCGGTCGGCGGTTTCAGCGTTGTTCGGTAGAAAAAGTGTCCGGTTTGAGTTCCATAAGTTCATTGTCGAACACCGCTGTTCATTCGTGTATTGAAAATGGCCGCCGCCTCGTGGTCGACATACGAACGACGACCACCCAGCATACGGTTCCAATTAAGAGGTGTCTGCGGTTAACCACAACGTTCTAATTGAGGCCAATAGGTTAACCAGCAGCACATTTCTCTTCTGGGTGGCCGGCCGTTCGGTAGTTTTTTTTTGTATAAACTGAAATAAACGAACAGGGACGTACGGGCAGGTAATTCCACGAATGTATAACAAAATAGACAAACCAGCAGATAGTACTTACACAGATGGATCTGTCACAGATAGAGTACAACGAGTTGTCATTAATGGTAAATTTTTGATGCTGGACAAAAGTGGTAAGTGGTGTCTGTATTAGGACCACTTCTTTTTAATATATATATATAGGCATTGAAAGCCATGTTTTGGTGTTTGCAGATGACACAAAACTCTGTAAAGTAATAAAATGTGAGCAGGATATTGCTTTGCTGCAGAGAGATTTGGATAGGTTGGGGGACTGGACACTAAAATGGTAGATGAAATTTAACGTAGAGAAATGCAAAGTTATGCACTTCGGGGTCAAGAATGCAAATGGTAGTGAATTAGGGATAACCACACACGTGAAGGATACACGGAGGTAACGTGATTACCACGCCTACCTCCTTTGATTGGTCCAGTTTGCGGGGGAGGTAAGCGGTTACGTCTTCGCCACTATGGGTTCTGATTGGAGGTTCTAATGTTTGGGGGTGTGGCTACTTGCCTTTATAACTGGTTCCCGAGCCACTTACCAGGCTGCTCTTGATAAAGGCGTATTCCAAACGCCGAAACACGCGTCGAGATTATTTTCAGCCGATGCTTTTGAATTAAGTTGTTTACTTTTACTTTTTGGGTCTCCCACAAGCGCTATCAACACGCTTTATAGTGATATAGGGACTCGGTTAGGCTGCCATGAAGCAGCAGGGAGCTGTGTTGTTCACTCTAGGTTAGAGAGTTTCTTTAGGGCGATTCAGGCGGTCCCGTCCCCCCCCTTTTCATCTGTTTGGGGAGAGGGTTCTTCATTTCATGTATACTTTTTCTTCCTTAAGGAAATTTCCTATTTAAATTTAGACACCCTGGTACTTAAGTTTGTGGGCCTTTAGTCCTACCTAGAGTTCTGTCTCTATTGTTATTGGATTACCATCTATCCATCTAAGCTCCTTAACAATGCACTTTCCTTATGGGACTTGACTAGCCCGTGCAGCTACATATCTATTTAATATTTATTTAGATAGAATTTTCTATTTCTTACTTTAATTATATGTTTAGCTGTATGTGTCTATAGGATTAGCCTTCCCAGTTCCCTACAGGCGCAAGCGCTCACTATTTTCTATATATTATTTTGGGGGGATCCAGTATTACAAGTATTATTATTACTGTTTTTATGTTTATTTCTTAGCATTCTTTCAATAAAGGTTATTTACCCTATATATGTCACTTTCTACGCTAGGAGGTATCTTTGAATGGGTTAGGTACTCCACCCACTTGTTGTGAGTGGACTTCCCACCCCATTTTTTTCGTCTTTTTTAGGATTTGGGAATTGTTATAGACAACAAATTAGGCAGCAATATGCAATGCCAATCTGCAGTTGCTAAGGCCAGTAAGGTTTTGTCATGTATAAATAGGGGCATAAATTCTCGGGATGAAAATATAATTTTGCCTCTTTATAAATCGCTGGTAAGACCACACCTTGAATATGCTGTGCAATTTTGGGAGCCTGTTCTAAAGAAAGATATCATGACACTAGAAAAAGTGCAGAGACGAGCTACAAAATTGATAAAAGGAATGGAGCATTTTAGTTACGAAGAAAGGTTAAAAAATTTAAATCTGTTTAGTTTGGAAAAACGGCTCCTCAAAGGGGATTATATAACATTATACAAATATATTTAGGGCCAGTACAAACCATTATCAGGAAATCTATTCATAAACAGGGTTATGCATAGGACACGAGGTCACACATTTAGGCTGGAAGAAAGGAGATTTCATCTAAGGCGAAGAAAAGTTTTTTTTACAGTAAGAGCAATAAGGATATGGAATTCTCTGCCTGAAGAGGTGGTTTTGTCAGAGTCAATACAGATGTTTAAACAGCAATTGGATAAATACTTGCAAAAACATAACATACAGGTATATAATTTGTAATTAGTGGGGTAATAGCTGCTTGATGCAAGGAGACATCTGACTGCTATTTTGGGGTCAAGAAGGAATTTTTTCCTAGTTTGTTGCAAAATTGGAAATGCTACAGACTAGGTTATTTGCCTTCTTTTGGATCAAGAGCAAAAACATATGTGATGAAGGCTGAACTTGATGGACGCAAGTTTCTTTTCAGTTATGTAACTATATAACTATGTAAAACCAGAATCTTGTAAAGCAGGACACCAGTGAATGGGGGTAAAAAATGCAGACTAGTCATACAGATTGCATCACTTGCACTTACCAAAGGAGGAGAATTTACACAGAAATGGGGGAGACCCGCCCAAAGAATTAGCATGACAATCACACAGGCTGACCCACAAAGCGTAGACCATGCAGGAAGAACTGTTGCAGGTCTTCCTGTGTGCTCCTAGTGCAAATGCGTCTAATGATGCCCATGAGCTACGCTTTGCGGGAAAATATCCCTTCGTGTCCCCAGAAATGGAACACAGGAAACAAAGTCGGAATGGTAAAACAGGACCGTGAAACCTTAACTTGGACAGTAGGGAGACCTGCAGTACATGGAGACCCAGTACACATAGCTTAAAGGGACACACTAAACACTATCACCACTATAGTGGTTATGGTGCCAGGGATTCTCGTGCACTGTCTGCAGGTCCGTGGCAATAATAAAGAACACAGGGCCTTAGTGCAAGAATTTGTAAGCCGCCCCCCTCCCCCCCCCCATTGCAAGGATGGCTAAAAGGTAGATTCCGTTCTGTTTTACAACTCCCATTAACTTTTGCCAGCTGGGATCTACCATTTGCCCATTCTTGCACGGGGCATTTAGCACTGATGGGTACCCTCAGCGTGCAAATGGTTTGACTCTTACCTTTCTTTGTCGTCCACCAAGGTCCATTCCGATCTGAGTTGGTATGACAAGGTGTGAGTTCACTCTGCATTATTATGCCAATGTGTACCAGGTTTCGACAGTATTTCAGATTCCTTCATCACAGCTGGCACCATCACCACTCTTGGTGTTGTCCTCACTGCATTTTACCTATACATTTTGGCCTGCAATATTTTCTCATTCCATCAGTGAATTGAGTAATGAGAATGCAGGGCATGATCCATACACCAAAACCACTATATTAAGGTTATTTTGGTGCTTAAGAAAAAAACAAAACAATTTGCATTATAGGGTGGGATAATATTTGCCTACCGTCTTCAATAAATATTATGTTTTTTGTGAAACTACAAGGAATACAATGCTGAAGTGATATACAGTGAGGGAAAAAAGTATTTGATCCCCTGCTGATTTTGAACGTTTCTCCACTGACAAAGGAATGATCAGTCTATAATTTTAATGGTAGGTGTATTTTAACAGTGAGAGATAGAAAAACACAAGTCAAAAACGTTATAAATTGATTTGCATGTCAACGAGTGAAATAAGTATTTGATCCCTTTGACTTAGTACTTGGTGGCAAAACCCTTGCTGGCAATCACAGAGGGCAAACGTTTCTTGTAGTTGGCTAACAGGTCACATCTCAGGAGGGATTTTACACTGGTACAAAGAAGCATAGAAACCTAGAATGTGACTGCATATAAGAACCATTTGGCCCATCTAGTCTGCCCAATTTTCTAAATACTTTCATTAGTCCCTGGCCTTATCTTATAGTTAGGATAGCCTTATGCCTATCCCACGCATGCTTAAACTCCTTTACAGTGTTAACCTCTACCACTTCAGCTGGAAGGCTATTCCATGCATCCACTACCCTCTCAGTAAAGTAATACTTCCTGATATTATTTTTAAACCTTTGTCCCTCTAATTTAAGACTATGTCCTCTTGTTGTGGTAGTTTTTCTTCTTTTAAATATAGTCTCCTCCTTTACTGTGTTGATTACCTTTATATATTTAAATGTTTCTATCATATCCCCCCGTCTCGTCTTTCCTCCAAGCTATACATGTTAAGATCCTTTAACCTTTCCTGGTAAGTTTTATCCCGCAATCCATGAACCAGTTTAGTAGCCCTTCTCTGAACCCTCTCTAAGGTATCAATATCCTTCTGAAGATCCGGTCTCCAGTACTGTGTACAATACTCCAAGTGAGGTCTCACCAGTGTTCTGTACAATGACATGAGCACTTCCCTCTTTCTACTGCTAATACCTCTCCCTATACAACCAAGCATGTATGTATGTAGTGGGGAATCGTGATGCAGCATAATAACATAAACCAACCCAATTCACCCCCCAAACAATGACAGACAACATAGTATGGATGAAACAGGCCACATCATTTATTATATCATATGATAATTACTGTATAACACATCTGTAACGGAACTCCCCGTACTCCGACCGAGTACCTTCGTTGATAGACGCTTCCTAGCCTGCGCCGAGGACCACAAGCACCGCACTGGACACCACAACCACCGAAGACTCCACAACCGCCGTAACTTAACTGGAGTCTCGCCGTCTTCTGTCCACCCTGGATCAGCTTCTGTCCTCCAGGACCATGTGGGGAAGACCTCTCCTCCAGGAGAGCGTATCAGGAACAAGCTCTTACAGGAGCTAAGTGATTAAAGCTCAAGGGAGTATGCAGAGCATAGCAATCCCCAGTGTGAATATAGCTGTCCCTTCCAATCAGGAGACAAGACTACATGATGAGGGTCAAGAAGAACTGTTTTACTTGGCACCAAAGGGCCTTCTTTTATGCAGGTTTTCCCAACATAGGACCACCCACAGGGTTTTGCAGAACAACCAATAAACACATTACAACACATACAATAAAGTAAACCACTCCCAGCAGAAATTCTCCCCTCTGCCTGTGATACAATTATCTCAACACAATAGACTAACTTAATTATCACAGGCAGAAAATATACAGTTTTTACACAACATTAATAACTTTAAAATTACATATTTGAAATCAGCCTCCTTTAAATATAAGTATACTCAAAAATCCTAAAAATCTGTCCAGTAGATCAAAAGATAAATCGAAGTCCTTTGTGACCAAATGAAGCATTGCTTTTCTGCCCAAAACCAGTTCCACAGAGTCTTCTATCCTGGAGATAATTGGGAAGTAATCCAATTATCTCCAAGGACAGAGGCAAAACTCCATTGAACGCAAAAGACAATAAAATACATAAAAATATATAACTGTGCTGCTTTTGCAAAAAACAGGATGTACATATCCCCAGATAGCTCAGATCTGAGCGCACATTATAACTGAAGCGCGTTTAGATCACATACATACAGTTCAATTGCCATGGAGCCAAAGCCTTTCACATAGTCTTTCGTTATACGAATGGGCTCCATGGCATAGCTATCTGGGGTATCACTGTTCAAATAGGGCAAGTACCAAATGACCCGGCTTTCATGTCTTTGCATTGGAAAATCAATCGTTTCAACATGGGGCCATAGTCTAAAGGCAGCAGGCCGGCAACCAGTCCTCTCCAATGCCTATTGGCAAATGGCAGTTTGTCACATATCTCCCCTATGGGGGGAAGACTAACCAGGCACCTGACCTTCTGTCGGTCAGTGCCTACGTTAGTCGATCCACCCACAATAAGCAAGTGCCAGAGTAGCCCACCCACAATAAACAGTTACAAGAGCAGCCCACCCACAACAAACAGTTACTGCACCTGGGTATTCCTCTGGGGTGATGGGGCAACACGCTGTGGGGACTTGGGGGACAGCTGCACTCTGCCCCGTTGCTGGGGTAGCCTGGTTGGCTGGAGAGGAGAGACATCACTTACCCCCTCCTCCGGCTACTCCGGCGATGGTAGCTGGGGATCTGTACAGGCTGTCCCGCATCCCTGTGGGTCAGGCACAGAGACCACGGTCCCATCTGCGCCGTCTGGGAGATTGATGTCTCCCCTTCGTCCCACATCTCTTTCCTGGCGCCCTCCCTGCAGTCCAACCTGGTTGCCTCTGATACTGGCTCACCCAATGGGGCCAAGAGGCTCTGTAACCTCTAGTCGAACTCATCCTCCACTTCGAGCGCTGTCCAGGGACTTGCTGGCTCCATATCGCTCCGTAATAATTCAGGTGTCTCCAGGATGCTGCTCCTCACGCTAGAAAGCCATCCCACTGCTGCCACCACTGTAACAGAACTCTCCATACTCCAACCGAGTACCTCCAGGTCAGGGAGGAGCCACACCCACCTCATGCCTCTTGTACCAAACCACCGAACCTCTGCTTCTGAAGGCGTAAAACCCAACCACTTGCCTCCAGGCCAGACCACCGCACAGCCCCTGGCCCAATAGACATAGGAGTGTCCCATGATCCAAGTCCTGCGGAGAGAAATCAACTCAGGAGACAAGCTGTGCAAACATAAGAAATGTAATGCCTTGACTCCCACCTCCCGATTCTTTGGACTACCTGCGCCGGCATGCCAAGCCTAGAGGCCTCAGTAGCTACCCCTATATGGATTGAGTGCCCCCGAACTTCCTGGCATCAACACCCAGAAATTCGAGCCCCAATCCTAATAAATTGGAAGTGGGAGAGAAAGATACCATCCTCATGCACCAAAAGGAGGAGGGCTGGAGAAGCTGGGCGTAAGGAACAGAACTCACCGAAGGAAAAAATGGGACAAATCCGGCACAGCCCCCAGTCAGACCCACTTACTCCTCCCAAAGACATCAGTCTTCGAGCGTTGAATCCTGAAGGAAATCTGGTCCGCTGTGCAAGTAACATCACAAAACAGCCCCCCCCCCACCTGCTGATGTCTAGGGCACACCAGCTCCCCAATCCGCATGGCCCCAAAGGGCCTATATCCATCTGGTCCCAGGACAGCGAGGGTCGCACCGCCAGCCGCTGACAAAACTGTTCGTTGTACCTCCACCAACCCAGCCCTCCATAGGTACGACATGCATTCCAGATAGTGTCCTGATAGCAGAAAAACGCAGAGCACTTCTGGGGAGACTTCTCCCCCACAACGCTAGCCAAGATAGAAAATACCCAAATCCAATTCCCAAATGTCTTGGGAATTTTTCAATAGAGGTACCTTTGCCTGTCCTTCTCGGACTCCATACTGTCCTTTTCCACCACCGGAGGAGTTTTCTCCAATGGCAGGAGGGATAATATTTCCATGAACTCCCCTTTCCAAATTTTTTCCCTCATTTCCTGCTTCAAGTGCAAGCCCAGTGGACCAGACCAGCACATGTAAGCAGCGCCATGCACTACGTCCGAAACGCCCACCTCAAGAGAATCGTCGCCCGCGCTAGCAATAGCGCAGGATGCCGCAGGCAAAAGGGGACCCGGAGGTGCTGAAGGCAATGGACTACTACCCACCAAGGATGAGGGGCCCTGAGGACTGAACAGAGGGAGGGTGCTGGGCTGGGGACCAAACCGACCGAACCTGACTATCCATAGAGGAGTCCCTGCTAACAGCCGCACCTTGCTCCCACTGATCTAAAAACCCACGAAGACCTGAGAGGAACCCCTTAGTGCAGGACCTGAATGACTAGAAGAGGAGGGAACATCACAATTACCTGTTGCAGCCTGGCATTCCGAACTCGGCACAGCAAACACAGAAGGTTGAGGCAAAGTGACAGGAATTCCAGCATCCACTGAGGTCCTCAAAGGTGTTCCAGGCACCACCTGCTGGGCAGTTCCAGTAACAGCAGCCAGGTCCTAAGAAAAGAGCAATGCAAAGGAGGTGAGCGGGCCTACTCACCACAGGGGCCCTGGACCCAGTCCCACCTGCCACAGGGAGAGCTGGAAGGCTGCTGGGCAGCCACTCGCTGCCGGGAAGGTGCAAACCGCCGTCCACTGCCCCCGGCCCGCGATCCACCGTCAGAGGCAGGGGCAGGCCATGTAGGAAATGTTGGCCGTAAACCAGGAGCCCGCAGGGTAGGCCACGCCGGCCGCACATTCCGTCCTAGAGTTGTAGGCTGGGTGTCTTGAGCCCCAGACACGTGGTCCTGGCGATGCCTCAGGCCCAGGCTCCTACTCCTCGACTGGGCCAAAGGAGTAGTGTCAGCGGACAGCTTAACTGGCGGGCGAGAATACCGACTGGTGCTAGTGCGGCCCCCGGGAGCAGAGGCCACAGGGGAGACCCCAGAAGGAGGTAGGCCGCAGGGGGGATCCACACCGGCAGCCATGCCTGGGGTGTGGCGAGCATATTGCTTGCGGAGTTGCCAGCCACCATTCAGCACAGCAGCAGCTCTGAGGGAAGCCAGAATAGCCTCTATCCCTCAAGCTGGTAAACCTACAGGCCCAGGACAAACAGGAGCAGGAGGACAGGAAGCTGTTTGCTGGCACGAATCCCAAGTGGCACTGAGGTAAGACCACCCCCCACATAATCCCACCCACACATTCATACACAACCAATCACACGCATCTATCCCCCCCACTCATACATGTGCCATCTCCCCAGGGCCTTTCTGCTAGCATTTCCTGCTGCTCTATTACATTGTCTGCCTTCCTTTTAGTTATTATTATTATTATTATTATTATGTTATTTATATAGCGCCATCAAATTCTGCAGCGCTTTACAATGGGTGGACGAACAGACATGCAGTTGTAACCAGACAAGTTGACACACAGGAACAGAGGGATTGAGGGCCCTGCTCAATGAGCTTACATGCTGGAGGGAGTGGGGTAAAATGACACAAAAAGGTAAGGATTGTATTAGACTAGTGACAGTTGCAGAAGAGGAATCAGTCAGGAGCTATTAACAGTTTAATTGATACGCTTTTATGAAGAAGTGGGTTTTTAACGATTTTTTGAAGGAGTGGAGACTGGGAGAGCATCTAACGGAGGAGGGAAGCGAGTTCCACAGGAACGGTGCAGCCCTTGAGAAAGAGTACGGACAGAAGACAGACGTAAGTCTTCAGCAGATCGTAAGGGCCTAGACAGGACATACTTGTGTATATGGGAGGATAGATAGGGGTGATTATCAGAAATAATCACCCCTAAATCCATTTCCTCAGATGTTGAGGTTAGGACTCTATCAAATATTCTGTACTATGCCCTTGGGTTTTTACATCCAAGATGCATTATCTTGCACTTATCCACATTTAATCTCAGTTGCCACAACTCTGACCATTTTTCTAGTTTACCTAAATCATTTGCCATTTGGCTTATCCCTCCTGTAACATCAACCCTGTTACATATCTTAGTATCATCAGCAAAAAGACATACCTTACCATCAAGACCTTCTGCAATATCACTAATAAAAATATTAGAGAATGGGTCCAAGTACAGATCCCTGAGGTACCCCACTGGGGACAAGCACATGCTTCGAATATACTCTATTGACTACAACGCTCTGTTCCCTGTCACTCAGCCACTGCCTTACCCATTCAACAATATTGGAATCCAAACGTAAAGATTGCAGTTTATTTATAAGACTTCTATGTGCAACAGTGTCAAAAGTCTTACTGAAATCTAGGTAAGCAATGTCTACTGCACCACCAAGCAGTGGTGTATCCTGGTTTTGTGCTGCCCTAGGCAGGACAAAACTCAGGCGCCCCCCTCCCCCCGCGCCACCCCCACCCAACCCTCCCCCCCCGCCCCACCTTCTAAATACAGACACAGAGTCAGACACAAACACACACACACAGTCAGACACACACACACACAGTCAGACACATGCACAGACACAAACACACACACACACAGTCAGAGACACACACAGTCAGACACAAACACACACACAGTCAGACACAAACACACACACACACAGTCAGACACACACACACACATCAGACACACAGTCAGACACAAACACACACACACACACAGTCAGACACACACACACACACACTCACAAACACACAAACACAGACACAAACACACACATCAGACACACACACAGTCAGACACAAACACACACACAAACACACACAGTCAGACACATACACACACACACAGTCAGACACATACACAGACACAAACACACACACAGTCACACACAAACACAGACAGACACAAACACAGTCAGACACACACACACACAGACAAACACACACACAGTCACACACACAGACACAAACACACACACACTCACAAACACAGTCAGACACATACACACACACACAGTCAGACACATACACAGACACAGTCAGACACAAACACACACAGTCACACACACACAAACACAGTCAGACACAAACACACACACACCACAAACACAGTCAGACACAAACACACACACACATTAACTTTTTTTTTAATTTAAATCCCCCCCCAACCTCCTTACCTTTGGGAGTGCTGGGGGGCGGTCTCTATCCCTGGTGGTCCGGTGGCTGCAGGTCAGGCGGGCGGCTGGCGAGGGAGCACTTCCTATGAGCTGACTGCTCAGCTCCCTCGTGTGCCGGCTGCAGAGTGAGGCTGGGAGCCGGAAGATGACGTCATCTTCCGGCTCCCAGCCTCACTCTGCAGCCGGCACGCGAGGGAGCTGAGCAGAGAGCTCATAGGAAGTGCTCCCTTGCCAGCCGTCTACCTGCCAGCGCCGCCCGCCCGCTCGGGATGTCAGTTAGCCGTGAGGCTAACTAGGCATTTGCCCTGGGCATTTGGGGGGCGGCGTTTTTTGCCGCCCCCTGAAAAATGCCGCCCAAGGCAAATGCCTTGTTTGCCTCGCGGCTAATACGCCCCTGCCACCAAGATCTATAATTTTAGTTACCCAATCAAAAAAATCAATAAGATTAGTTTGGCATGATCTCCCTGAAGTAAACCTATGTTGTCTCTGATCTTTAAATCCATGTGATTGTAGATGTTCAACAACCCTATCCTTTAACATGGTTTCCATTACTTTCCCCACTACTGAAGTAAGGCTTACTGGCCTATAGTTGTCCAACTCCTCCCTACTACCTTTCTTGTGAATGGGCACAACATTCGCTGACTTCCAATCTTCTGGGACTATTCCTGTTAACAATGATTGGTTAAATAAATCTGTTAATGGTTTTGCTAGTATACCACTAAGCTCTTTTAATAGCTTTGGATGTTTTCCATCAGGTCCCATTGACTTATTTGTCTTTACCTTTGACAGTTGAAATAGAACCTCTTCCTCTGTAAACTCACATGTAACAATGAGTGAAATAAGTATTTGATCCCCTCTCAATCAGCAAGATTTCTGGCAAGTGCTCCTAATCTCAGCACGTTACCTGTATAAAAGACACCTGTCCACAGAAGCAATCAATCAATCAGGTTCCAAACTCTCCACCATGGCCAAGACCAAAGAGCTGTCCAAGGATGTCAAGGACAAAATTGTAAACCTACACAAGGCTGGAATGGGCTACAAGACCATCGCAAAGCAGCTTGGTGAGATGGTAACAACAGTTGGTGCGATTATTTGCAAATGGAAGAAACACAAAATAACTATCAGACTCCCTCGGTTTGATGCTCCATGCAAGATCTCACTTTCAATGATCATGAGAACGGTGAGGAATCAGCCCAGAACTACATGGGAGGATCTTGTTAATTATCTTAGCTGGGACCATAGTCACCGAGAAAACAATTGGTAACACTACGCAGTGAAGGACTTAAATCCTGCAGCGTCCGCAAGGTCCCCCTGCTCAAGAAAGCGTGTGTACAGGTCCATCTAAAGTCTGCCAATGAACATCTGAAGGATTCACAAGAGAACTGTGGTTTAGCAGCGCCGAAACGTACGTTAGGACTTATGCCTTTTTTGTTTTAAATCACAGCACTGTTTGATGTGCACACTGGGTTGGGTGGAGGCACTAGGAGGAGTTGACATAGCGTTACAGTTATGACTTTCTACTAGTAAGGGATGTATAGGGTTTTTTTCAGGTTATTTTTAGAGTCTGGCTACTGATAGTCAGTTCCTATGAGTTTATGTATATAGCTTAACAGTTCACTCTTCAAGAACCTTTACTATATAACTATCCATTGGTGTATAGGGTCTGATGTCTATAGAGGTCTAAGAAATTTATACATTGTGAGTAAATTCACAATTATGGTGCACCCATTGACCATCTGCAGACTCTTATTTGGACTGAGTGTGCCACTTAACCAACGTCGTTGGTGCTGGTTTTATATAGAGTATTGAATACTTGAGATTTGTAGCATATTACTCAATACACCGTACAACTGTTTACTTCTCAGCATAACTCAATACCTGTTTACCCTCATCCCTAATTAGACTAAAACACTCCTCAGGTCTCCCCCATGTTTTTTCTAGATGTGATGGGATTTATTTAAGTTTACTAACTCATTTTTTATTTGTTTTGGGAACTCATGTCCTATAATAAAATGTGTTTTTAACTTATATATATTTGCAACACCCCAACACTCTGTGCTCCTGAGGCTCCTCAGACAAACGAACACGTGGCGGCGGCCACTTCGACTACTTCGGCACTTCGGCTGTATCCGAAGTGCCCATTTAAAGTTGCAACACTGCTCCAAAGTAATTAAAGTGCCAGAAACAGCATTATAAAAATCCATTATGCCCAAATCAGTTCCTTAAAGGGCAATACATCCCAGGGTCATAGTCGCAGGCAGGAGGCTGGCAAACAGGCCCCTCCAAACACCACACTCACATTGCTTGAAAGCAGGCTCTTTCAAGTAGGAGTTAGAAAGCAAGGACTTAAAACAAACAAGGGGTTTAAGCTAACAAGGTTATTGTTTTATTGTTCTGTATCTGGGGAAATGAGTGTTAGCAAGATTGGTGGTTTGACTCAATGCACATCTTGCTGCATGTATGGATGCCTGGATGTACCCGTCCAGTGTCCATTCCTCTGTGACGGTTGTGTGTGAGTGGCTTTTCTGGAAGCTCAGATTGGAGATCGCGAGAAGCAAATCGCAACATTGAGGGAGATCGACAATGTGGAGATCTGGAGAGGAGTCTGCTGCTCACTGAGCAGAGTTTAGTGGGGACAGGTAGTGTAGAGGGAGGAGATAAGACAGATGGGTTACAGGCACGTAGTTGGGTGACAGTGGGGCGAGGAAGCAGGGGGGGAGGGAAGAGAAAAAAAGGGCTAGCTAGTCCTGATTTAGTGCAACTTAGCAGATTTGCATGTTTGAGTGAAGATGTTGAGAGCATCAGCTCAGGATTAGCTGTATTAGAGAAAGCTGTTACTTCTAACAGCCGAGGTAACAGCCCCTCTAGTACAGGTGGGGATCAAAATGTAAGGAAGGCAAGATTGTGGTGGTAGGGGACTCTATCATTAGGAGAGTAGGGCAATCTGCCTCTAGACATGTGCAATTCGTTTCAGTCCGAATGTGAATTTGGACGAATTTCGGGCAATTCGGACATTCGGGTACTTACAAATGTCCGAATTGCCGAAGTGCTGAGGTCCCGAAGTTCCGAAATTACCGAATTTCCGAAGTGTTGAAGTGCCGAAGTTCCGAAGTGCTGAAGTGCCGAAGTTCCAAAGTTGCCGAAGTTCCGAAGTGTCAAAGTGCCGACGTTCTGAAGCACAGTATTGCCTAAGTACTCATATCATTACCCAGTGAAAGAAGAAGAATGTTATATTGTGTACAATTTTAAATAAAAAGTATACAAACATAGCCAGGATTCAGCTGTAAGCATTTGCAACAATTACAACAATCAAGTAACATACATTCATATAAAATGTAAGTTACTTAGTGTTACGGTTACCTCCAAGCTAGCTGAAGACCAGTCCGCCACTGGGAGAATGTCCGACAGAGACGCCCCTGCTAAGAAGGCTGATGAAGCCGCCGCTCCGCGAACGGAGTGGGCGCCGAAAGCGGGGTCTATACCGGCGAGAGAGAGAGGATCCAGCAAATGCATCAGGCCAGTGTGGTGACCGAGACCGGAGCATGGGGGCGCACATAGGAGTTGACCCGACGTAGAGTTACGGAGTGAGGAGGTAACCGAAACATACCTGCGAAGGGTGGACACGACACAGAGCTGCGGGTCGTCGGGAAAAAATGGGTAAAAGACCGAAGTCGAACCCGACTTAGTGCAACGTGAAATGTGGAATATGACCCCTTCAGGGGCCACTTCGAAGGCGTCGACGTCGAAGGCTCGAACGTCTGAAACCCATTGAAAGGACACTAGACAAAGAAGAAAGGCACACTGTGGCAAACCTAGCCACTTGGACATTATTTATGTACTGTCGCTTTAAGGGTTGCCTGTATAGTTTTCATGTTATATGGAGACCGTATCTTCAGAAGGATATTGATACCTTAGAGAGGGTTCAGAGAAGGGCTACTAAACTGGTTCATGGATTGCGAGATAAAACTTACCAGGAAAGGTTAAAGGATCTTAACATGTATAGCTTGGAGGAAAGATGAGACAGGGGGGATATGATAGAAACATTTAAATATATAAAGGGAATCAACACAGTAAAGGAGGAGACTATATTTAAAAGAAGAAAAACTACCACAACAAGAGGACATAGTCTTAAATTAGAGGGACAAAGGTTTAAAAATAATATCAGGAAGTATTACTTTACTGAGAGGGTAGTGGATGCATGGAATAGCCTTCCAGCTGAAGTGGTAGAGGTTAACACAGTAAAGGAGTTTAAGCATGCGTGGGATAGGCATAAGGCTATCCTAACTATAAGATAACACTAGGGACTAATGAGAGTATTTAGAAAATTGGGCAGACTAGATGGGCCGAATGGTTCTTATCTGCCGTCACATTCTATGTTTCTATGTTTCTATATGTGTTCCAGCGTGTAATGTAATGCAATTGTAATACTGTATTTCCTGCCTGGGCTATCTGCCGAAAGCAGATAGCTGATTCCCTTTCGTTTCACGAACGGCACCTTTGCAGGCCGTTCGTGAACCGAACAAACCATCATTTAATAGTCCACAAACTTAGAGGCGTGTGGCGCCTATTAACCGATTGCAACAATGTTGCAATCGGTAATTAGAGGCTCTCCAAGGTGACCATCATTCGACTACCGACCATGCGGCGGTCGGCCATCTTGGATCCTTTGTTCCCTCAGCGGTGTTTGGTCGTCGAGCGCATGGTACTAAAAACGGCTACTCGACGGCACGAACACCGCTGAGCTTCCAGGCCATTCGGGAGGTCCGGGCCGTTCGTATCCTGTTCCCTTACATACAATCGGTCTTTTGAAGATATGTTTTAATGAATGTGTTTTTCGTGCGGCGTTCGGTTGTTTTAGCTGGGATCTGAGCGGTAATCTCACGAATGATGCGCTCAGACCCCAACTATCTACCGAACGTCCATTCGTTTAAATAGACCATATATTCAGAGAGTTATGCATTTTAATACGAATTGTAGGTTCTGCTGCACGGAGGGATAATCCACTTAACGGTACATTCCTGTGGGAGGGTCCCTCTCGTGCAGCAGTGCCTGATGGGAGAAATGCCCTGTACAGTAAGTCCCCCATGTAGTCCCCTCAGGGAATGCCCCTGGAAGGGGACTCAGGAAACCCCTTGCATGGGGACTTGTATAAATTGTGGAGCTGAAATAAAAGACCTCAGTTGACTCCCAGCCTATGTGTCGTCTAGTTCTTGGGAAGGAAGGGTTCCTGCAGTGCTACTTGGATTATACTATGCTTATTCCCTGGATTATCCTTTGTTGTTCCTGTTACCCAGCGGAGATATCGTGGATTATACTGCCTCTCCGCTACACGCACTTAGCGGATAATTGGCGTAGTGAGAGGCGGCCATTCGGAAGCCAATCCCTGAAAAAACGGAGAACCAGTCCAACATCCCATAGATGAGGGTACCTGGGGGCCGGGGGAGCCGCATACCGCGGAGCAGGCGGCAGACCAGAGGGTCTTTGCCAACCGGAAGATCCCTGACGGGGGTGTGGGCCGCCGAAATCGCGGAGCAAACAACGTTAACAGAACGGTAGGAGCGGCCCAACGAAAACAATGATGAAAGGAAATTGAGAATCATGGGAATAGGTGCTGTAAATGGATCGGAGTCCCGTTCCACGCACCAAGTAGACCAGGAGGCCCAAGCTGAAAGGTAACAGCGTCTAGTTCTGGGGGCCCAGGAATCCCATAGTAGCCTGCGATAGTCCGCTGACTTGCCAGGAACCCCGGAAAGAGTCCAAGCCACCAGGGGTAGACGGTCTTCCAGGATAAGTGGGTGAAGCAGGTCCGGAAAGGATGGTAGGAGTAGAGGGTCCTCCCAGGAGGAGGCCAGGAGATCCGGGAACCATGGTTGGCTCTGCCACAAGGGTGTTATGAGAACCAGTGTGACCTGTTGCGTCCGCATCTGGTGTAATGTTCTCGCAATCATGGAGAATGGGGGAAAGGTGTAGGCCCCGGTCGCCAGCCATTGTTGGAGAAATGCGTCTGTCGCCTTGCTCTCCGGGTCTGGGAGCCAGCTGAAGAACTCCGGGGTCTGGTGATTGTTGTGGTAAGCAAACAGATCCAGGTGAAAAGGACCCCTCCGGGCTGCCAGGGCCCTGAAGATTCTCGTGTTTAGCTTCCAGTCGCTGACGTCTCTCCAGTGGCGAGAGAACCAGTCGGCCGTGAGGTTGATTTCTCCGGGTAGGTATTCGGCCTGAAGTGCGATGTTGCGAGGTAGGCAATAGTCGAAGATGTCCCTCGTGATGTCCGACAGCAGGCGTGAGCGTTTAGGCGGTTGATATACCGGACTGCAGAGACATGCGTAGAAGGATGCAGCAGTTGGATCTTTCCCGGGCCAGGCTGCGGATTGCGAAGGACCCCGCCAGGAGTTCGAGGCAATTGATATGCATGGAGAGCTCCTGTGCCGTCCATGTTCCCCCTGTGGAGATTGTTCCGTTGGTGGCACCCCATCCCCACAAGCTGGCGTCTGACTCCAGTATGAAGTCTGGGGTATCTCCGATTATGGCCCTGCCATTCCAGGCTTGCATGCTGTCCAGCCACCATGATAGCTCTTAGCGAACCTCCGTCGTCACCAGGACGGGTTGATCGTACGTGGGTCTGCGGCGTGGAATCTTGCCTTGAGCCGTTGCATGGCTCTGTAGTGGAGGGGACCCGGAAATATGGCTTGAATGGAAGCGGAGAGGAGTCCTACAATCCTGGCCAGGTTGCGTAGTGGGATGGAATCGAGACGAAGAACTCTGCGAATCTCCTTGCGAATGGCTGAGATCTTTGAGGCTGGTAGTCTCAGAGTGCATGTTGTCGAGTCGATCTCGAAGCCCAGGAATTGTATCGTCTGGGAAGGGGTCAACTCCGATTTCTGTTGGTTCACCACAAAGCCCAGAGATTCCAGTAGGGTTACTGCGAGATGAGTGTGTTGACGCAGTCTGCGTTCGTCGGAGCAGAAGAAGAGGAGGTCGTCTAAGTAGATGATGCATCGGATGCCCCTGGATCTCAGATGGGCCACCACTGGTTTTAGGATCTTGGTGAAACACCATGGGGCCGAGATGAGCCCAAAAGGGAGGCAGGTGAATTGCCAAGGGCGTCCGTGCCAGAGGAAACGTAGGAGTGTTCGACAGTCCGGGTGCACTGGGACTGACAGGTATGCATCTTTTAGATTGAGCCTGGTGAACCACTCGCAGGAGGTGGATGCCCTCCATCTTGAAGTGGCGGTACACCACGTACGCGTTGAGGGCGCTTAGGTTGATGACAGGGCGGTATTCTCCTGTCTTTTTCCGAACCAGGAAGATATAGCTGAAGTAACCTCCCCAGTCGTGGGCCGGCTGGATAGCCCCTTTGTCTCGAAGCTCGCGTAGTTCCGCGTTGACGAGATGATGGTCGGAAGACGACATGTGAATGGGGCGAGGGGGCTGTGTCTGAAAGGGGATCCCCACTAGGTCTATGATATATCCCTGAACTGTTTGTAGGATCCACGTGTCTGAACACAGGGCGGCCCAATTCTGGAAAGAAAGGGAAATACGGCCCACAGTGCGGGTGTATGGCAACAACGGAGGAATACGGGTGCTTACCTGTAGCAAAACGGGAACGTCCGTGTCCGCGGGGTCCACGGCCTCTGTCTGAGCCTCTGGAAAAGGGCTGCTGCCGGTAATCTGTCGTTGGGTAAAACGGTGTTGGTTGGGTACGTGGGCCTGAAGGCCAAAATCGGCTGGCGGTACGGCCCCGTTGCCAGCCAGCCCTTCCAAAAACCCCTCTGGTAGGGTTGTTTCTGAAGACTCTGCGCATTGAGGACTGCGCTTTATTAAGTGAGGTGAACACGTTCACGTGTTTGTTAAGTTCCTTGAGGAACGGTTCACCAAATAGTTTCCCTTGTGCCTGGGGCCCAATTTCCTTTGTGCCAAGCTCTGCCAATTTACCGTTAATACGGTATAACGCTGCTTTTCGTCTCTCCGAAGAGAGCGTAACATTAGTGTTTCCAATGAAACAAAAGCACCGTTGTGCCCACTCACGAACAACATGTGCCTATTCCCTGATGTCCTCGGCAGAGAAGGAATCGGCTTTGGCGTAGGTGTCATCCGCCAGGTACATAATATGGGCCAGGGGGCTGGAATCCAGCAGGTTATCCTGAGCGCCCCATAGGCCTATCTCTACCCCTCGGCGAGGGTCTCTTCCACTGCACATCATGAAGGTTGTCATAACCTTGTCAAATTCGGGGGTCTGAGCCACCTTATCCGGCAGGGAAGGACGTGGGCATTCAGACCTAAGTCGGCTGCGGACCTCTTTCTCTAGAGGCTTGCGGAGCCACAGGTGCATAAACCTGGAAAGGTGTTCTGGAGGAGACCAGTCTCCCGATCTGGGGTGTCGTATGTTGCGGGGGTCGAACATCGCCTGACCCGAGGGGTCTAAAATGGTGTCTGAGTCAAGAGGAGGCTCTGCGTCCGCAGTGTCCTCATTACACCCTGTCTGGGCCGCACCCAGGAGGGTCTCCCGCATAAAAGCGGAGACAGACTTCTCATCCGAACCCCATGCGTCGTAGTCCGAATCAGAAGCGTCAGCTTGCCACTCATCTAGCGCTGCCATGGAATGGGCAGGGCCCTGCTCTTCGTCTGAAGAGTACTCCTGACGCAGGGCCGGGGTGCTTGCTTTGGCAGACTTGCGCTTGGCAGGTGCCTTACCCTTGGGTGGTTTGGGTGCATAATCTTCGCCTTTCTCATGGCGTTTCTTAGGGCGGGAGTCATCCCTGGTCTGATAGTCGGACATATCAGAATCCGACTCATGGCGTGGTGGCCTGCGGGTAGGTTTTGGTACGTCTGGAGCTGTAGCTCGTACCTTGGAGAGTGCCTTCTCCACAGAGGCAGCGACGGCTGCGTTAATCCACAGGGACGTTCTGGGAGTCTTCCATGCTAAGGGTAGGCTGATATACGTCACTTATAGGCACAGTAATAAACAGTGGGCACCCAGGTCTTGAGTATAGGCGTAGGGTCAATTGATGATAGTTGTGGTGGGAACAACGCCACCCAGTTATAAACCCCAGCAGGGTATAGTTGGTGATCTTATAAACTGGGGCTCACCCAGTTAGAGAGAACTGCAACAGCTAGTCTCCCAATAAGCAGCGTGGTACAAATGTATTTATAGTGGGGGCTCACCCCGGTTGCACAGGGCTGGTACCCTTAAGTGCAGGTCACAATAATAAACAGGTAGCAGCACTGACCTGACTGACCCAGCCACAGAATATAGTGAGTCTTAGCTTGGTAGTAGGAGACAGAGGCACAGGAATGCAGAGTAGGAGGTCTGTGAAGCAGATGAAATGCTGAGCAGATAATCCTAGGCACTCACAGGGATGAAAGTCACAATAGGGAGTAAATCCAGCAGGATACAGGTGGCAGCTAGCTAAAACTGCAACCACTGAGTCCCCAATGAGATCCACGCAGTAAAACAAGATGGCCACAAGAATCTCGCGATATCCACGATCCAAAATGGCGGCCGCGAGTGTAGGCCGCAAGCCGGGGACTAAATTTTGAGGCCGGCCGCGGGTGGAAGCAGGCCGGCGCGAAAATGGCCGCGATCAATTCCGGCCGCAAGGAGGGAGCCCAGGAGGGCACTCCAAGTTAGTAGGGCGGTGGGGGAACCTGGGGGAACCCAAGGCAAAGCCCAGGGGGGGGTCCCAGGGCCAGTAGAGGGGCAGCTAAGAGGGGATAAAGACACCCAAAGGAAGCCCCCAATCCCACTGCCCAGCTAGTAAGGAAAATACAATGAAAACAGCTAATATACAATAATAAAATAATGGATAACAATAAAATAAACAGACTAATAATAATAAATGAATAAAGCTCTGCAGGAGCCAAATAGTCTGACCTGTCTGCGATGGAGCAGTAAAGAAAGAGGAAGTGTACAGGCAGCATGACCCTTATATACTGTGCTGCTCAGTGATTTATATGTTACTCTTTATGTTTTTCTTTACTGCTGTGGAGTTTAGTAAAGAGAGTTAATGCAAAATAGGAAGCCTCCTGTCATGTTATAAAATTTGCGCTCAGATCTAAGCTATCTGGGGATATGTTGAATGTACCCGTTTTATGCAATAGCTGCACAGTTATATATTTTTATGTGTTTTATTGTATTTTGCTACCATGTGGCTAATGGAGTTTTGCCTCTGTCCTTGGAGATAATTGGATTACTTCCCCAATTATCTCCAGGATAGAAGACTCGGTGGAACTGGTTTTGGGCCGGAAAACCATGCTTCATTTTGTCAAATAGGACTTTCCCTTAACTTTTTAACCCCTGAACCGATTGCCCTGATTTTTGAGTATGTGTATATTTCAAGCATGCGGATTCTGAAAATGTATGTTTTATGTGAATGGCATGTATATTTTGGAAGTTATTAATATTTTGTAAAAACTGTATTTCTCTTCTTGTGATAATTATATTACCCATTGTGTTCAGTAATCATATCACAGGCAGAGGGGAGGATTTTGTGTGGAAGTGTCTGTGTGTATTGTACGTATTGATTGGTTGTATTTCAAAACCCTGTGGGCAGTACTATGTTTGTGGATTGTGAATAAAAGAGGCTGTATGTGCCAGTACAGTCAGTTCTGCTTGACCCTCAAAACGAAGTGTCGTCTCGTTACTGGGGGAATCTGCTACAAAGGATTGCTATGCTAGTCATACTCCCTTGCTACATCACTACTAAGCTCTTGTAAGAGCTTGTTCCTGTCTTGCTCTCTGGAGGAGTCTACAGTGGTTATGGTGTCAGCTGGAGAGCTTGCGGTGGGATGGCGTCCTAGTGCGAGGTAAAGCAGCTCAGAGACACCGTTCGTGGAGTTACAAATTGAGGTCAATGCTAGCATTCGTGCAGCATCCCTGGGAGCAGAGGGCTCTGGCTCTGAAGATGATTGGCTGGCCGAGGTGAGGCAACGAGTGGCCCAGTATGGGGATGATGTACCCATGGAGATACGCCGGGTGATCTGGAACCAGGTCACGGCCGAGCGAAACACAAGGCTGGACCGAGAATTCCGGCTGCCGAAAGAGAGAGAGTATGCTCAGCGGAAGGAGTGTTACAGCAGCCGAGTAGAGGCTGCATCTGAGGAGGTTAGCCGTCTTCCACGGAGGCGGACGGAGGAACCCGAAGTAGGGGTCCTCATAGACTGGTCCTGTGAGGAACCACAACAGGCAGGTGGAGATGGGACCGAGGTCTCTCCACTGGGTCCACCGGGATGCTGGGCAGCCGGCCCAGATCCCCAGCAGCAGCCGGAGTAGCGAGGTGCGGAAGCAGGTGGTCCTTACTCGCAAATGTTGAGAGACTTCACAGACTGGTCCTGGGAAAACCCACAGAGGGCAGGTGGAGATGGGACGGCGGCCTCTCTACCGGCCCTACGGGGATGCTGGGCGGTTGGCCCAGATCCCCAGCGGCAGTTTGTATCACAGGGAGCTGAAGGTGCTGTCCTTCCTCCCCAGCGGCAGTATGTATCACAGTGAGCCGAAGGTGCCGTCCTTCCTCCGCAGCGGCTGAAAGTGTGTAAGGGAGAGGAGCTTGTTAACCCCTCTTCCCAGCGGCAGCATTGCCCACCAAGGGGAGACACTAAGCCCCCCACCGTACTCCCTGCGCCCAAGCTACAGGGAGTACGGACAGTCGGTCCTGCTCCCCAGCGGCAGAGTATTCTACCAGGAGTGGAGAGTCACATTTTGTCAAATAGGACTTTCCCTTAACTTTTTAACCCCTGAACCGATTGCCCTGATTTTTGAGTATGTGTATATTTCAAGCATGCGGATTCTGAAAATGTATGTTTTATATGAATGGCATGTATATTTGGGAAGTTATTAATATTTTGTAAAAACTGTATTTCTCTTCTTGTGATAATTATATTACCCATTGTGTTCAGTAATCATATCACAGGCAGAGGGGAGGATTTTGTGTGGAAGTGTCTGTGTGTATTGTACGTATTGATTGGTTGTATTTCAAAACCCTGTGGGCAGTACTATGTTTGTGGATTGTGAATAAAAGAGGCTGTATGTGCCAGTACAGTCGGTTCTGCTTGACCCTCAAAACGAAGTGTCATCTCGTTACTGGGGGAATCTGGTACAAGGGATTGCTATGCTAGTCATACTCCCTTGCTATATCACTACTAAGCTCTTGTAAGAGCTTGTTCCTGTCTTGCTCTCTGGAGGAGTCTACAGTGGTTATGGTGTTGACTGGAGTGCTTGGAGCCCTCAGGAAGCACTAGGAGCATCCTTCAACGGAGGTACCCATTCGGGGTGCCAGGTGATCCGTTAAAGACACATATTATATTTCACCATTCGTTAGATAGCCCAGATCTGAGCGCAGCAGATAGGCAAATATCGTTCAGATCTCACGAACGTTATAGCTAGTTTCTTCAATACAAAGTCGTTTCGTGCCTTTTTGTCCCGAACACGAGATGGCGGCCATGTTTTCAGGCTGGTGAATAGAGAGCTGGACCTGGCCCTAAAACCCCTGGAATGAGTAGCGGGTGAACAATTGCGTGAATACCGCTCAGAGGATGGTTGTCCCAGCCCTTCGTGAGCCGAACAGAGACCGCCATGAAGGGGGGTACTTAGCTTGCGGTTAACCGCAGACCCAACATTCTAATTGGGGCCACACGTCCGGGTGTAGGTGGTTCTCGTTCGGGAGTCTTTCGGGAGTTTCAGTTCGGTGAATTATTACCTGAACAAGGCCACCCTGAGGCAGTCAATTAGGCTTGCGGTTAACCGCACCCTCCGCTTGTAGGGTGGTCAGTCGTTCGCTTGTTTTAAAGGTGAAAAAGGTTAAGTGGCGGCACACGCCAAAGGCCGGGTGGTCTTTTGTTCGTATGCATGAATACATAGTCCTGACTGTTCATGTAATGTGTTTTATACATTATAACTACCGAAACAGAGTATACGGTAAAATAAGCAGGGTAGTCCCGTAACGATCTGTAGAGCGCCCGTAACAGTGCTCCCTCCTAGTGAAACACTCTGGCAGACACCGTCTGACCCATTCTCGGGGCAGACTAAGGCTGTCCAGACCGGTGGGTTAGGCTGGACTGAGGTCTGTTTGTCGGGATAACCTGTCGGCATTTTTCTTAGTCAGGTCGGTCAGTGGCTTGGCTATGGTACTGTAGTCAGGCACGAAACGCCTGTAGTATCCTGCAGTGCCCAAAAAGTCTTGGTGGTGGGGGTGGGCCAGTTGGCGACAGCTTCTATCTTAGACGCCTCTGGCCGCTGTTTCCCACACCCCACCTGGTGACTCAAATACTGTACCTCGGCCTTTCCAAAATGGCATTTCTCTGGCTTTAGAGTCAGGCCAGCGACCCGAATCTGATCCAGGACCATTCCTACGTGAGATAAGTGTTCCTCCCATGATTCATTGTGGATCGCTATGTTGTCCAGGTATGCGCAGGCAAAACCCTGGAAGCCATCCAGGAGTCTATCCACCAAGCACTGTAATGTGGCTGGGGCATTCTTCATCCCGAACGGCATTAACTTGAAGTGGTACAAGCCGAACGGGGTGACAAATTTGCCAATAACCTTTACAGAGGTCAATGGTAGTTAGGTAGTTTCCCCTGGTATGCGTATCTTTTGGCTTTTTCGTCATGTTCCTAAATTGCCTGCGATAAGTATCTGGGGTTACTGCATACCGTTGTAACAAGGTGTCTTTAACCCGGTCATATTGAGTCACCTCCTCGGAAGATAGTGTCCGGAAAGCATCTAGGGCTCGGCCCGACAGTTTCCCCGATAATATGGGCCAGTCCTCGCTGGGTATTCGGTGGAGCGCACACTGCCTCTCAAAGTCGGCCAGATATTCGTCGATCCCCATCTCATTCTCTAGGAATGATCGGAAAGCTGCATGGCAAATCTTTGGTTTCTCAGTCCTCTCTGCCGGGTTAGTTGTCATCCCTGCAGTGGGGTTTTGTGGGGGGTGCACAGGCTGAGCTCGTGTGCTCTTGCCTCTCGGATCTCCACATCCACTTGTGCCATGGTTTGCTGTATTAATTCTACGGTCGGGTTCGGGCTGAACCAGGAGAGCCTCTCCCAGACAATCCTGTTCTTTTCTTCGCTAGCGGACATCGGAGCCTTCGTCATTGTCAGGCTTTGATCCAGTTCCGTCAGCTCTGCGGTCAGCTCCCTCCTAGGTCGGTTGCTAGCGTTCCCACCTCGGCTTTCTAGCAGATCCTTTAACGTGGTGCGTTTCAGCTTGTCATAAGCGCTCTCCATCCGCTCTGTACCTCTCCTAGGAATTCCAGGACGATCCCGCCACTGCCACCAATTGTTACGGTTACCTCCAAGCTAGCTGGAGGCTGGACCGCTTAGATATCCTGGTTCCCGAGTGTGGAGAGAGAGGAGCTCCGTTCCGTTCAGCATATCATAAGAATCCTGTGAATATAAAGCAATCCCACTACCTATGGTACAGCTAGGATACCCTTGTTCCCACAAAACGAGTCAAGGCTGCGATTTGAGGGTCAAAATGAACTGGATTTAATGGCACACAGGCATCACTATTTATGCAAAACCCCAGGTCCAGGGACAGCCCCCTCTGGACCTGATGGGATACAGGGTGTAGCGGATGGCACTGGGCGGTCCTGAAAATTTAATGTGTTCACTGCATTCGTGTAAACTGCTAGTTTTATATGTGTTTAAATAAAGTGTATTCGTCTGATTGTTCGGTAGAATCATTCGAATAAACTAAGGGAATGAAACTACTGAACAATCAGACCTCCCCTGTGTGAAGTGTGTCTTCAATTACCCGTTGCAACAATGTTGCGAACGGGTAATTAACAAGCTAAGTAGTAGGTCCTTTGTCTCTGGGTGGCCGCCATTCGGGAAACGAATACGTGGTGGCGGCCATTTTAAAACTCCCAAACAGCGGTGTTTTGCCGTCGAGTGTCTGGAACTCAAATCGGACACTCGACTAGGTGAACACCGCTGAGACCTCCACAAGCCCAGTCTGTTCGGTTCCAAACTACCGAACGGCCCCTCGTTCGGTAGACAGAAACAACCGAACGAGGGGATTCATGTGAATCCTACCTGATCTCTCTAACCTGAGCCGTTCGTGTAAATTATTCCCTTGTACTGGGACCGACCGCAGGGCCCCATCGCATGGACCTCAATTCGGCTGTTCTATCTAGCGCGGTCTTTTTAGTACCTCCATAAATTTCCCGAACCCCTGGTCCGATCTGGGTGATTTTTGGATATGTTGCTCACCCAGATCAGGGCTACCAGGGGATGTGCCATTTAAAGGGGTACCCCTAGGTTTAGGGGTACATCCAGAAACAGGGGGAATTTGGGTAGTCTTTCGGGAGTTTCAGTTCGGTGAATTATTACCCGAACGAGGCCATCCTGAGGCAGTCAATTAGGGTTGCGGTTAACCGCAGACCGCAGCTTCCCGGTGGTCAATTGGAAGCACACTCCTACTTGTAGGGTGGTCGGTTGTTCGGTTGTTTTAAAGGTGAAAAAGGTTAAGTGGCGGCACACGCCAAAGGCCGGGTGGTCTTTTGTTCGTATGCATGAATACATAGTCCTGACTGTTCATGTAATGTGTTTTATACATTATAACTACCGAAACAGAGTATACGGTAAAATAAGCAGGGTAGTCCCGTAACGATCTGTAGAGCGCCCGTAACACTTAGCCAGTCATGTAATGACAGGAATGAATAAGTAAATAACTCCCTAATTCCCACGGTATTAGGGAGCTATCTACTAAAAGTAAAAATTTCTTAGTATTAGTAAATTATGCCCCTACTCCTATGGCTGCTCACTGTTAAAAACAAAAAATTGCCCCTCCCCGGTCCCCACCCCTGAGCGGCGGGTGGGGGCCCTACAGTAAAATAAGGGGGGACCTAATGTCCTCCCCCCTGGCCCCAACCCCTGAGCGGTAGGTGGGGGCCCTAAATACTAATAAGGGGGGGGACCTAATGTCCTCCCCCCTGGCCCCCACCCCTGAGCGGTGGGTGGGGGCCCCTACAGTAAAATACCTAATGTGCGGTGGGTGGGGGCCCTAAATACTAATTAGGGGGGAACTAATGTCCTCCCCCCTGCCACCCACCCCTGAGGTGGGGTCCCTAAATACTAATAAGGGTGGGGACCTAAGGTCCTCCCCCTGGACCCCACCCCTGAGTGGTGGGTGGGGGCCCTAAATACCAATAGGGGTGGAGCGCAAAAAATAATAATCCATCTTCACTCATGGAGGGCTCCGCGCAGACTGAGCTCTGCAGGGCGGGGCAAGGCTTATAAAGCCTTGCCCTGCCCTGCAATTAGGCTCAGAGCACTCTGACTGGTGGGTTTAAGACATCCAATCAGAGTGCTCTGACAGGTAAATGAAGAGACTGACAGGTAAGTCTCTAATTTACCTGTCACAGCACTCTGATTGGATGGCTTGAAATCCACCAATCAGAGTGCTCTGTGTCATTTTACACAGCGTGGGAAAGTTCTTTGGAATTTTCCCATGCTGTGTAATTTGATTCATAACACTCTGATTGGTGGATTAAGTAACCAATCAGAGATTTATGAGTCAAATTACAAAGCGTGGGAAAATTCCAAAGAAATTCTGATTTAGGGCCCCCACCCACCGCTCAGGGGTGTGGGCTGGGGAGGGGCAATTTTTTTTTTTTTTTTGTTTTTTTAACAGCGAGCAGCCATAGTGCCAATCAGAATGCCATAGGCTGCTTGCTTTTTTAATAGACATGCCCCTACTCGCGGTATAGCGAGTAGGGGCAAAATGTACTAATACTAAGTAATTTTTACTTAGTATTAGTAAATTTGGCTGAAAGACCAATTTAGGTCTTTCAGTCTTTTGGTAGTTATCTACTAAGTGGCTGCAAAAGAAGTCCAAAAGTGCTGAAATTCCGAAATGCCAAAATTCCGAAGTGTTGAAGTGCCGAATTGCCGAAGTCCAGAATTGCGAAAGTCCCGAATGCCGAACCGAACCAAAAATTTTCCCCATGTACATGCCTATCTGCCGATCTGATCAGCTCAACCGGACAGTTTGCTGTATCCTGGTGCTCAGGTGGGCATGTTGCTGACAGAGTGGATGGATTATTGGGAGGGGCTGGGGATGACCCAGCGGTCATGGTCCATGTTGGTACCAATGACAAAGTAAGAAGAAGATGGAAGGTCCTAAAGAATGATTTCAGGGAATTAGGTAGCAAACTTAAGAAAAGGACCTCCAAGGTGGTATTCTCTGAAATATTACCTGTGCCATACGCTACAGTGGAAAGGCAGCGGGAGATTAGAGAAGTCAATGCGTGGCTGAAGTCTTGGTGCAAGAAGGAGGGTTTTGGGTTTCTAGAGCACTGGGACGACTTTGCGCTTGGGTACAACCTTTATTGTAGTGATGGGTTGCACCTAAACGGGAAAGGGTCTGCAGTGCTGGGGGATAGGATGGCTAGAAGGTTGGAGGAGATTTTAAACTAGTGGAGAGCAAAAGAATGGGTCACAAGAGTATTCTGAGAATGGGCAGCAGCTGAAATAGCCTGCCCTTCAGGGGGTTCCCGCTCAGATCTCAAGCTGGTTTTTGCTCATCTTGTGCCATTACAGAGAGAACATCTCTGAAACATATCAGAGTGGTCCCACCCATACAGGCAGTCCAGATCCGAAATGCAAGCAAGTTCCCTCTGCACGAGAGACACAGCAACCCCAGACGATCATTTCAATCTTGTTAGGCATCATCAGTAAGGCATAGCTGATATCTCCCTATGCACCGTGAGCAAGGGGTCCACGTCTGGATTACCCTTTAAACTTGTGGAGATTTTAAACTAGTAGTAGGGGGGAGGGTCATAGCAATCTACGAAATGGAGATAGGACAGAAAGGAGATGGGCTTTAGCTCAGTATAAAGGGGGTGGAGACGGGGGGAGGGGCAAGCTCAGAACAGAGAAGGTATGTGATGTTGATAATTCACAAAAAGTACAAGTGACTCATGATATTACATGTATGCTTCCTTATTCAAGGAGCCTAAATAACAAAATGGGGGAACTAGAGGCAGTAGCATACACTAAACAATATGATATAATAGGCATAACTGAAACATGGTGGGATGAGACACATGACTGGGCAGTTAACTTAAATGGGTACACTTTATTTAGGAAGGATAGGAAAAACAAAAAGGGTGGTGGGGTATGTTTGTATGTCAACCATGAGTTAATGCCAAATCTTAGGCATGTGGAGTGTGACAAGGAAAATGTAGAAGCTTTATGGGTAAATATCTGCTTGGGTCAAACAAAGGGAAATCAACTATTGGTTGGGATATGTTATAAACTGTGACGGAACGCTGGCACTCCAACTGAGTACCTCCGCCAATCGATGATCCTAGCACTCGCCAAGGACTCCAAGCACTCTAACCGACACCATCAACACTGCAGACCCCACTTCCAGCGATACAGCTGCGCCGGGGTCTCGCCGTCTCCACCCACCCTGGATCCACGACCAGGATTCAGCTCCCAGTGGGTGAACCTCTCCTAAATCCAGAGAGCATAGCAGGAACAAATCAAGCTATTGCAAGAGCTTACTCTGAAGGTATCCCTTCCCCCAAACATGAGCCAAGGCTTCAAGAAAGCTACAAGATAATCTGGTTTTAATGACCACACACTGGCTTTTATGCAAGTCCCCATGCAAGGGGACATCCCACAGGGTGGGACCCAGTATAACCAATCACAGACAATACAAACAAAACACTCCCACAGTGACATCACAATCCCTACTCTCTATCCTGGAGATAATTGGGAAGTAATCAAATTATCTCCCAGGACAGAGGCAAGACTCCATTAACCACATGGTTACAAAAAGACTTAAAATTACACAATGTTACAATTACTACATAAAACATATACATGCAACATATCCCCAGATAGCTTATTATTATTGAATGGCGCTCAGATCACATACATACAATTCAATTGCCATGGAGCCAAAGTCTTTTCCATAGTCTTTTGTTACACAAATTGGCTCCATGGCATAGCTATCTGGGATAGCACTACTACCATACTGAAAGTCCAGAACGCCTCAGCAGAAATACACAAATAAACCTTTCTGCAGGGGAAAATACCGCTATCAGCACATGGGCCATAGTCGGGAGGCAGGAGGCTAGCCAGTAGTCCCCTCCAGGCACAAGTGGCGAAGGGCACTTCATCACATAAACCACCTAATGTTAATATTGACAAGGAACAACAGCTGTTTGAGCAAATTGAGAAAGCTGCAAATCTGGGTAACACTTTAATTATTGGAGATTTTAATTACTCAAATATAAATTGGGACAGAGGGACTAGTGCCTCAGCAAAGGGAATTAGGTTTTTAAACTTGTTAAATGACACCTTCATGTCACAACTTGTGCAAGCACCAACTAGAATGGATACTTGTCTGGACCTGGTTTTAACAACTAACGTTGATCTTTTGACCAACATCTAAGTAGGTGAGCACTTGGGAAATAGTGATCACAATATAGTGTCCTTTGAAATAAACTCAAAAAAACAAAAGCACATGGGGTATACTAAAACATATAATTTTAAAAAGGCCAATTTCAATAAGTTAAGGGAAGCTTTACAATATATTGACTGGCATAAACTCTTTAGTGAAAAGAACACTGAGGATAAATGGATCATCTTCCAACAAATATTAAAAAGGTACATTTCTCAGTATGTACCATTGGGAAATAAATATAAAAGAAACAAATTAAAACCAATGTGGCTTAGTAGAGAAGTAAAACAAGAGATTACAACTAAGAAAAGGGCATTTAAAGCATTTAAATCGGACAAATCAGATGCATCTTATAAAAGATATAAGGATGCAAATAATGCGTGCAAAAAGGCAATTAGACTTGCTAAACTTCAAAATGAAATAATGATAGCTAAAGAGAGCAAAACCAACCCCAAAGCATTTTTTAATTACATAAATTCTAAAAAAAAACAAAATGAAAGTGTAGGTACACTAAAAACTGAAACGGGGTGTTAATTAATGAAGACCAGGAAAAGGCAGGAATTTTAAATAACTATTTCTCCTCCGTATATATTAAGGAAGAACCCATGGCAATAGATGTGCAAATGATTGCTACTAAAAACTTGCAGAATAATTGTAATTGGTTAACTCAAGACAAGGTGCTGCAGCAACTAAAGAAAGTTAATATAAACAAAGCTCCAGGGCCTGACGGTATCCATCCACGTGTACTTTAGGAACTAAGTGCAGAAATAAGTGAACCTCTGTTTATACTCTTTCAAGATTCTTCTCTTTCAGGAAGTGTTCCGGAGGATTGGTTCCTACATTCTAAAAGGGTTCAAAATTCTTGCCTGGAAATTATAGACCTGTGAGCTTAACTTCTGTGACTGGGAAAGGGCTATTCAGGAATTCATTGGGAAGAACTTTGTTATTAGCAATAATTGGCACGGTTTTATGAAGCACAGGTCATGTCAAACTAACTTGATTGCATTCTACGAAGAAGAAAGTAGAAGTATAGATCAGGGTGTTGCAGTGGATGTGATCTACTTGGATTTTGCCAAGGCATTTGATATAGTTCCACACAATAGATTAGTGTTCAAATTCAAGGAAATCGGTCTAGATGAAAATGCTTGTTCTTGGGTAGAACATTGGCTTAAAAACAGAGTATAAAGAGTTGTCATTAATGGTAAATTTTCAAGCTGGACAGAGGTGGCAAGTGGTGTCCCTCAGGGGTCTGTTCTGGGACCCCTCCTATTTAACATATTTATAAATGATCTTGAAGAAAGCATTGAAAGTCATGTTTCAGTGTTTGCAGATGACACAAAACTCTGTAAAATAATAAAATTTGAGCAAGATATTACTTTGCTGCAGAGGGATTTAGATAGACTGGGGGAATGGGCACTCAAATGGCAGATGAAATTTAATGTTGAAAAATGCAAAGTTATGCACTTCGGCGTAAAGAATTCACAAGCAACGTATACCCTTAATGGAAGTGAATTAGGGATCACAACACACGAAAAGGACTTGGGAATTGTTATAGACAACAAACTATGCAACAATGTGCAATGTCAATCAGCAGTGGCCAAGGCCAGTAAGGTATTGTCATGCATGAAAAAGGGCATTCATTCTCGAGACGAGAATATAGTTTTGCCTCTTTATAAATCACTGTAAGACCACATATTGAATATGCTGTGCAATTTTGGGCACCTGTTCTAAAGAAGGATATTATGGCACTAGAAAAAGTGTAGAAGCGGGCTACAAAATTAATAAAAGGAATGGAACATATCAGCTATGAAGAAAGGTTAACAAATTTAAACCTATTAAGTTTAGAAAAACGTTGCCTGAGAGGGGATATGATAACATTATACAAATATATTCGGGGCCAATACAAACCATTGTGTGGAAATCTATTCACAAACCGGACTTTACATAGGACACGAGGCCATGCGTTTAGACTGGAAGAAAGAAGATTTCGCCTAAGGCAAAGGAAAGGTTTTTTTACTGTAAGAACAATCAGGATGTGGAATTCTCTGCCTGAAGAAGTGGTTTTATCAGAGTCCATACAGATGTTCAAACAGCTACTGGATGCATACTTGCAAAAACAGAATATTCAAGGATATAATCTTTCAATGTAGGGTAATAACTGCTTGATCCAACGATAAATCTGACTGCCATTCTGGGGTCAAGAAGGAATTTTTTTCCTAGCTTGTTGCAAAATTGTGCTTCAAACTGTTTTTTTTTTTGCCTTCTTTTGGATCAACAGCAAAAAACAAATGTGAGGAAGGCTGAACTTGATGGACGCAAGTCTCTTTTCAGCTATGTAACTATGTAACTATGTAACTATGTGATATATAACTTTTTAACATGCATTTTTCTGAATTTATTTTTTTTGTTATTCTGTCTCTAACTGTTAAAATACACCTACCATTAAACTTATAGACTGATCATTTCTTTGTCACTGGGCAAATGTTCAAAATCAGCAGGGGATCAAATACTTTTTTTTACCTCACTGTAGCCCTTTCCTCAAACACCAGATTACACAAAGCAAATTTATAGGGACAATCGCAACAGGGGGTCATCAACAGTGACATCCATCCCTGGTGCGGCTGTGCCTGGGAGATAACCAGAATAATTATCGCAAATCTGATTATCTTCCAGACAACAGGGCGCCTTAACTGAATATCCCTAAACACGTACATTTATACACTAATAACGCCACACGTGTGGGAACTCCAGCTAGCTTATCCATCACAGGGGTCCAAGCTACATCCAATGAACGTTCCTATTAGTTCCCGTCACATCTCTTTGCTTGGCCACATCCCTCAGCAGGACAAATCTTGTCAGTGATGTCAGCCCGCGTCCTGGTCTCGTCACAGCATTCCTATACTCCCTAGCCAGCGTTAGAAGTATCGGTTAGGGACGTTCTGTAGCAGCCCGTAATGCATACGCTGTGATTGCTGTGGGTGGAGAGCACAGGGTCCTCCTGTGGATGGTTTTTAAGGTTGCAGTGGATGTGATCTATTTGGATTTTGCCAAGGCATTTGATACAGTTCCACACATTAGATTAGTGTTCAAACTCAGAAATCGGTCTAGATGAAAATGCTTGTTCTTGGGTAGAACATTGGCTTAAAAATAGAGTACAAAGAGTTGTCATTAATGGTAAATTTTCAAGCTGGACAGAGGTGGCAAGTGGTGTCCCTCAGGGGTCTGTTCTGGGACCCCGTCTATTTAACATGTTTATAAATGATCTTGAAGACCGCATTGAAAATCATGTTTCAGTGTTTGCAGATGACACAAAACTCTGTAAAATAATAAAATGTGAGCAAGATATTACTTTGCTGCAGAGGGATTTAGATAGACTGGGGGATAGACCACATATTTAATATACTGTGCAATTTTGGGCAACTGTTCTATGGCACTAGAAAAAGTGCAGAGGCGGGCTACAAAATTAATAAAAGGAATGGAAAATATCAGCTGTCAGAGTATTTATATCGGCAGACATTTTGTGCTATGATAGAAACTAAAAGTGTATATTCTGAGTCACTCTGAACAGACCAGACTCCATTTTGTTATTTCAAGTTAACAGAAAGACACTATATTTCTATCTGTAAGCTAACCACTTTCCCAGAGCTCAGGAATGCATAGTATATACAAGCCAAGTGATAAGGAAGGGGGTTGGATAGACTGTCTAAAATGCTAATGGAATATAATCAAATCTAAACCCAGACAATTGTGACAGAGAAGAGTAAATAATTTAATATTTAACTGTCTATATATATAAGGTACCATTGTATGGAAAAGGGTAAACTTAGTTCATGATCTGTCATATCAGAAATTATGGCAGGAATTGCAGACGCTAAGTCTGGACAAAATTTAAGAAACCCTTTGAAATTTTAAATTATGGCGCTATAAAGATAACGCAAAATGACGTCAAAATAGCCACCAGGAAAAGTTAACTCTTTCCTGGATAGGTATGTTTAGTGGGACAAGACTGCCCTCTACAGACCAAATAACTAATTTGCGATCTGGAAGATAACCACACCTCTAGTGCTTCTATTGGGTCATCGACTGATGACGTACAGAGAGTCTGGCCCTTTAAAAGTTAAGACAAAGGGAAGATAGGGAAATACAAAAAGAGAGAATACGAAGGAGGCAGAGGCAAGAGATGCAAAGGAGAGAAAAGAGAGGAATTGGAAGTTTGGGGACTCCAACCTCCATGCAGAGAGAGACATCCAAATAAGTTCCTGAGGCTACCAATCGGATGAAATATCTACTCAACTGGTAATTATACTGGTTTCATTTAATTAAATTAAATTAATTAAAATGTATTAATAGCATTATATATGACTGGATAAAGCACGGTCAGATTTCCATATTAAGAAATCTTAGTTAACTAAAGAATATATAGTTATAAACATTCCATTCTGCAGGTGGAATTAAGAATAATTATATATTGATGTGATATTATCACGTGTTAGCATACCGCTGTTTTTATCCAGGTGTATTGATTTGCTCTAAATTAAGATAGATATCTTTTAGACAAATTAAAAATCTGCTTATATAATATGGTAAATTCTCTTATGGATGGTTTAAGAAAATGAATTTAAACTGGCTTAAATGTTATTTTATTTAAAATTTACATAAGAATAGATCTTAACTACCTAGGAGATCTAGCCAGCATTGAAAGGGTTATTCTAACTGTCTGCTAAACTTTACGACCTTACGCTGCACTCTGAGGAATTCTGTTCTTCACTGTGAAAACTTTCACTTTAAGTCTGTGTTAAAGATGGTAATAAATAAGTCTTGACAGATAATGCTGTTTTAGCCATTGAAACGTAATACCCATTTCTTTGTATTGCATACCATTTTATACTGGATATTCATTGATTATTGTTATGCATGTTACATATAATATTATTATTATTAATTTGTCATTATAAATAAAAATCTATTTTTATACATTGTGATATTATTATATGAAATACATTCCACTTAACACGATAAACGTTCTTTGGGATCTGAGAATTGAAATAGTGGGCAATTCTCAACTGTTTACTATTATTATCCCATAAATATCCCCACACAGCTATGAAGAAAGGTTAACAAATTTAAACCCTTGTCAGTTTTAAATTAAAGTTCAGATTAATTCATAATATCAGATTACTAGTTAGATATCATTAATAGATCCAGGTTTAGGTTATCAGGCACACAAAAATAAGTCCTACACTCAAACTCCCACTACTCCTGGGCAGCAGCAATGACCATAGCACACATCAGCCCCAATACATACAAAACAAGTAACAACAAAAAAGGTTACCTGAGCACTTCCCAAATTCCTTATGCATATTTAAATAAATGGAGGTTATTTTGTAACTCCAATGGCCATTAAATGGAAGCCCACCTGCCACGTCAGACAGTGGCTGCTCCACTGACCATTCACCTTGCTTCCTTTAGCTTCAGGCAAAGAAATCTAATGAAAAAGATAAGAAATGATCCCAAGGCACACCATGGTTTTGCACATAAAAAGAGTATTAATTCATCATAGAAAATACAACAAGACTTCATTATAGCAGAGAGAAAGTGCATAGTATACTGCTAAACCAGTATATAGTACCAAAACCACAATGTAAGTAAAGTGCTAAATGCAAAAACCCATTAAAAAAGGTATACTGACCAAGAGCAGGAGAAATGAAACCCCAACGTTTCGGCTGTGAAGCCTTCCTGTGGTTTTGGTACTATATACTGGTTTAGTACTCCACAGCTGAAACGTTGGGGTTTCTCCTGCTCTTGGTCAGTATACCTTTTTTAATGGGTTTTTGCATTTAGCACTTTACTTACATTGTGGTTTTGGTACTATATACTGGTTTAGCAGTATACTATGCACTTTCTCCCTGCTATAATGAAGTCTTGTTGTGATGTGGATACCTGAGAGGGACGCATGCTAGCAGGGAATCTCTGGGGCTGTGAGTTGGTCTCATGGCCGCAGAGTCCTGCTGGCCAAATGGAAGTCCGTTCCGACCAATTGGAGAGGGAGCGCCCATTCAAACTGGGTTTGCGCCATTCTCCTGGTTGGTCTGTACGAGTAAGCGCTGATAGTTTGCCTAGGAGGGGGCTGATTACAGATTGTGTGGAACTGAGACAGTGTCAGTGTGGAACTGAGACCCCCTGCGGGTGTCTGTGCATAAAAGAAGCATGTGTTCAATAAAGAGTTTGTCAGTCAGTGCTTAAACCTCCAAAACTGTGTGTCATCCTGTTATTGGAGGGAAGGAAGATTTAACCCCTGTGTCTGCTGTTCCAGCTTGCAGGGGATGCAACGGGGTAAGGACTAAGAGCTTCCAGGGTTGAGTGCCATGTCTGCCTGGGAGCACATAAAGCTAAGTACCCTAACCATGCAAGAGTTCCTGATCGGCTGAAGGAAGGGAACTAACGGGAGGTAACCGGTCAGGTTACCAGTGAGAGGTCCAGTTACAACAGCATCCATCTCTCCGGCCCCATGAAGGACGTCATCCATCTCTCTGGCCCCAGGTAGGACGGAATCCATCTCTCCGGCCCCATGAAGGACGGCATTCATCTCTCCGGCCCCATGAAGGACGGCATCCATCTCTCCGGCCCCATGAAGGACGGCATCCATCTCTCTGGCCCCAGGAAGGATGGCAGCCATCTCTCCAGCCACAGAAACAAAGGCATACATCTCTCCGGCCCCAAGAAGGACAGCATCCATCTTTCCAGCCCAAACTCTCCGGCAGAGTCTAAATATCTCTGAGGTATCTCACTGCTGGAAGTGTTATATCCATTCATCGTCCTCATTGGAGTGTCGTGTGTGACGTGGTAACACACAAGTCGTAGAGAATCATTATCCTCTAACCATTTTTTTTCTTCACTCCCTTTTATTGTTCCCAGATGAATATTCTGGAGATGGAGATATTGGCTGTGACTGCTTTCTGTCTGTGGGTCCTGGTAGATATCCATCGATGCTCAATGTCTGTCTGTGGATCTTGGTTGGTATCCATCAATGTCTGCTGTCTGTCTGAGGGCCTGGTAGATATCCATTGATCAACAGAAAAAGTACATATGTACTTCTATTTTTCTCAGATATCCATTGATACCCTCTGTTTGTCTGCCTGTGGCTCCTGGTAGATATCCATCTATGCCCGCTATCTGAGGGCCTGGTAGATATCCATTGATCTGTCTGAGGGCCTGGTAGATATCCATCACTCCTGCCTTGTGAGTGATACAATATACGCATTTCTATAAGACCATATTTGTTACAGCAATATTGCGCTATTTGTGTTCTGTATTTATATTATTGCAGATATCTTCTGAACGTGTACACAAGAAGCTCCACCTTATGTATGTATGTTTTTCTATGTATCTTGTAGAGGTGGTTTAGGGGATACCACTCAAGGTGTTTGAGCTTCACTTGAGATCTTGTTAAACTCCATATTGTGCACCGATCTATTGATTTAGATATCCATCAATGCCTGCTGTCTTTCTGTGGTCTGTGTGAGGGCCTGCTAGATATCCATTGATGCGCGCTGTCTGCCTGTGGGTCCTGGTAGATATCCATTGATGCACGCTGTCTGCCTGTGTGTCCTGGTAGATATCCATCAGTACCCATTGTGTGTCTGTCTGTGTGTCCTGATAGATATCCATCGATGCCCATTGTGTGTTTGTCTGTGTGTCCTGGTAGATATCCATCGATGCCCATTGTGTGTCTGTCTGTGTGTCCTGGTAGATATCCATTGATGCCCATTGTTTGTCTGTCTGTGTGTCCTGGTAGATATCCATTGATGCCCATTGTGTGTCTGTCTGTGTGTCCTGGTAGATATCCATCGATAGCCATTGTGTGTCTGTCTGTGGGTCCTGGTAGATGCCATTGTTTGTCTGTCTGTGTGTCCTGGTAGATATCTGTGGCAAACCTAGCCACTTGGACAATAACTAGAGACTGTGCCTTTAAGGGTTGCCAATAGGTCGGGCGAGATATGCGCTTTACACTTATGTAGATGTTAATGTATTTTCCGTATTGCCTGTAATGCTGTTTCCGCCGAATGCAAATGGCGGTTTTGTATGGGGATTCTCTTTCGTTTCACGAACGGCACTTTAGAAAGCCGTTCGTGAACCGAACGCGATACCCCCTAATAGCCCACACACTTAGAGGCGTGTGGCGCTAGTTAACCGATTGCAACATTGTTGCAATCGGTTATTAGAGGCTCTCCTGGGTGGCCGTCGTTCGACTACCGACCATGCGGCGGTCGGCCATCTTGGATCCCTTGTTCTTCAGCGGGGCCGTGTCGTCGAACGCATAGCATTACCAATAGTTATTCGACGGCACGAACACCGCTGAGCCTCCAGGACGTTCGGGAGTTTCAGGACCAGGTTCACTAAAAGCAATCGGTTCTTTTCGTGTGTTTTGAAAGAAATGTGTTTTCTGTGCGGCGTTCGGTTATTTTAGCTGGGATCTGAGCGGCAATCTCACGAATGATGCGCCCAGACCCCAGCTATCTACCGAACGTCCATTCGTGTAAATCCACCGTGTATTTTAAAAGTTATGTATTTTTGTATGAATTGCCGGTTCTGCTGCACGAGGGGATAATCCCCTTAACGGTGCATTCTGGGAGGATGATCCCTCTCGTGCAGCGGTGCCTGATGGGAGAAATATGTTATACTGTAAGTCCCCCATGTAGTCCCCTCTGGGAGTGCCCCTGGGAAGGGACTCAGGAAACCCCTTGCATGGGGACTTGTATAAATTGTCGTGCCGATTAAAGGATTGTCAGTTGACTCCCAAAACTGTGTCTCGTCCGGTTATTGGGAGGTTGGGGATATTGCCTTGGTGTTTTCAGCGCTTGACTGTGGATTCGTTTCTGGACCAGCGGAATTCGTGGATTTAATATTGGCGTTCCGCTACAATATCCATCAATGCCCATTGTGTGTCTGTAGGTCCTGGTAGATATCCATCGATGCCCATTGTGTGTCTGTCTGTGGGTCCTGGTAGATATCCATCAATGCCCATTGTGTGTCTGTGGGTCGTGGTAGATATCCATCAATGCCCATTGTGTGTCTGTGGGTCCTGGTAGATATCCATCAATGCCCATTGTGTGGGTGTCTGTGTGTGTTATGGTAGATATCCATTAATGCCCATTGTGTGTCTGTCTGTGTGTCCTGGTAGATATCCATTGATGCCTATTGTGTGTTTGTCTATGTGTCCTGGTAGATATATATCGATGCCTATTGTGTGTCTGTTTGTGGGTCCTGGTAGATATCCATCGTTGCCCATTGTGTGTCTGTCTGTGGGTCCTGGTAGATATCCATTGATGCCTATTGTGTGTCTGTCTGTGTGTCTTAGATATATATCGATGCCTATTGAGTGTCTGTCTGTGGGTCCTGGTAGATATCCATCAATGGCCATTGTGTGTCTGTCTGTGTTTTTTTTTCAGGTTTGTCTGTGATCCCCTCTGTGCCTCCATGCTTGTGATTAAGATTCTGGTATCCTCGTTGCCTGTACGCCAGCTGAGTTGTTGGCGGCCCTGGTCCCATGTGAAGAAGGTAATGTGATACAGGAAGACATTTTCTGCTGGTCACGTCTGGAGATTCTCCGCACTCAGGAGAACAGCTGTGAGGGACTGGGTTTCCATTCCTGAATTATCACAGGACAGCAAGTGCAACCTGATCGAGAGGAATGGAAGACTGATGGCCAGAATGTGACTCGGCAGTTTGCCCAGTATTTGGGTGAATAAAAGCAGTTTTCAGATTAATGAAAAAGAAATCTGGTTTAAACTTGTCAACTATCCTCATTCCAGGTCACAGCAAAAATCTGCAATGCCTGACTATGTCACTGTGTGATTATGGTGCATTTTCTCTCCATACTTATCTACACGTATATAAAGCGTGATTAACTGCAACCCATAATCTATCACTCCTACATATAGCGATCACGTATCACAAGGAGCGTTTACTTAATAAAGTAAAATAATAGTAATTAGAATCATTATCTTACGTTCTGCAGCTTCATTGTGGGTTTCTCCAAAATTTGGAACAAAATTAAATTATTATCAGTTTCTGATAATCATTGAACGTCTTGAGGATCAGGGACCTTATGGCATTTCAGGGAAAGCCAGCTCTGCAGCTTTTTAAGATCTAAAACTGGGAGCTCTGCCAGGATTACCAAAACCGGGGGCACTGCCAGGATTACCAAAACCGGGGGCCCTGCCAAGATTACCAAAATTATTGTGGCAGAACCACTGCCTGTTCGTGAATTGCCTTTCTTTATTTTGTGTGTGTTTTCCCCATTCTTTCTTTTATTATGTCCACTCCCCGTTCAGGAGGACCTCCACGAAGGGAATCCATTCACATCCTGAATGGGGACCACCCCGATACCTCATTTAGAATGTTAGGTTAGAGCATTCACACCTCGCTACATAGGTGTCAAACCGGAAACCGCAAAGGGAAACATTTAAGGAGTGCTTCTCTGGGTGGCCGCCATTCATACAGACAAACGCCACCAGGGGGAGCATTCAGGGATTGTTTCCCGAATCGTTTGTCTCCTGAACGAGGACCACCCCAGTGCCACCTTGGAACATTCACACCAATTAATCATAACGTTCACACTCGCAACAGAAGTGTGAAACCGCAAGGGAAGTAATGAGTGCTCCCCTGGGTAGCCGCCATTTTGTATAGATGAACGCCGTCCAGGGGGAGCATTCATATCCCGAAAGGAGACGCTTCGGTGGCGGCCACCCCGAGAGGATTTTCGCCACCTGAGCTGTTCTTTCCCCCCTGTCCAGAATGATGCTTTCTGATTTCCCAGGATAGTATAGCTCTTACAAGAGCTGGATGATTATAGCATGTGTGACGAAGTGCCCTTCGCCACTTGGTACTGGAGAGGCCTGCTTGCCAGCCTCCTCCCCTGTGACTATGACTCTTTGATGTATTTGCCTTTAAAGCCCCTATTCTACCTTCAGACAGACTATTTATGTAGGCTGCTTTATTTATCTTATGTTTTAGTCACCCTGTACCCATTATAGGTGCAGGGTGTGTGTAATGTAATTGTTTATAGTGTGTGTGTGTACTGTGTAATGTATTGCCTGCTCTCTTGTATTGCTGAGGTTTGCTACCAACTAGGTGGGTTTGGCTATGGAGCTGGTCTAGTGCCCTCTGTTGGTAGCAACAGCAATATGCACTACCTGAATTGCAAGACTGGTTCATTTGCATATTCGGGTAGATTTGCATATTGCTAATTCTGCAGGCAGGTGAGATATTTAATGTTAAATATTGTCTCCCCCCACCCCTTTAAAAATTTACCATTGTGTTGTGATAAGTCACTGTGTGTTGCTTGATGTGTTTTGACTGTTTGTGATTTTATTGAGGTTTCACAACAATGTTATTGTGGTGACTGTATTGGCTGGTCCCAAGGGAATAAAGGTTTTGACAGTTCTTCTTGATCCCTCTAAACATAGCCTTGTCTCGTTATTGGAGGTAGCTGTTATAATCACACTGGGGATTGCTATGCTCTGCATGCTCCCCTGAGCTTGAGTCACTTAGCTCTTTTAAGAGCTTGTTCCTGACACGCTCTCCTTGGAGGAGGGGTCTTCACCACACAGTCCTGGAGGACAGAAGCTGATCCAGGGTGGAAGGAAGACGGCGAGACTCCAGTCAAGATACGGCAGTTGTGGAGTCTGCGGTGGTTGTGGTGTCTGCTGCAGCGCTTGGAGTCCTCAGGAAGCGCTAGGAGCATCCATCAACGGAGGGTACTCAGTCGGAGTACAGGGAGCTCCGTTACAGCATGTATAGCTGGTCCCTACAATCATGAGATGAGACTTTATGATGAGGGTAAGCAAGGACTGAATTTTAATGGTGCCACACTGGCCTTTTATGACAATCCCCATGCAAGGGGTACGCCCACATGGACCTTGTTGGGGACTCCAACACAAAGACACAGACCAATAAGAACAGTGATTAAATGCATGATACTCCTATAACAAACATACAATCCCTCCCCTGCACTCAATTATCTATAGGCAGAAAAAAAACCCGAAGTACCCCAAAACACATAAAATCCCCACATCAGCTGATAGCCCTGATCTGGGTGACCAACATATCCAAAAATCACCCAGATCAGTTCAGGGGTTCAGGAATTTTATGGAAGTCACATTTTGACCGACCGTACGCATGGTTCCATGCCCAAAACCATTCTTGAGAATTAGGCTGTGCGGTCGGTCTACTTCGGGGATTCAAAGTAACAATTAAAATACAGAATGTAGAGAGTTCGTATGGCCCTTAGTCTATGTCTCTCCTTCGGGAGTTTGTTCTTACCAAACGCTGTTGGACTCCCGTTCAAATAGCCGAACATCCATGGAAGGCAAGTAGTGAGCGGTGTTGATGCCGTCGAGTGTCCAATTTAGTTTCATGCACTCGACGAAGAAACACCGCTGGATGCGTTCAACTAAACAAGATGGCCACTGCCACGTGTTCGAATGCTGCTTTGAATGGCTTCAGGAGTTCGAAGTGCTACTGTCCAAGTCCAAAAAGGCACATACAGTGTCTGAAAGCAAGGCAGTACAAAAATAAACAGTAAAAGCTTCCCGGGTGCAATCCATGAATCCTTGTGGAACACTTCGGCAGACCTAGTTTGACCTTTTTTGGGTCAACTTGGGGATGTCCGTGGTTGGGTCAGTTGGTAAGTTCCATTTGCTGAGACAACCCGTTGGCGTTGCCATTCTACTTCCCGGGTCGGTAGTGAATGGTGTAATTGTACGTTTGCAAGGCCAAGCTCCAGCGTAGTAATCGGCCATTGTCCCCTGCAACCCGGTTAAGCCAGACCAACGGGTTGTGGTCAGTAATCAAAGTAAATTCTTGTCCATATAGGTAGGGAGTCAATTTCTTTAGCACCCAAACCAATGCCATACATTCTTTCTCCACTGCCGCGTAGCTCACTTCCCTAGGTAACAGTTTTCGACTGAGATACACGACAGGGTGCTCTACTCCATCTTCTCCCACTTGGTTTAAAACTTTCCCCTGTCTGAACATGGAAGCGTCTATATGAACAATAAAATATTTGTTAGGGACTGGTGCAGCCAAAACAGGAGCATTTACTAGCGCTTGTTTGAGGGACTGGAAAGCAGCTTCACATGCGGGAGAACACAGGACCAGTCAGGTCAGTCAGGTCAGTACAAGCTATAGTACTGTAGTCGGGTACGTAGCGCCTGTAGTACCCAGATGTCCCTAAGAAGGTCAATACCTGGGTCTTGGTGCGGGGTGTGGGCCAGTTAGCGACTGCTTCTATCTTAGCGGGTTCTGGCTGTTGTTTCCCACACTGGACTTCTACCATACCAAGGTGGCACTTGTCTGGCTTAGACGTCAGGCCTGTGGCCTGAATTTTGTCCAGCACTACCCCTACATGAACTAGGTGTTCCTCCCAGGACTCACTATAGATCGGATTGTCATCCAGGTACGCACAGGCGAAATCCTGGAAGCCATCAAGGAGTCTATCCACCATCTGCTGGAAGGTGGCCGGGGTGTTCCTCATCCTGAATGGCAGGACTCTAAATTGGTACAAGCAAAATGGGGTGATGAATGTTGACTTGGGAAAAGCCTCCTTGGCCAGGGGAATCTGCTAATAGCCTTTGCATAAATCGATTGTGGTCAGATACTGTCCCCTGGCTATGCAAGCTAGTAGTTTATCTACTCGGGGCATAGGATATGCATCGGTTGTGGTTCGGTCATTCAGTCGCCTGTAGTCCACACAAAACTGGGTGGTCCCATCTTTCTTTGGTACTAAGACTACAGGCAAGGCCCATGGGCTGTTAGAATGCTCAAAAACCCTAACTGTAACATTTCCTGTATTTTCTTCCTCATACCTTCTTGACAGCTTCAGGTATACGGTAGGGGTGTTGGCTAAATGGGGTTTAGTCAAGGGTCTCCATCTTGTGGACTGCTAGGGTGGTATACCCGGGTTCCTGTGAGAATGTCAGTTTCTTGTCTAGTAAGCATTGGGCCTGTTCTGTCTCTAGGGTCATTAACTTTTCTCCTAGTTTAATGGAGTGGACCAGATCAGGTTGGGGCTCCCTCCCTAATAGGTCAGGTAGGGATCTCGGGATCATCCACAGCTGGGGTGCATATAGCAACGACTTCTTCTTATCTTTCCTGATATTCATTGAGCATATTTACGTGAAAAGACCTCTGTATTCTCTCATCTGTACAGCTTACGATTACATATGTAGTGTCACAAAGTTGTTCCACTACTTATAGGGTCCCTGCCAGGCTGCTTGCTTAACCGGTTTTAACTCTAGTACTTTTTGCCCCACTTGGAAAGTGCACTGTTGGGCACCCCTACCGTACCAAGCATTTTATCTTCCCTAGGTCGCTTGGAGGTTTTCCCTTACCATCCTAGCAAATTGCTCCATTCGGTCCTGGAATGACAAAACATACGGTACAATGGCGGTTTCCTCGTGTTCTGTTTTCCCTTCCCAGTGTTCTCTAATGAGATCAAGGGGACGGCGTACCCTTCTCCCATAGAGCAATTCGAAAGAGGAAAACCCAATAGATTCCTGCGGCACCTCTTGGTAAGCAAAAAGAAGGTGCAGTAGGAATCTCTCCCAGTCTCTGTGTTCGTCAGCGAAGGTTTTTAACATCTGTTTGAGCGTACCATTGAAGCCCTCACAGAGATCGTTAGTCTGCTTGTGGTAGGGAGGACTCTGGATGGGTTTAATGCCGCACACGTTCCATAGTTGGTGGGTGCCTTGGTCAGAGATGATTTCCTTGGGGAAACCTAACCTAGCAAATATCTTGACCAATGCCTTAGCAACAGTGTCTGCCTGGATATTAGTGAGAGCTACTGCTTCTGGGTAACGAGTAGCGTAATCCACCACGGTAAGTATGTATTTCTTACCAGATGGACTAGGTTTTTGAAGGGCCCCACTAGGTCCACAGCTATCCAGCTGAAAGGCTCTTCAATAACTGGCATGGATATAAGTCGAGCTTTGGGGTGGTCCCTACTCGTTGACAGGTATTGCACGTTTTGCAGTACCGTTGCACATCTCTCAAAACACCCAGCCAAAAGAAATTCTGAATGATCCGTGAGATGTGTGATGTACTCCAAAGTGTCCTGCTAGGGGAATGTCATGCCTGATCCGAAGTAGCTCCCTCTGGTATTTCCTAGGAATCACCAGCTGTCGCTTCTGGTATGGGGCTGACCCTTTACCGTGAATCTCCGTTAATCTGTACAACCTGCTTCATGAAGTACCCCCGAGCACTCATCTGGTTGTGATTCGGCTTCTAGGCAATGGGCTGTAGGGCTTGGTATTCTATCTGTGGTATTGTTGTGGATGGGACAGTCCCAAGATGGTCCAATAGGCAGTTGTTGTGGAGGTGCCCTGGCTTTTTCGCACCTGTAACACTTTACAATGGTGCTATAGGGAGTGTACTGGGGTCTGGGTGGTTCCTGGTAAGGGGCAGGGTTAGTGGGTATCACTGCTCGAATCTCCAGCTGGGGTGTTTGTCTTATTGGGGTTGATTCTGTTTTTTGGGAATACGTGTACTTGTCCGCCATACGAGCTGCTTCGGTAAAGTGAGTGGTCTCCGATACCGTATCCACTCTCTAATGTCAAGGGTTGAGGGTTGAAGAGGAGTTCTAGTAGAAATAACTGTAAGAAGTCTTTTCCAGACACAGCTTGGCTTGACCCAATGAGAGGTGGTTCGGTGGAGGCGACAGGCTCATTCGGTAAAAGAATTTAGTTTCACGGAATTGCCGGTGGTATGCTTCTGGGGTGACTGCGTACCGGGCTAGCAGTGCCTCTTTAACGGTTGTAGCTTTTTATGTCCTCATCGGGGGTTGCCCGGAATGCATCTGCTGCTTTCCCTGATAGTTTCCCGGATAAAATAGTGACCCATTCGTCAGTGTGTACCTTGTGCAGTGTGCATTGTCGCTCAAAATCCACAAGGTACCCATCTATTTCTCCTTCTGCTTCCAGGAATTCTTATTTTTTCATTCTTTAATTATAATGTGCAGTAAAAATATATACAGAGGCATATGTCGCCAAAACAGGCTCATCACATAGTACACCATAGTACATCATAGTACATGTACATTGTTTTGGCATAATCAGGGTGCACATTTTAACTTGTTAACCTCAACCTATACTAAACACAGTCACAGAGTACTTTTAAGGATCTCTGCTAACATCGCAGTGTCCTATTAATCCTAGGCTTCAGCCTTTATCCTAGCATACATCAGTTTTACACGTCATCTCGTTAAGGTTATGAACTTTATCTGTATTACTTGTATGCTAGCATATATCGTAAATAATGCCCTGTAGGAGAGGGCCAGAGATGAAAGGAAAGAGAGAAAAGAGGGGGAAGGTGGGGGGCACACAAAGGGGCAAGGCGAGGGGGGCAACGGAAGAGCCAATGGGGGTCCTAGAAGGCCAACAGAACTGCTGAGGTCCCATTAAGTGCCCAGAGGGCAACCATCCCATGGTTCCCACAGTTTTTGGAAAGCCTCACTCGAGCTGTCTGGTCATCCATCAGATGAATCTCTTTGATCCTATTTATCACACTCGCAATGTGAGGCAAATCCTGTTTAAGCCATGTGTATGCTATTGCACGTCGTGCAGCTAGTGTGCTTTTATGCATCAACGTTTGTTTCCTTCGGGTCCATCCGTCAATTGATCTATTTAGAAGATATACCCATAGGTCTAAGGTCGGTGCACTGGAGAACACTTGGATCAGCAGGTTTTTGATTGCCCTCCAGAATGTCATTGCATGAGGACACTCCCACCACATATGTAGGTACGTCCCCTTACACCCGCAGCCCCTCCAGCAGACGTAAGTGGTGGATTTGTGCATCTTATACAGTTTTACCGGTGTCGTGTACCAGCGGAACATTGTTTTAAACGACTGATCCTGTAGGGTGACGCATACAGAGGTCGTGCTACTAGCTTCCCATATCTCCTGTTATTCCACCCCCTCCAGCTCTTTACCTAGATCCCTTTCCCACTGTTCAGTGTATGGTAGGCCACCCCATTCCCCTGTCTTTCAGCAAAAGTGGGTGTAGAGTAGTGTTATTAAGCCTGTAGGTATGATGTCAGATATGCATATGCATTCAAAGAACATCATTGGATGTTTTATCGGCTCTTTTATACGGGGTTGTCTGACAAAATCTCTAACCTGTAGTGTGACAGACCCATCTGTATAACTATTATTGCTGGTTCGTCTGTTTTATCTCCATTCGTGGAAATACCTGTCCGTATGCCCCTGTTCGTTTATGGCAGGATTATACCGAACAAACTACCGAACGGACGGCCACCCAGAAGAGAAGTGTGCTGCTGGTTAACCTCTTGGCTCCAATTAGAACGTTGTGGTTAACCGCAGACACCTCTCCATTCTAACCGTATGCAGGGTGGTTGTCGTTCGTATGCCGACCACGAGGCAGTGGCCATTTTAAAACACACAAATGAACAGCAGTGTCTGTGACAGATTCATCTGCATTGTTGGTTCGTCTGTTTCCCTTTTTGTTCGCGGAATTGCCTGTTCCTATAACCCCGTTCGTGTAGTTGCAAAATACCGATTGAAACTACCGAACGAACGACCACCCAGGAGAGGAGTGTGCTGCTGGTTAACCTTCTGGCCCCAATTAGAACGTTGTGGTTAACCGCAGACACCTCTCCATTCCATTCGTACGGGTGGTCGTCGTTCGCATGTCGACCACGAGGCAGCGGCCATTTTGGGACATACGAACACCGAGCGGTGTTCGGTACAAACTGTATGGAACTAAAAACGGACACTTAAACTACCGAACACCGCTGAAAAGCTGCTGCCTACCTTCCTTTTCGACAAGGCATGCGAACGTCGGTCGTTCGGGAGTTTTATTCATTCATATGGACTTTCGCCCCGACAGCCATCCCATGGAGTCATTCGTATACCGAAGGACTGGTGCAGGACTTTGACTCCATGGCGATTCGACTGGATACATCGGATCTGAGCGCTATTCGGTGAAAACATGCCCTCAGATCCAGGCTGTCTGGGGATACGTTACACGAACCGTATGCATTCGGTATTTCTGTAGTTATGTATTTTAATGTCTTTTTGTTACTGTAATTTAAGATGGCGATGGTCTCTACCTTGGGAGATAATTGGGTTTCTTCCCCAATTATCTCCAAGGTAAAGAAGACGGAATTGTGGGCAAGATGGGAAGGGCTATTATTGAAGCCACTGCGATTGGCTACTGTCCAATATGTGTTACAGTCTTCCACAAGGTCCCCTCGGGGAGTGTCCACCTTGTGGAGACCTGCATAAATACCGGGCAGGTAGCCCCCATTAAACAGAACTTCATTTGACCCTCAAGACGGAGCTTGGTCTCGTTTGTGGGGGAATTATTACTGGGACAGCGCTTTCGTTATTTCTAGCTGTGGAAGGCGTTCGACTGTTTGGCTGATCGGGAGTTGCCGTGTTCGTGGACTTCGTTCGGGAGTTTAGCGATCGGCGGAATTTAAACTGCATTTCTGGAGAAAGGGGATTATTGCCTAAACGGCGGCTTCATCTACCCGACGGTACGTGTCGTAACAATTGGTGGCAAGCGACGGGATGAATCCTACAGCCCGGAAGGCCAGCTACACATCCCAGGTTGGAAATGCAGTATGAGGAATTAAGGCGTGCTACCCTTAAAGATATATTGGAACGCAGAGGACGATCAGCGAGTAATCTCAAGAAAAGAGAGATTATTGCCATATTATTGGAAATGGATGCAGCACAAAGAACGGGGGGAGCGGATGTGCCTGGCATACTGGAGTTAACACCCGAGGAGATACAGTTTAACCGGGCAGTTCAGATCAGGCTGGCACATTTTGGCCCCAACCCCGCAGCAGATATTGTGGTGCAAGTGCAAGCGGCAGTAGCAGCACAACAGGCGCTTCAAGGAAGAGGCGCTGCAGCAGCTGAGGTACCGTTTAATAATAATGGAAGGAGAAAAGTACCTTTTGCTGCATTTCGGAACTTTGTAGAAGCCGAAGGAGAAATTGATGGGTTCCTGGCGGATTTTGAAAGGCAATGTGCCTTGCACCAGGTACCCGCAGGAGAATGGGTCCCCATCCTCTCTGGGAAGTTATCCGGCCGGGCCAGTGAGGCGTTTCGGGCCATCCCAGAGGAGGAACTTACCAGCTACAGGGCAGTGAAAGATGCCCTTTTGGCCAGATACGCTGTGACCCCTGAGGCATACCGGCGGCGATTCCGGGACACTAACAAGCAGGCTGGGGATTCTTATGTTGAGTGGGCATGCCGAGTACACCGCACCGCAGCCCACTGGATGGCAGGGTGCCAAGCGGTAACTGGGGAAGAGGTGCTGCAAGTGTTTTTGTTGGAGCACTGTTTTGACCGCTTACCTGTAGGAGTCAGAGAGTGGGTTAGGGACCGCAAACCCGCTACCTTACCCGAAGCTGCTCGTCTGGCTGATGAGTACACTGATGCCAGGAAACTGGACCAGACAGCAGCCAAGGTCCCTACCCGAGTGGAGTACAAACCAGCAGCCCCTCCAACCTCTGCAGTGTATCAACCCCCAGCACAACGCACCCCCACCATGCCAACAGCGAACAATTACGTTCAGCCAGCCCGATTCAACGCCCGGGATTACTCACAGCCGATCCGTTGCTATGGGTGTAAGCAGTTGGGGCACAAGCGACCCGAGTGCCCATTAAACAATTCGAACCAAGCACAGTCGTGGAGAAGACCAGCCGGCGGAAATCAGCAGCCACCCCCACCTTCCGCTCACTGTCTTGAGCAGGAGGAATTTTGGGGTATACTACATGAGGCGGATCCAGTACAAGCAGCGCAGCAGGATAACCGTCAACAGCACAGACAGACCGTTAAACTGAATGGCAAAGCGGTAACTGGTCTGAGAGACACCGGAGCCACTATGACCTTGCTCCAGAAGAACCTTGTGTCCGAACACCAGCACACTGGAGATACTGTGGCAGTGAGGGTGGCGGGAGGTGCAGTGTTCCGCTTACCGGTTGCCCGGGTTCACTTGGATTGGGGGGTGGGCTCTGGACACGTGAATGTGGGGGTTATGAAAGACTTACCGGCTGATGTTTTACTTGGGAACGACTTGGCCCCTTTGGTGTCCGCCTATGCTCCAATGGGACCTGCCGCTATCAACCCAGTGACTACCCGTGCCCAGACCCGTGCTGTTGGAACCAGCCCACCTGCTGCTGAGACCCAGGTAAGGACCGAGTCCCCGACTGGTACCCTAGAACCGACCTTTGTTAACTGGGACTCCCCAGAGGAGTTTGGGAGGGAAACTCAGACAGACTCGACCCTCCAGAAGTATAGGGACAGGGCAGATACTGGAGAGGAAGGATTAGATGGGGAACGGTATGAGTGGGTGGGGGACAGGTTATATAGGATCCCCAAGCTTTCCCCGAAGAGTGTTGCCCCTCCGCCGAATCGACAGCTGGTAGTGCCCGCGAAATACCGGCAGGAGATTCTGCGGATAGGGCATGATGTTCCGTTAGCTGGACATCTAGGTTCCCGCCGCACAGCCTATAGGATCATGCAGAACTTTTTTTGGCCAAACTTCAATCAGGCTGTGCGGACATACTGCAGTACGTGTGACACATGTCAACGGATAGGAAAGCGGGGGGACCACCCAAGAGCTAGGCTTATGTCTATGCCTATCATTGGGGAGCCCTTTGCCCGCATAGCCGTTGACATTGTGGGTCCACTGGCCAGGGCTAGTCCATCCGGTAAGAAATATATTCTCACCGTGGTGGATTATGCCACTCGCTATCCAGAGGCAGTAGCGCTGTCTAATATAGAGGCAGAGACAGTTGCTGATGCCCTGGTTAGGATTTTTACCAGAGTCGGGTTCCCTCAAGAGATTCTCTCTGACCAGGGAACCCAATTCACCGCTGTGCTCACCCAGCAACTGTGGAAGGTGTGCGGTATTAAACCGCTGCTTAGCTCACCTTACCATCCACAGACTAACGGTCTCTGCGAGCGATTTAATGGCACCCTCAAACAAATGCTGAGGACCTTTTCTGACACTTGCAGAGACTGGGAGCGATTCCTGCCTCATCTGCTGTTTGCCTACAGAGAGGTGCCCCAGGAATCTACTGGGTTCTCCCCCTTTGAGTTGCTATATGGGAGAAGGGTCCGCGGACCCCTAGATCTCATTAGAGGCCACTGGGAGGGGGAGACAGAGCAGGAAGGGACCCCCATAGTACCATATGTTCTGGAACTCCGGGACCGCATGGAGAAACTGTCCCTAATGGTAAGGGAGAACCTCCAGGTGGCTCAGGGGAGACAGAAGAGGTGGTACGATCGGAGTGCCCGACAGCGAGTCTTCCAGGTTGGGCAGAAAGTACTAGTGCTCAAACCTGTGAAGGCAAACAAGATGCAGGCATCTTGGCAGGGCCCGTATAAGGTGTTAGCACAGGTATGCGATACTACCTACCTTATAGCCAGCTGTTCGGATGAAAGGATCCAGCGATCCTTCCATGTGAACATGCTAAAGGAGTATCAGGAGAGACCAGAGAATGTCGCTGCAGTATGTGCCCCTGCTGCAGATGATACAGAAAGTTTACCCTTGCCAGACCTGTTAGAGAGGGACCCCCAGACGGATCTTACTAGCCTAGTACAGCTAGGGGACAGATTGAGCGCTACCGAGAAGGGCCAGGCCAGACAGCTTCTGTGGGAAAAGCAGGCGACCTTCTCCCAAGAACCTGGTTACACTACCCTAGCTGTACACAAGGTAGAAACCCCTGGACAGAACCCTCTGCGACAGCCCCCCTACCGTATCCCTGAAGCAGTCCGGGAAGGAATGCGGAAGGAAATACAGGAAATGACCCAACTGGGGGTCATCGAACACTCCGATAGCCCTTGGGCTTCGCCTGTAGTCCTGGTGCCCAAGAAGGATGGGACCACCCGATTCTGTGTGGACTACAGGCGGCTCAATGAGCGGACCACCACTGACGCCTACCCGATGCCCCGGGTAGACGAATTGCTAGATCGCATTGCCAGGGGACGCTATCTGACCACCATAGACCTGTGCAAAGGCTACTGGCAGATTCCCCTGGCCGAGGATGCTATCCCCAAGTCGGCCTTCGTCACCCCATTTGGCCTGTACCAATTTAAGGTCATGCCATTTGGGATGAAGAATGCCCCGGCTACCTTCCAGCGTATGGTGGATAGACTTCTTGATGGATTCCAGGAATTTGCTTGTGCATACCTGGATGACATTGCGATCTACAGTGAGTCCTGGGAAGAAGACCTAGTGCATGTAGGGGTAGTACTGGACAAGATTCGGGCCGCTGGCCTGACATTGAAGCCAGAGAAGTGCCATTTAGGCATGGCTGAAGTGCAATACCTGGGTCACAGAGTGGGGTGTGGGAGCCAGAGACCAGAGCCAGCCAAGATAGAGGCAGTTGCTAACTGGCCCACGCCTATCACCAAGACCCAGGTGTTAGCCTTCCTAGGGACAGCAGGATACTATAGACGCTTTGTCCCCGACTACAGCGCTATTGCTAAACCCCTGACTGACCTGACCAAGAAAAATCTTCCTAAGCAGGTCCTGTGGTCTCCGGCTTGTGAAGCTGCGTTCCAAGCATAGGCGTGCGCAGCCTATTGCATTAGGGTGTGCACCCTAAAGCACAAACACACGCCGCGTGTGTGTGTGTGTGTGTGTGTGTGTGTATGTATATATATATATATATATATACACACACACACACATACACTGCTGTGTGTGCTGTTAGTGTGATGTGTGTGTGAGGGTGCTGTTAGTGTGATGTGAGGGTGTTTGTGTGTGTGTGTATGTGTTTGTGACTGTGCTGTTTGTGTGTGAGGGTGTTTGTGTGTGTATGTTTGTCCTGTGAGGGTGCTGTTTATGTGAGTGTCGTGTATTTGTGAGGGTGCTGTTTGTGTGTGTGTGTGAGGGTGTTGTGTTTTTTTTAAAGGTGCTGTGTGTGTTTGTGAGGGTGCGGTTAGTGTACTGTGTGTGTGTGAGCTGTATGTGTGTAGGTGCTGTATGTGTGTGTGCTGTATGTTTGGAGGGATTTGGCAGATTAGTAAATCCTTGCTGCCATGTTCCATCCCTGGTGGTCCAGTGGAGAGTGAACTCTAGCTTGCGGGGCTAGAGTTAACTCTCGCGAGATCTGAGCGTTGCCGCAGCAACACTCAGATATTGCGAGAGGAACCTGGCGGAGCGTCTGTCTAGAGCTCCCTGGGTCCTCTCCTGCCTCCCTCCATGCTGCTGTGGGCCGGTGAGGTAGATCTTTGGTCTCCCCGCTGGCCCATGGAGGCTTAGAGCAGAGCCGACACTCAGATAGCGCCGGCTCTGTGTGTGTTTGTGTGTGTGTGTGTATATATATATATATATATATGCGTACACACACACACTCACAGACACATTCAGACACACACACACACATACATACACAGACACATACATACACTCACAGACACACACACACATTCACAGACACACACACACAGACACTCAGACACACAAACACTCAGACACACAAACACTCACAGACACACACACACATACACTCAGACACACAAACACACACATTCACAGACACACACTCAGAGACACACACACACAGACACACACACTCACACACTCACACACAGACACACACTCAAACACAGACAGACACACTCACACACACACACACAGACACTGACACACAGACACTGACACACAGACACACACACTCACACACAGACACACACACACTCACACACAGACACACACACACTCACACACAGACACACACTCAAACACAGACACACACACAGACACACACACACATACTCACACACAGACACACACTCAAACACAGACACACACACAGACACACACAAGAACAAATTATTACATTTTAATTTAAAAAAATTCCACCCAGCCTCCTACCTGGAGTGGACTTTTCCCTGGGGTCCAGTGGGGGCGAGCGCCGCTCTCCAGCTCAGCGCGCGGCGAGGGAGCTCTCTGCTCCCTCTCGCCGCGCGGGCTGTCTGCTGGAGCTGGGAGCCGGAATATGACGTCATATTCCGGCTCCCGGCATTAGCGCGCGGCGAGAGGAAGCAGAGAGCAGACAGCAGAGAGCTCCCTCGCCGCGCGCTGAGCTGCAGGGTGGGTGGGGATCCATCACCTCTTGCCCCCCCCATGACAGGGGCAAGAGGTGAAACAGGGGGCACTGAGTGCCTGCAGGAACAGCGTTCCTGCTCAAAAAAAGTGCAGGAACGCTGTTCCTGCAGGACTCAAACCATAGGCGTGCCATGGGGATTAGGGTGTGCCCAGGCACACCCGGCACACCCCGTGCGCACGCCTATGGTTCCAAGCACTCAAACAAGCTCTTGTGAATGCCCCTGTCCTGGCTGCCCCAGTCCCTAACAAACGTTTTCTCGTCCATACAGATGCTTCCATGTATGGACTGGGGGCTGTGCTGAGCCAGGTCGGGGAAGATGGAGGAGAGCACCCTGTCGCATATCTCAGCAGAAAGCTGTTACCCAGGGAAGTGAGTTATGCGGCAGTGGAGAAGGAGTGTTTGGCCCTGGTGTGGGCATTGAAGAAGCTAAGCCCGTATTTATATGGACAGGAATTTTCCCTGGTGACGGACCACAGTCCCCTTGTCTGGCTTAACCGGGTCTCTGGAGACAATGGCAGACTGTTGAGGTGGAGTTTAGCACTACAGCCATATAATTTCACCATCACTTATCGACCCGGTAAGCAGAATGGGAACGCAGGTGGATTGTCCAGGCAAACCGACATCCTCACCCCATCCTAGTCCGGTCATCCCCACGTCGACCCGCTAAAGGGTCAAGCCGGGTCTGCCGGAGTGTTCCACAAGGGGGGAGCCGTGTGACAGATTCATCTGCATTGTTGGTTCGTCTGTTTCCCTTTTTGTTGGCGGAATTGCCTGTTCCTATAACCCCGTTCGTGTAGTTGCAAAATACCGATTGAAACTACCGAACGAACGACCACCCAGGAGAGGAGTGTGCTGCTGGTTAACCTTCTGGCCCCAATTAGAACGTTGTGGTTAACCGCAGACACCTCTCCATTCCATTCGTACGGGTGGTCGTCGTTCGCATGTCGACCACGAGGCAGCGGCCATTTTGGGACATATGAACACCGAGCGGTGTTCGGTACAAACTGTATGGAACTAAAAACGGACACTTAAACTACCGAACACCGCTGAAAAGCTGCTGCCTACCTTCCTTTTCGACAAGGCATGCGAACGTCGGTCGTTCGGGAGTTTTATTCATTCATATGGACTTTCGCCCCGACAGCCATCCGACTGGATACATCGGATCTGAGCGCTATTCGGTGAAAACATGCCCTCAGATCCAGGCTGTCTGGGGATACGTTACACGAACCGTATGCATTCGGTATTTCTGTAGTTATGTATTTTAATGTCTTTTTGTTACTGTAATTTAAGATGGCGATGGTCTCTACCTTGGGAGATAATTAGGTTTCTTCCCCAATTATCTCCAAGGTAAAGAAGACGGAATTGTGGGCAAGATGGGAAGGGCTATTATTGAAGCCACTGCGATTGGCTACTGTCCAATATGTGTTACAGTCTTCCACAAGGTCCCCTCGGGGAGTGTCCACCTTGTGGAGACCTGCATAAATACCGGGCAGGTAGCCCCCATTAAACAGAACTTCATTTGACCCTCAAGACGGAGCTTGGTCTCGTTTGTGGGGGAATTATTACTGGGACAGCGCTTTCGTTATTTCTAGCTGTGGAAGGCGTTCGACTGTTTGGCTGATCGGGAGTTGCCGTGTTCGTGGACTTCGTTCGGGAGTTTAGCGATCGGCGGAATTTAAACTGCATTTCTGGAGAAAGGGGATTATTGCCTAAACGGCGGCTTCATCTACCCGACGGTTCGTGTCGTAACAGTGTCCTACCGAACACCGCTGAAACTGCCGATCACCCTTCTTTTTCATCGAGGCATACGAACACCGGTCCGTTCGGGAGTTTGGATGATACCAATGGACTTAACCCAGATAGCCATCCCATGGAGTCATTCGTATACCGAAAGGTCAGTGTAAAAGACTTTGACTCCATGGCGATTCAACTGTGTGCATTGGGTCTGAGCGCTATTCGGTAGTTATGTGCGCTCAGATCCAGGCTATCTGGGGATATGTTACACGAATCCAATGCATTCGGTATTTTTATACATTTTTAATGTTTCATGTAAAATGGCGGTTTGCCTTTATCCTTGGAGATAATTGGATTATCTCCAGGATAGAGAGGATGGATTTACTTGTATAAAGAGGAGTGCTTAAACCTAAGCCACTGTGATTGGCTACTGTACGATATGTGTCCCAGTCTTCCATCTGGTCCCCTAGGGGAGTGTCCACCAGGTGGGAGACCTGCATAAATACCGAGCAGGTAGCCCTCATTAAAGCAGATCCTATTTTACCCTCAAGACGGAGCTTGGTCTCGTGTTTGGGGGAAGTGCTACTTGGAAGTATTTCTTTCGCCTGTTTTAGCCGTGGAAGGAGTTTGGCTGATTCGTTATTCGTGGATTTACCACATTCCCTTGTACTCCGTTCGGGAGTTTGGCGGTCTACTATATAGAGCCTGTGTCTCTGTGAAAAGGGGAAGATCGGCTAAACGGCGGTTTCATCCATTTAAGCTGTGAGTGTCTTAACATGTAGGTACCGAAAGTAATCATCTGGTGTAAAGTAGTGACTTTGTTTGAGCTCATCGAATGTAATAATTTCAGTCCCCTGGTAGAGATGGTGTATCCTCTGAAGTCCCGCTCTTTCTAGGTTTCTAAAATTCCTATCTGCCAAGCCTGGGCTGAACGCTCTCTTACTTAGCATAGGCATGAGGGGGGACGGTGATGACACAAGACCATATTTCAGCCCATATGAGTCCCAGAGTCTAATAGAGTTTAGGATTGCAGTGCAAGTGACTCGGACCATAGGTCTATCTTCCCTGGGAATCCATATTATAAACTGAGATAGATCTGCGCCCAACATGAGGGATTCTATTTCCACCCATTTCCTTTTATCTTGGGGCGAGTGCCACATCGCAACTTGTGTCATTTGTGCCGCTAGGTAATAAAAGAATAAGTTAGGGAGGCCCAGTCCGCCTCTCTTTTTTGGGTGGTACAGCACATGTCTCGATATCCTATGCCTTTTGTTTTGTCATATGAATTTACCTATCGTCTGCTGTATGGGTGCTGTGATGAAAGCAGTTTTGCCACTGGTTTTTGGAGAGTCTTTTTGCCCAAAGACTATGGGCCCTGCAAAAAAACATGCTAAAAAGTGACTTCCATGGGAAAATGTGCCTCTTCCCCTCTCCCTTTTTTCTGTCCTATTGTTTGCCCAGCAGGGCGTTGTCCCAGGGATACTGCCAGACCAGTTTAAACTGGCTGCTTTGTCCCTTCTCAATCTCCCATCAGCCCTTGCTATTGTCTGACCCCACCCTTCCTTGTACTATAGGCACTTTTAACATTGAAATTAGACTGGCTGCACAGCCTAATTCTCTGGAACTATTTTGGGCATGAATGCCATGCTTGCGGTCAGTCAAAAGAGACTTCCATAAAACTTTTAAACCCCTACTCTGATCTGGGTGATTTTTGGATATGTTGTTCACCCAGATCAGAGCTATCCAGGGATGTGGGAGTTATGGGAATATGTTTGAGTTTTGGGGTGTTTCTGAACTTTGGGTAAAATTTTTTATTTTCTGCCTGTGGATAATTAAGTTATTCCATTAGCTCTCTTAATTATATCACAGGCAGAGGGGAGGGCTTGCTGACTGTAAGTGGGAGTGTTACTGTGATAATTATTGTTCCTATTGGTTTGTGTCCATGTGTTCCATCAGGTCCAGGGGGTGTGCCTCTGGCCTAAAAATGTGTATAAAAGAAATGCCTTTGTGCTCAATAAACCAGACCTTCTTACCCTCAACTCGCACCTCATCTCGTGTTGTAGGGAACAGAAATAACTGATATATCACTGCTGGATCTTGTAAGAACATTCTTCAGCTATAAAGCTTTACTCTCCTGAAGGAAAGGTCCTTCCCACATGGTCCTGGATCCAGAGGTTGGACCAGGGTGGGAAGGAGACGGTGAGACCCTAACCAAGCTACGGCTGTTCAGTGAGCGGTGGCTATGGTGTCCGGTGCGGTGCTGATGGTCTTTGGTAAGCGCTAGGAGCATCGATTGACAGCCGGTCCATCACAGGTGTGAGTTGTGCTTTGGTCAGGGGTATCGGCAGTGCCTGAAATAGGAAAAGGATTCCTGGTAAGACATTCATTTTTACAGAATGGATCCGCTCCAATCCGAGATATGGGTTTGTCAATTTACTGTTCCATATCTTTAATTAATGGTTTCCATTAAGGGCAGGGCCAGACTGGGGATACAAAGCAGCCCTGGAAAAAAAATCTATGCCAGCCCCATAAGTCATTGCTCCAAATATTGTTGCATGTAATATGTAAAGCTATGTCTTGCCACCCCAGGTGATTGAGTAATATATATAACCCCCGGGACGGCCAATTGTGTCGGCTAAACAAGGAATTTTAGAACCAATAGCCCAATGGTTGGACTTCCTTATGAAAGATACAGTGGCTAATCTAATGACATGCTTGAAGGATACACCTTCTTTTTTACAACGGGTCTCAGCTGTTGAATTACCCTCTGAACCAGTTATGCTATTGACCTGTAAAGTCAAAAGTCTATATACGGTGATTCCTGATTGTGAAGGTATAGCAGCAGCAAGACAAGTTCTGACTGAATCACCGTATTATCAAGGTCCACACATTGAATATACAATGTAACTTCTTGAAGCGGTATTAACCTGTAACTACTTTCGTTTTGAAAAAAGCTGGTATAGGCAGGTGAGGGCGACCTGGGAACTAGTTGCTGCAGACTGTTGGCTCGCCGCCCCTCAGACGTATGGGCGTATGACGTGAAGACGTTGACGTCGTGAGGCGGGACTAGGAATGCCCGTGAGTGAGGTGTTGAGAGCGTGGCTAGAGAGAGACGACCAAGCGCTGACTTACACACGGTGTGCTTTAATACTTTGCTGGGCTGCTGCACAGCAAACTGGATAATAACAAAGTAGTGGTGAAGGAGGGGGGAGAAGACCATCGGGAGAGAGACCAGTGACCAGTGACCAGAGCAATTGTGGCGAAGGGAGAAGGGAAAAAAAAGACGCGAAGATAATCAGACTAGCAGAGATGAACAACAGAGCGAAGGTACAATGAGTGAAAGCGGCTAAAGAGGGGGGCTCTGAAAGATTAAAGCTGCCGAACGATTAAGGTACTACCAAGAGTACAGCTAAAACTTGCTAAAACCTGAAAAAAAAAAGAGAGAAAATATATAAATATTTATTTTCTGCCTGTGCTAACAATACTAAGTGCCTTTGAAGTGGAAATCTATTACTATAATACTATAAAACTATTAACTCTGAACAAAGTTAAAGTCTGAGGTCTCTCAATTGATAAAGAGGATGGGTGGGCTATCAGATTGTTTGGAGGAGTAAGGAGCAAGAGAGAAAAAGGAAAGAGAAAAGAGGAAAAAAAGGGATCTTTCCTATAAACGCTTAACATACAAGTACCTGATTGGGTTCTGTTTGGGGTTTTTTTCTGTCCTGTTGTTAAAATCTGCCACAATAACCCCCTCCACTAATTCTATCCATATATATGTAACATATATATGTAACAACATCAAAAAGTTAAAAACTAAAGAAAAGGAGAAATTAAGAAAGACATGGCTACAAAAAAATCTCAAGAAGATAGGAAGAAAAAAGAAAAGAAAGACTTACAGTCTGATAAAAGACTTTCGGGGTATTTTTCACCTGCACCCTCTCAACAAAAGACTCAAATCAACCCAGAGGACTCTGAAGAGAATCTGGAAACAAATTATAGTTTAATTAAAGAGGCACAAATAAAAACACCTATGACAGAAGATGTTCTCACAAAAAATTTGGAGAAATTTCACAGAGCTATAGGTGAAGATATGACGGCTAATATGAGAGAATTAAAGCAGGAATTTAAAATGATTCAGGTCAAATTAGCAGAAATGGAGGAAAACTTAAAAAAATTTGAAAAAAAACACAACACATGTCAAGAAACGATTGCAGGACTCACAAACAAAATAGGAGTACTCGAAACTAAAATCTGTGATATGGAAGATAGATCCAGGAGAGCAAACATTAGAATAAGAAATATTCCAGAAGAGGTATCCAATGAAAAACTTGAAGGCTTTCTCCTAGAATTCTTCAAGAATTTGATATCGGATGGGGACCTCCATGATTATTTGACAGACCGGTGTCATCGACTGCCTAAACCTTACAATGCTTCGGAGACTTTAGTAAGGGACGTAATGGTAAAATTCCACTCTTATAAAACAAAAGAACGAATAATGGCAGCTATGAGGAACAAGCCGACAGTGGAGGAAAAGTTTAAGAATTTAATTATATTTCAAGATCTATCATTTTCAACTAGATCATGGCGAAAAACTTTCAAGGACTTACTGCCGACCTTGAGACAGAAGAACATTAATTATAGATGGGGCTTCCCTTCAACACTGAGGGTGTTTTGGAATGGAAAAACCGAAAATTTTGATTCTAAAGAATCATTGAACAGTTGGATGGAACTAACAAAGATCAAATAATAATTGAACCACTTTTTTTTTTTTTTTGATATATATAATGTTGTTTATGGATAAGGAGTATGGTTTATAAAACACAATAGTGTGAAGAAGACACAAGCATTTAAAATAATATGAAGCACAAAATCACTAGTAAACGGTTTCAATGGGGTAGAATTGTTAACGATAAAACGATTAGGAAGAAGTAGATATGCAGTAGATTTGGAGGGTGTACCTATAGTTTAATAATAAGGAGTATGGTTTATAAAACACAAAAGGACGAAGAAGATAAAAACACCTTAAATAATATGAAACACAAAATTACTAGTAAATGGCCTTGAAGGGACAAAATTGTTAATGCTAAAAACACAAAGAAGAAATAGATATTATGTAGTAGAATTAGAGTTTTTTCTTACAAAACACAACAGCGTGAAGAAGATAAAAGTATTTATATTAAAATAAAGCACAAAATCATTAGTAAATGGTTTTAATGGGGTATATTTGTTAATGAAAAAACGAATAGGAAGAAATAGATATGTAGTAGATTTGGATTTTTTTTTTTCTTTCCTCTCTTTCACTAGGAAATTTTTGGGTAAAAGGAGTAATGGTACACTATTCACAAAATCGACATGATATAAATAGGCTTTTGGATATATTGAAAAGGGAAAGGTTAAAGAAAAAGAAAAAACAAAGGAAGGGCACAAGGGGCAGTGAAGAAGGGAAGAAGAGATAAACAAAACCCAAGGTATAAGAGGTGGCAAAACGAAGGATAATACAGATATGTTGTTGTATAATTAGACTAACAGGAAACAGGCAATTTTCTTAGGAAAAAGGGTAAAGCTGAAAGTTGTTTTTTTCAATAAGAAAGTATTGAGTAAAAGGAGTTATGGGGGATTTTTTACAAAATGGATACATAGAATATGTTGTTGTGTATAGATAAAAAATAATAGGTAAAACCCTAGGTATAAGGTATGAGAGTAATGATTTACTATTGAAAAACCGGCTGGGAAGAAGAAGTCACAATTACCCAAATAGACAAATAGAGCACATAACTATATGAAAACACCTAGTCACAAGGGAAACAATTATAAATCATAAACTGGTAAAATGAAGGATAATATAGAAGGTATATAAGTAGACTAAAAGAAAAAAGAAAAATTGCTATGTGTTTTGTTTTTTTTTTGTTTGTTTTTTTTACCTTTCTCTTGGCAAGAAAATACGCTAACTCACTCAGGATTATAATTGATAAATGTATCTCCTCCTCAAGGGCATTTTCTTTTTTTTCTCCCAGCCATGTGTCCGTGGTTGAGACACAATAACCGATATGGTGAAAATGCGAATTTCACATATCGAGAAAATGGCTCTCCCCCTTTCGATGGGTGAGAGGCCATTCTTTCCTATCTGGTCTATAACTAGAAAGGAAGGGTATGAATGTTTTAGTATTTGTTTTGTTTCATTGTTGTTGTTGAACATGCCGTCGGGGATGCTGGGAGGCTTCTGTGGGGAATATGGTTAAAATGATATCAGCTAACACTCAGGGCCTGAACTCTCACTCTAAAAAAGCATTAGTATACGATTTTTTGGTTAACCAAAAGATAGAAATTGGTTTCTTGCAAGAGACACATTGGAGACTGATTGATAATGTAAAATGGGGGGGAGAAAGATTTCCACACTTGTTCCAGGCTTCGCTTAGCGATAGCAAAAAAAGGGGGGTTGCTATAAGAGTGGCAAATATGGTGAAATTCGAATTAATGTATCAATATGCGGACAGGGAAGGTAGATTTTTAATTGTTATTTGTAAAATAAACAAAATTAAATATACTCTAGTCAACATCTACCTGCCAAACTCTTTTCCTGTGGTTACTCTAAGAAGGATTTTGGAACAGGTGGAAACGATTAAGACTGGAGTATATTTGATGGCAGGAGATTTCAATTGCGTGCTGGATCCAGTTTTAGTTAAGAAACTTAGCCTCAAGACCCAAGTGAATAGCTCAGTAGTTAAAATGGCAAAAAGTCTTAGAAATATAAAAAATGAGTTTGATTGTTTTGATTTATGGAGATCTTCCTATCCAGAGAAATTGGATTATACTTTTTTCTCTAGAGTCCATTATTCATATTCACGCATTGATATGGTCTGGGGGGATATAAATGCACTAGAAAATTTAGTGAAAAGTGATATCAGGAATAATACATGGTCGGACCATAGTATTAACATATGGATTATGAAAGATCAGTGGAATATTAAAATTAGTATGACATGGAGAATAAATGACTATATACTTCATAATAAAAAAAATCAAGAGGCCCTTAGATCCCAGATAGAAAGATTCTTTAAAGATAACAAACCTAATGAAACTTCACATTCTAATAATTGGTGTACCTTTAAAGCTACAATAAGAGGCAGCTTAATAAGTATAGAAGCATACCTTAAAAAGTCCAAGAGAGAAGAATTAATTCCCTTACTGGACAAATTAGAGGAAAACTCTAAGGAGAATAAAAAAACATCTTCAAGAGAGAACTCGGAGGTGATTGCCGAGATCAAAAATCAAATCAATCAAATAAGAATTGAGAAAAATACAAAGATAATGGGGAAATTGAAGTTGAAAGAATACAGTACAGGCAATAGAGCAGATAAACTGTTAACTAAGAAGCTGAGAGAAAAAATCACCTCCAATAAAATAACTAGAATAAAGAGGAACGAAGAGGTACATATCTCCCCTAAATCCATTGGCCAATGTTTCAACTCATATTACAGCGAATTATATTCCCTTTCAACCCAGGATAAGGAGATAGATAAATATCTAGAGGGTATTAATACTCCAGTAATATCAGAGGAGCAAAAAACAAGTCTTAATACTCTAATAACGGCTCAAGAGGTGGAAGAGGTCATCAAAAAGCTGGATAACAATAAAACCCCAGGTCCAGATGGATTTTCAAATCTATTTTATAAAACTTTTGGAGATTTACTTATAAAACAACTGGTAGATCTATTTAATAATATTGTAGATAGGGGACAATTTCCAAAGGAAATGTTGAGGGCAAACATACTACCTATTCCAAAACAGAATAAAGACCAGGGAGAAGTAGAAAATTACAGGCCAATTTCCCTTATAAACACTGATGTAAAGATTTTTTCTACAATAATAGCAAACAGAATAAAACCAACTTTAATTAATATAATTGACCCTGATCAAATAGGGTTTGTCCCGGGAAGAATTTCTTCAGATAATACAAGATGTATAATAGATATTATAGATTTAGCTAATAGAACAGAAATACCTATGACAATTTTAACTGTTGATGCAGAAAAGGCTTTTGATAGGGTCGACTGGTAATTTATGAGTAAATCTTTGTTGAAATTTTGTTACCAGGGTTGGATTCATAGAGCCATAATGTCCCTGTACTTTGGCCCCTCGGCTAGGACAGTAGGCCCTAACATATGTGCTGACTGGTTTAATCTCCATAATGGGACAAGACAGGGATGTCCGCTCTCTCCAATTCTATATATTATATCTATGGAGATTCTGGCGATAAATATAAGATCAAATAATCTAATAAGTGGAATCATTACAAAACAGAGAGAGCTGAAATTAAAACTATATGCAGATGATCTGATACTAACCCTAACTAAGCCAATTACATCTATTACTGCTTTTATGGAAACTGTTAAGATGTTTAGTGAAGTTTCGAACTATAAATTAAATGAAAATAAATCTATAATTCTAGATATTAACTTAGATACAGTAAGTAGAAATTATATAAGGGACAATTATAAGTTCAATTGGGTCAGTACTAGCATTCCATATTTGGGAATACTGTTGACAAAGAAAGTCTCAGATCTAGTGCAGGTTAATTTTTTAAGCTGTTTTAGAAATATGATGAATGAGTTGAATAAATGGAAAAAAATTGAAATCACATGGTGGGGAAGAATGAACCTTATAAAAGCCTATCTTTTACCCAAATGGGCATATATGTTTCGAATGATCCCTTTAAAAATCCCCAGACCATGGTTGAATACGATTCAAAATATGATTAATAACTTCATCTGGAAGAATAAGAGACCGAGAATTAACAAAAGGCTCTTGGCTCAAAAAATTAAAGATGGAGGCCTGGGTTTTCCAGGTATTTATGATAGTTATCTAGCAAATGAATTTTTTCATATATATAGAACTCAATTGGATAGTGTAACAAGGGAAGGATGGTACATCTTGGAAAGTGAGAGTTGTCAAGTAAGGGATTTGAGTTCAATTTTTTGGCACAGGTATGCAGATCCGAAAATACGGATTATTAGGCAATCTAACTTATGTATAGACTCAATATTAGAATTTTGGAAAGTAATAAAAAGAAAAGCTAATATGGAGAACAAAATTCAAACAATCTTAAAGTGGAATTACTTCCATATTACATCAAGGATTTAAATATTAGAAGCTGGGTCCAAAAAGGGATAACTCAAATAGAATATTTGTATAACAATGAAAAAATCTAAACCTTCTCACAATTAATGCAAGAATTTCAATTGTCAAACAAGGAACTATTTACATTCTTGAGAGTGAAAAACTATTTAACCAAATTGATCTGTACACTTCTAAATTATAAAAAAGTAGAGAAGGTTTCTTCCAAGGCAATGAATGCTATACTGAAATTGGAGGCTCCTCAGGTTATTATTGCAAAACAAAAATGGGAGAGAGATTTAAATATTATAATATATAGATAAAGAAATGTGGTGTGCAATATTACCCCGTGCTTGTGAAACTATTCATTGTTTGAACTTATTGGAAACCTTGTTTAAAGTTATTAATAGATGGTACCTCGTTCCCACAAGAATAGCTAGAATGTATAGTCCAAGTTCACCGATATGCTGGAGATGTAAGAATAACTTGGGCTCCTTCTTGCATATCTGGTGGGAATGTGAGATCGTAGTTAAACTGTGGCAGGTAATATTTAATTATTTAGAGAATCTGTTATGTGTGTCCATTCCAAAGTTACCTGAAAATGCCCTACTACATCTTAATATTGACCCACTTTTACAAAAAGATAAGGTAATTTATATTCAGTTTATGATAGCGGCCAAGTTGATTATAACACGCAATTGGAAGAGCTCTTCTCTATTTTCCCTGGATAGGGTGATATCGCAAGTTAAGTTTCAACTTGGAATGGAAGGTCAGCTGGATAAGATACAAGGAAGAGATCCAAAGAAGGTATACAATGCCTTTTGGTTGGAGAAAATGTAAGGAGAGGGTTAGGCAGAACCTGAGTGTATAGATTTGCATGAGATAACCTCTTTTTGAGGGAGTCTCATGCATATAATATAAAAACGACCGCGGAAATTTAAGAGCCAAAGAAATGGCCCCCCAGCAATCCCATCGGCATGGGAACTGTTATGTGTTTCACTGAGTAAGATGTTGTCGCTGTAAGAGGAGTTTTAGCGCATAGTAGATAACTTGATAGGCTTAAATTTGAATTACTCCTCTATAAACGACTAAGACACTATCAGGGTCAATCTCAGTGAATATTGTATTGTACTGTATTGTATTATATTTTTGTATAATAATTTATCTTAATGATACTTCTGAACGTTTAAAACTATTTGTCTTGTTGTTACGATGTGATAAAAGAATAAAAAATTTTAAGGAAAAAAAAAAATGAAAAAAGCTGGTATCGCCAGGTGGCAGGTACCTCGATGGGGGCGGCGATGGCCCCCATGTATGCGAACTGCTTCATGTACAGATTTGAGATGGAACATATTTTGGAACCATTTAAGGCTAAGATACTGATGTATGCGAGATTCATCGATGATCTGTTTTTCATCATAAAAGGAGACCTTGGTACTGCTTCTGATATGGTAGCTTCAATTAATATGGCAAGTCCTAACATTGAGCTGACAATGACTGCCAGCCCAACAACTGTTGATTTTCTGGATGTGAGGGTAAGCATTGAAGACAATAAAATCATGTATACTCTCTTCACCAAACCCACCGACCGAAACACACTCCTACATGCTACGAGCTTTCACCCAAACCCATTAAAAACATCTTTGCCTTACTCGCAATTTTTAAGGGTGTACAGGAACAACTCGGAACCTGAGAGAGCTCAAGAACAAATTAACACCATGTGGGACAAATCTCTAGAACGTGGGTACAAAAAACTTACACTAAATAGCGCCTTACATAGATGTCCCCATACAAAAACCATACCTGATATTAAGAACCAACGACTAGTCTTTCCAACGGTCTACAATACCGCCTCTGTGGCACTGAGAAGATCTATTAATGCAAATTGGCGGGTGCTCAGTAATGATACCTCCCTTCCTAATGAGTTTTCTGTCCCACCAATGATGAGCTATAAGAGGAATAGAAGTCTGAGGGACCTGTTAGTCAAAACGGATCCCAATCACTGTTATGAAACTAAAACAGTCACTAGCAATTTTGGTTGCTACCGTTGTTTGGGATGTGTTACCTGTGGACATATGGTCCCAGGCCGTACATTTTCACATCCCCACACAGGCAAAAATTCACTATTAAACATCGATTGACGTGTACCAGCGACTTTGTCATCTACAAATTGACGTGTCCTTGTGGCCTGGCATTCATAGGCAAAACCGATCTGCCGTTAAGAGAACGAATCGCAACCATCGTTCCAGTATTCGGGTGGCTTACCGGGATAATGCCTCTGAGTTACCCGTGGCTAGACATTTCTTGGAAGCAGGACATGCGCTTACGTCATTGAAACTAATGGCGATTGACCAGATCCCACCACCAAGGAGAGGGGGGGACCGGAAGAAAATGCTCCTTCAAAGAGAGATCTATTGGATTAGAACACTGGAAACAATTGCACCAAAAGGACTGAATTAAAAATATTCCTTATCAGTCTTTCTCTAGGAAAAGAACACCATAATGTGGCATCTAGACATCCTTACAATGACTCCTGATGAGTCCTGATTTAACCAAGAGCCAACCCTTGGGGAAAGGCCAGGGAATATCAGTACTTATATGATGGAAGAGTAACATATGTCATATAAATTACTAAGTCACATATTAGACTATCAACCCACTTTTCTTTTTAAGAAAATACAGTTTGGGCTTAGTAGGATATGTATCAACTTATAGTCGCATGATTGTCCATTGGTGAGATAAATATTGGGTAATTATGACTATCTGAGAATTAGTTCACTCTTGTTACTTATATAATGGCGATGATTTAAATATATTCTTTTAGGTAGATTTCTTTGGAGAAATATGGCCTGATATTACATGAATATGAGATTTTGACTGTATGAAACTTTGGTTACAATTGATAGAATTTGGTTGATGTGATAGTAAGATTGCAAGGTCAGAGTGATATGATAGCAGTAATTGTCCCTTTAATATAATGGAGCAACCGGTATTTCAATGTGGTTGTGTAAATATGTAAATATAAATTTATTCTAATAAGAGAAACATTTAATAGTGACTCAATATAATGACTTTATTCACACTTTGGTTATAGCTCTTGGTCGGATTTCCAGTGGCATATATGCTGTTAGGACATTAATAAGCATGACAGTGATAATTCCTATCTTCAGTAGCTATTGTGTCTTCTTGTCTATGGTACAATAGTGCCCCCATAGACACCTGTACTCTTTAGATACCTCCAGCTTGGTTTAATGTTTTTAATTTTTAATTTACAATTACTATTTCTTTTTAATAGATTTGATGTAGACTTGTCTTGGGAAACTTGGAGAATAGAGGCATGTAGATCAGGTTCGGGTTAACCGTAATGCATGAGCGTCCGGTTTCCATGGGTACCCCTGACGAGCGGCCGGGCACGTGATTGACGCATGTGGCGTGATGTCATCAAAACGCGACCGGCATTTTCGGCACGAACACGGACCGGGCAGCTCATGATGGGATGCCTCTATCTAGGTGGGATAAGTTTATTTGATTATTGTTGATGTGGTGTGGGTATATATAGATGTGCAATGTAATGTTTAACCTTGTCTTGATGAAAGTCTGAATCTTCAGACTGAAACGTCGATTTTTTTACTTGGAAAATTAAAAGTTAATTCTTAGTGCTATCTACTTTTCTACTTACATTTTTGCCGATCAGCACCGGGCAGTTATCGGAGAATTTCAGAGAGTGCAGCATTTTTTAATTTTTTTTTTATATATATATATACATATATACATATATCTCAAATATATATTGCTTTTTCTAATATAAAATATTGGTCCTTTCAGAGTAAAACTTTTAATTATACAGTAAGCATACTCACATGCAGACACAGACAATCTCACTGACACACACAAGCTCATTGATACACAGCCTCATAGACAAACAATCTCACTGATATACATAAGCTCATTGACATAAAAACACAAGCTCACTCACTAGCAGACACACACACACACACACACACACATGCAAGCTCGCTCACTAGCAGGCGCACACACACAAACACACACACACACAGTTCTGGTGTCTATAGCCTGTCCCTGCAGGCTTTTCAATGTAAACACTGACTTTTCAGAGAAAAGGCAGTGTTTACATTGCTTCTTAGTGAAGCACTAGAGGCACTTCCTATGTCAGTGTGGATTGGCTGAGATCATCAAGCTTTATGATCTCCGTCAAAGAGGCAGGGCCAGTCGAGGGGAGACCAGCACAACGTTGGAAAAAAAAAGGTGAGAAAAACACTATATTTAAAAACACACACAGACACACACATACACCAAGACAGACACACACACACACACCCCATGACACATACATATACCATGACAGACACACACACACACCATGACAGACACACACATATACCATGACAGACACACCATGACACAGACCATGACACAGACACACCATGACAGACACACACACTATGACACAGACAGAAACACACACACCATGATACTGACACACCGTGACACAGACACACACACACACTGTGACACAGACAGACACACATTACATGACACACACAGACACACACCATGACACAGACACACACAAACACACACCATGACACAGACACACACACCATGACAGACAGACACACACACACCATGACACAGACAGACACACACACCATGACAGACAGACACACACACACACACCATGACACAGACAGACAGACACACACACACACACTGAAACAGACAGACACACACACACACACACTGAAACAGACAGACACACACACACCATGAAACAGACAGACACACACACCTGGTTAGGGTCATACGCATAAGCCGATACCACAAAGTTCCTTCCCCCCACCTTGACTCCATGTATGTTAGCGTGCTGTCTGATCGCCTGTAAGAGAGTTTCCAGTGCCAGTACGAACAGGAGGGGGGATAGTGGGCTGCCCTGTCTAGTGCCATTATGTAGTTGAAAAGGTGAGGGAGGGGTGCCACTGATCTGCACTTGTGCCCTGATATTACTGTACATGGCCTTCACCACCGTGATATATTCGTTCGGGAAACCTAAGTGTGTCAGTAAGATAAATAGGTACAGCCACTTGACTCTATCAAACGCCTTTTTGGCGTCTATAGAGACAACCAGTCTCAGCGTACTAGTGGACACTTGCTTCCATATGAGGTTGATGTTTCTACGTGTGTTTTCAAAAAGTTGCCTCCCCGGAATACATCCCACTTGATCCGCATCGATTAAGGATTTTAGGTATGGAGTGAGTCTGTCTGCCTGTGTTTTAGCTAAGATCTTTATGTCGTGATTTATTAATTAAATGGGCCTGTAACATCCAGGTAGTAGAGGGTCTTTTTCTATACTAAACAATACTATAGTAGCCAGGGACAAGTCGGTACCCAGCACCCCAGTCCCTCTAAAGTCGTTAAAAAGTTTGTGTAGGTGGGGTGTGAGAACTTCACGGAAAGTTTTATAGTAAGTCCCGTCAAACCCATCGGGTCCAGGAGCTTTGTTTCCCTTCAGTCCGGTAATTGCCCTGTCAATCTCCTCTTCCGAGTTTTCCCCTGCCTGTTGGGTAATCGTAAGTAATTCAGGAAGCTCTGCGTTTGCGTGGCTCCTCTGTTCCCCATATTCCTGACTCCTGGGGAGTGGTCATATAGTAATTTATAGAAATCCGTGAAGACCTCCGCCATGTCACGGGGATTAGTTTTTATAGACCCGTCATTATGTCGAATGGACGTAATGCGCGAGCGTCTCTGTCGAGGCTTCAGGGTCCTGGCCAACAGCGTGTCCATTTTATTCCCTTTTTTAAAAAGTGCTTTTAGACCAAGTCATGGCCGTGGTTGTATCGTCTAGGAGTAATTTTCTTATAGCATGTCTCCCTTCTTCTACCTGTCGCAAGGTTTCCCCAGGTCGTGATTGGGGTTGCTGTTCTAAAGTTTTGATAAAAGGGATCCCCTCACTACCGTCTTATGGGCTGCCCATATGGTGCTCACTTGTAGTTCGGGGGAGGTATTAGTAGCAAAGAATTCCACTGTGACAGAACCATCTGTCTATGGATTACTTTTATTTTCCCTCCATTCGTCTGTTTGTTCGGCTATTTCCCTGTCCATACAGTCCCCCTGTTATTCCCTTGTTTCTACCGAACAAACTACCGAAAGACCGGCCACCCAGCATGGAAGTGTGCTGCTTGTTGACCTCTTGGCCCCATCAGAACGTTGAGGTTAACCGCAGACACTTCCTAATTATCAAGCGCAGACCGGGTGGTCGTCGTTCGGATGCTGTTCATGGAACTTAAAACGGATACCATTTCTTCCGAACACCGCTGAAGCTGACGACCTCCCTTCTTCTGACTTCCAACATACGAATTCCGGTCCGTTCAGCACTTTCTCCATGAATGGACTTACCCCAGATAGCCATCCCATGGAGCCCCTTTGTTTACCGAAAGACAATGTGAAATCGCTGGCGATTGAACTGTGGGTATAGGATCTGAGCGCCATTCGGTAATAATGTGCGCTCAGATATAAGCTATCTGGGGATACGTTAATTGCATATAATCCTTGGTAGTTTTCCTATTATGTATTTTTATGTCTTTTTATTATCCCATGTAAAATGGCGTTTTGCCTCTATCCTGGGAGATAATTGGATTACTTCCCAATTATCTCCAGGATAGAGAGGAGGGTCTACCTGGTGTAAAGGGGAGTGTTTATAGCCAAAGTGTGCTCATTGGCTATTGTATCACTTTTGTCCCAGTCTTCCATCTGGTCCCTTCGGGGAGTGTCCACCAGATGGGAGATCTGCATAAATACCGGGCAAGTATTCCTGTTTTACCCTCAATACGGAGCCTCGTCTGGTACTTGGGGGGAATTGCTACTGTGGATTATTCTTTTACCGGTTCCAGGAGAGAAGGATTTTGTATGTTTCCAGTTCGGTGGGTTCGAGTGTTCGTGAGTTGCTGCTCCCTTCAAAAGGTGAATCTCCCGAATGGTATTAACCCTTACTACACCGGGTTATACCGTAACATCCACTATCCATGGAGCTGTTTCGTGATCATGGGATCTCACAACAGTGACGCGTTTAGTCTCCACGTCCAGGGTAACCGTCATTTCAGCGTGGTCAGACCACGTGATGGACCCTACTGAGGATCCCGTGGTTCATGAGAGACAGCTGTCGTTGGCCAGAAAAAGATCTATCCTGGAATAAGTACCATGCGAGTCCGAATAGCTCTGTCTGGTGCCATTAGCCCTGTCTAGTGCCATACGTTGCCCGGATGATGCGCTCTCCAGACATCCACGAGTCCTGTGCCCCTCATAAAGCCACGTAGTAATTTGTCCTGCCTCCCCCTTCCCTGTAATCGAGGTACTCCCTTATGCGCACTTCTGTCTACTGCAGGGCTCGGTGTTGCGTTAAAGTCACCGCCCGTGAGAATCATGCCGTGTGGCAGTGTCCGTATTTTAGATTGCAAGGCATCCCAAAACCCAAGGTCTGGCTGGTCAGGGGCATATACATTAATCAGGTGGATTGTGTGAGAATACAGGGTCCCAGACAATATAAGGTAACGCCCATCAGCAACTAAGTCGGTAAATTGCATTGGGCAACTGTTCCTAATCAAAATCGCCACCCCGTTGCGTTTACGGTGTGTGAGAGACTCGCAGAACACTGTGAAGGTATGGTCCCTTAATTTGAACTTAACATGTTTAGGTAAATGCGTTTCTTGGATGAAGGCTATATCTGACTTCATCCTCTTTAATTCACGGAACAGTAGGCGTCGTTTGGTGGGTTACCTCCCTTTACTTCAGGGAGGTAATATTTACAACCATGGGTCATATCTGAGGCTCTCGCTGTCTGGCAACCCCGTCAATGGTTGCGCAAAGGTTATTGCCGCCGCCTGCACCCCACCCGAACCCCCAAGCCCGCCTGAGCACCCCGGGAAGAAGGAATAGATTAGGTAAGACAGAAAGAGGGGGGAAAAAGAAGGTACGGTCATCTGGTACCACCTGCCAGACCGAAGTGGGGGACAGGGTCTGGCACCTCCATGGCGCACAGCACTCGTAAGAGATGAGGTTCCATGAGCCATCGCCTTTCAACGCTAAGGTAGAGCATTAGCAGTTAGCTATTACATGATACCTATTCAACTGCGACAATGTCTTGGCCAAGAAAATTAACTAGCGGCATGTTACCACATAACTACACTAAAAAACCTTTTCACTGAAGGTCTCATATAACAGTCAGGGGAGCCCTCATCAAGCAAACACTGGTATTAGTGTGGATGTCCCTGCTTCCCTTTGTGGGGGCCGTTCAACCTGTATGTCCCAGGGTCTCATGTGAACCTCTCCGAGAAACCGCTATTGTGAGGGCAGTCAGAGGACATGGTATCAGCCCATCAGGGGATCCCCATTCTTAGGGCCGGAGCTAGAAGGTAGGGTTAGTACCCCAGGATGGTGTCCAGGAGATTAACGGCCTATGTGGCACTAGGTAGGCATCAGTGTGTTCCAATCTGTGGAGGAGCTTACATCTAAACATTGTACGCGGAGCGTCTGAGGGTTAGTCTATGAAGGGGTGTTCGTACTTTCCCTATAGCAACGTGGTGCCTTTTTATTTTTATATATATATATATATATATATATATTTTTTTTTTTTTTAAAGTAAGTTTTTAAACTATTTTTTATAATTTATTTATTTTATCCCCCAGTGTCTCTTCCCTACCCGTGAGTTCCCTCCCCATGATCCTCTCCCCCCTCCCAACATCCTCCCCGCCCCCTTCCCTTCTCGGCTAGAGGCTCTAGAAGCCGTTGGGAGCTGCTCACCACAATATGAGATCCATCTTGTCTCTAGAGGAGGGTGCTGTGTCTGAGCTAGCGTCATTGTAGTAACCACCTGTCCTCTAATCTCCCATGGGATAGCCTCGGAGGCCGACCCTGCTATGTCACTCAAGCAGTATATCATGCCACTTGTTGCCTTAAAGATGCTGTGGAACAATGTGGTGCAGGGGTCTACCTGCCCTAACTGCTTCCCAGTCGCTAACACCCTTCCCGCTCATTCAGAGAGCCCGCTTAGTCAGGCGACATATAGCTAGCCCTGCGTACCTAGAGGGGGGACATGTATACCAGTACACAGAGCATATCCAATAAAGCATATGTGGTAAATTACACAACATTTCATCCAGCTACTGCTCTCCATCTCACATCTGTAGGTTCACCCCCGTCCCCCGAGGGTTTCAGCTTTCCCTCTGTTACAAAGACTCGTTATGACTTTATTATTGTTACCCCATCTTGTTACTGTTGCATCCCTATACTATTGACACAGAGAAAATACGAATGGATTATACGAATCCTTATAAAGAACCATTCGTGTTACGAACGAGAGACCCCCCAAACGCTGGCGTGTGCCGCCACTTAACCTCATCACCCCTCAAAGTACCGAATGACCGACCACCCGACAAGCGGAGTGTGTCACCCATTAACCCCCCAGGCTGCTGCGGTCTGCGGTTAACGACAAACTAATTGACGGGCACCGAGGATCTACGTTCGCATACAAATTACCGAATGGAAACTACTGAACAACCTCACGAACGGAGACCTCCTACAGTGGGTCATGTGGCAGCAATTAGAATGTGGTTTCTGCGGTTAACCACAACTCAAGTACCGTGCTACCGGGCGGTCTCAATTTGTATACCGAACAATTTCCACTACCAGACAGACAGCGGGGATTCGCATGAGCACATATCCGATTTCAGTTCCATAAGTTGGAGTCGAGGTCCCGCTGCTCATTAAACTGCCTAAAAACATGGCCGCCATCAGGGACTCACAACCAAAGTACCGAACGGACTTTATACGGCAGAAATTGCTCATTCCGTTCGAGGGGTCTGAGCGCCATTCGTATATTTAATGTACCCGAACTCGAGCTATTGAATGAATGGTAGAATGAACCGTTTGCCCCTATTAATATTGAAGTTATGTATTTTTATCCGGTTTTACGAGACATAATAAAACGTGGTCTTTTGTGCGCTTGGAGATAATTAGATTGTATAACCGTTGGCCTCATTATCTCCAAGCTGGGCAGGTACTAATTCAAATGATACATTGTACTGTGATTGGTTACCTGTTTGTACTGTACCTGTATTCCATCAGGTCCATAGGGGGCTGTCTTTGGACATGAGGAATTGCATAAATTGCCATGTTTGTGTGCCAGTAAAGCCAGTTCGTTTTGACCCTCAACTTGCAGCCTCGACTCATGTTGTAGGGATCTGGGATATTGATGCTTAAACAACTTTTGGGATACTCTACACTTACAGCTTTTACCGAAGGAATGCCGTTTGACTCTCTTACTGCGGGAACCAGGACATCCATGCGATCAACCCCCTCTGCTAGACCGGGGGCAATCGTAACACCCTCCTATGGTACATCAGTAAATTATGCTAGCTCAGCAGTACGGCAATCCCGCAGGGCCTTTTGTTGAATGCCTTAGGAGGCTCATCTCCCCTGAGTGTCCCGCAGCCCGCAGCCCGCAGCCCGCAGCCCGCAGCCCGCAGCCCGCAGCCCGCAGCCCGCAGCCCGCAGGTGATTCTACCCATATCCCAGCCTCCCAACGCATCAGTCCCAAGTCCGGCGGGAACGCTGTTGCGTCTAACCATCTCTATGTCAGCAGGTACTCTCCCCCTCTACGGCAAGTGGAATACTCCCGGATCCTGACCCACCTTTCCCAGATAGCCCGCCACCCAAATACAACTGTGGGTCATCACTGTACCCATCGCGCTGGCTCCTCTATGTAGGCTAGAAGCAGAGCCCGCATCTATCCCCACATCCACTTTGCCTCCGTCCTCACCCAGGACCCTCCCTCCCCCAACTGTCCTGGTGCTCCCACCTGCCCGGGTTGGTGTTATGCACATCAGAGACCCCCATCCCCTCATACAGGGCATTTGCAGTTCTCAGTTGCCACATGTTCCAGCCTCCTGCCATTCCGCTAGTAGGGGATGCAGCAGGTAAATTCAAAGGAGGCTCAAGACCCAGCTCCCTGAAGAAGCACCGTGGGTCACCTCCGACTGCCAGGACAAAAACTCTACCATCTAAGAACGCCATCAGACGGAAGAGGAATCCCCACACGTAGGGGATCCCAGCCCATCACAAGGCCTCAGTTCCACTCTCTGCGGCGCTGAAGATGCTGGGTGCCAGGTCTTGGAATAAGGTAAGTTCCGCTCCTTGGTGTTTGATGGGCCCTTCTCTGCTCTTCCGAAGCAATGTCTCCTTGGTGGGGAAGTGGAGGAATTTTATTATCACATCTCTCTGTGAATTGGCATCAGTTCTCCTTGCCCGTAGGGCCCTATTCGCCCTCTTCATGTGCCACAGGCCCTCCATGATATCGAGTAGCAACGGCATAAAGAGGGCGAGCAGCACATCCTGTAGGGGGCTGTGACGGACCCTCCGTTAATCGATGCTCCTAGTGCTCACCAAGGACCATCAGCACCGCACCAGACACCCTAAGCACTGCAGACCCCAGGAACCACCGCGGCTTGATTGGGGTGTTACCGTCTCCTACCCACCCTGGACCTACGACAAGGCTCCAGTGGGTGAACCTCTCTTCCTTCAGAGAGCGTAGAAGGAACATCTCTTACAAGAGCTAGTGATTATCCAAGGGAGTATGATGATCATAGCAACCCCTTGTAGTGATATAGCAGTTCCCTACAACACAAGACGAGGCTGCGAGTTGAGGGTAAGAAGGTCTGAAAGTTTAATGGTACAGGTTGGATTTTTATACAGTTTTTCAGGCCAGAGGCACACCCACTGAACCGGATGGAGGACAGGGACACAAGGGACGTGAACCAATGAAAACAGTAATTAACAGTACGACACTCCCACATACAGTAAACAATCCCTCCCCTCTGCCTGTGATATAATTAAGGTAGTTAATGCATTAACCTAATTGTCCACAGGCAGAAAAAACACACATTTTTATAAAGTCCAATAAGTTCCCCAAAACATAACATATCCCCATAAATCTTACATCCCCTGATCTTAGTGAAAAACAGGCGAACACAGGATTTCAAAACAGTTCTATAGATTCGCGGCTAAGTGCTGCTGGAGGACCGACCGGGAACAGGTTTTCATGCCAAAAATAGTTCCAGGGCATTCGCGGCTACGTCCCCCTGAAGTCTATTCGCGGATTTACCCCAATGCGAACAAGATGGCTGCCATCCCGTGTTCGAATGTCGAATGGTGGCCACTTTAACTGTTCAGGAGTGTGAAGAACCAATGTTTAAAGTCCCAATAGGCCCAATTAGGATCTCTCTGTCAGGGGTCCGCGGGCGGCTGTTAGGGGAGGGTGCACGCCACTTTCAGCACTCACCCTCACTCCGTCGCAGTCCCTCCTCCTACTTGTCGGCGAGCGGCGTCTCCTCTCCGCCGCTCGCGTCCTCCACGCCTCCCAGCAGCAGCATGTATAACGCTGCACGCTGGGAGGTCGCAAATTTATGCAAACGCCGGGGTCACTCATGTGACCCGGCGTTAAAGCAACAGTATCACAATCACAGTGGGAGGCGTAGATATCTCCCACGTGTGATTGTTAATTCTGATTGGAAGTTATCCAATCAGAATTAAGCAAAAGGCCCCAGGGAGAGTGCGCAGCTTAGCGGACAGGGGCACATGTATGAGTGTGGGATGGCTATGTGCTACGTGTGGGAGTGTGAGATGTGAGGAAGTGGGTGGTGACAAAACAGACTGAACTCAGTGCCACTTAGGAGCCGGGCCAGCAACAAGTTTCCCGCCCACCCTCCCTTTGCTGCTTTGGGCCCGGGTGGTTGTCACAGCGAGGCAGGGCATGTCCTTGCCAAATAAGGGATGGTAGATTATATGAAAAGGGGGATAATCGCCGGGTCTCATCCTCCCCCTGTCTCTTATGGTGAACCTGGAGTAGGTACCAGGTTGGACCTGTCCCCACTTGGTTGTAAGTTGACTGGTGGGGAGCATTACGGTTGGACCCCACCAAGCGGAAAATCGGCTGGTGGGGAGCCCTGAAAAGGAAGAGGTTTTATTATGCCGAGGGGGGGAGGTGAGAGCCTTGGGGAAGTTAGATTGGCAAGGATGGTTTTCTTGATTACTGTATAAAAAGTGTTTATGTTAATTTATTATGTTATATGTTTAAGGAGTTATACAGTATTTGGTGATGTTAATAAATGCTGTGGCCAGTTTTTCCCAAGAAGTTGTCTGTCGTTATTTGAAGGGGTAAGTTATGGTTCTTATGAGGGGAATGCTATCCAATGCCCACTACGTACATACAGGGTATTTATACTTACCTTTCCTGTCTCTCAGTGCCCTGTTGTGGTCTTGTGATACCTGTATTGCAGTTTGCTTGTGTTTCTCTCTGGTTACCGATTATTTGGCTCGTTATTCCGATATTCCTGTATTCTCCACTCCTTTGACCTCGGCTTGTTTCTCGTTCTCCCGTTTTCTGGCTCCCTTTACTTGGCTTGTCTCCTGACCATTCTTAGTGTTCTTAGCCCAGCCACTCTAAGGACCGGTATAGCATCTTTCCTCTCTGTGTCCTGTAAGAGTGTTAGTCAGTGGAGAAGTATATAGTACATGTAGAAAAAACAAGGAATACAATATAGTGCAGACGGAATGGGAAGTGATAATGTCACAACTGTAATGGTGTTTAAATAAAATGAACACTCACATTCTTAGGAGCCTGTATATAAAAACACTGGCTCCGTATGATGGCTTTTGTGCTTATTAGGGTAGCACCACCCGTCTCCTTCGGTATGGAATAATTCTCAAAGACAAAAAGCGACAAGGGAGAGCAAACCAATGTGTAGAAAGTGCTGTATGAAAAACACAATATGGTGGAGATAAATGGTGTGCTCACCTGGTCCTGAGCCTGTGGGTCCCGGTTCTAGGTATGTAAGTTTTGTGTCAATTTAAATGGGGATGACACTGCCCCTAGGAAGATTCTCTTGAGGTTTCCAAAGAAGGACCAAAAAGGGATCTTTAATAAAAAATAATGTATTTATTTAAAAATAAAATAAATAAAAACAATAATAATAAAAAGTCCTTATAAAAAGTCCTCTTTGAAGTAGCCAATACGCGTTTCACTCCTTCTGTGGAGCTTCCTCAGTCAGCTGTGATGATAGTCCTCTGAATCTTCCATTTTAAATGTTTCTAGGGTCCTCCCCTTTAATGAGTGTAGTCCTTTTCCTCCAATGATAATGGAGATTACATATCCCTCTTAAAACAAAATTTGTATGTCTCCCTTTAATTTGACCGGGTTGCTGGCGCCTTTATCATGGTTCATTTTCATTGGTGGATCGTGGTTGGTTGGCGGAAGTAGTCCGTATGTGTCCGGGCGGTTGGCAGAAGTGACGTCACGGACCCTCGTGACCGTCACTCCGCTTCCGCCCGGAGGTTCCCTGACTCCCCGGCCTTACCGCACGTCACCTCTGCGTGTAGGCCGGGGGGAGGGAACTCTAGAGCATGGGGACATAGTGTGTAGTCACTCCGGCTTGCCGGAGTGGCCGTGAGCTACTCCCCCCGAAACTGTTACCATGTACTACAGATATCTAGTACTGGTCCGGTCGGGGGGGAGCTTGAATGAAGACATTACTGTAATGATAAAGTACAATTGTTATACAGAGTAAATGTTAGATTGAAAACATATTTACTGACTTGTTGTGGTATTTATGAACCCACTAAGATTTTAAGGTGATTAGTGAATACTTTAAAGTGCTAAGTGCTTAAAGTGGTGATTTTTTTCCTTACAGTAATATTAATTAGTTGTGTATCTTAGTGATGTTTATTAAGAATATTTGAATGGTATTCATAAAAAGATCGCTAGAAAAGTATAAAATGGCTCATTTGGCACCATTAAATAAAGATAAAAAATCTTAGTGGGTTCATAAATACCACAACAAGTCAGTAAATATGTTTTCAATCTAACAATTACTCTGTATAACAATTGTACTTTATCATTACAGTAATGTCTTCATTCAAACTCCCCCCCGACCGGACCAGTACTAGATATCTGTAGTACATGGTAACAGTATCGGGGGGAGTAGCTCACGGCCACTCCGGCACGTCCTGAGGGCGTGGCAAGCCGGAGTGACTACACACTATGTCCCCATGCTCTAGAGTTCCCTCCCCCCCGGCCTACACGCAGAGATGACGTGCGGTAAGGCCGGGGAGTCAGGGAACCTCCGGGCGGAAGCGGAGTGACAGTCACGAAGGTCCGTGACGTCACTTCCGCCAACCGCCCGGACACATACAGACTACTTCCGCCAACCAACCACGATCCACCAATGAAAATGAACCATGATAAAGGTGCCAGCAACCCGGTCAAATTAAAGGGAGACATACAAATTTTGTTTTAAGAGGGATATGTAACCTCCATTATCATTGGAGGAAAAGGACTACACTCATTAAAGGGGAGGACCCTAGAAACATTTAAAATGGAAGATTCAGAGGACTATCATCACAGCTGACTGAGGAAGCTCCACAGAAGGAGTGAAACGCGTATTGGCTACTTCAAAGAGGACTTTTTATAAGGACTTTTTATTATTATTGTTTTTATTTATTTTATTTTTAAATAAATACATTATTTTTTATTAAAGATCCCTTTTTGGTCCTTCTTTGGAAACCTCAAGAGAATCTTCCTAGGGGCAGTGTCATCCCCATTTAAATTGACACAAAACTTACATACCTAGAACCGGGACCCACAGGCTCAGGACCAGGTGAGCACACCATTTATCTCCACCATATTGTGTTTTTCATACAGCACTTTCTACACATTGGTTTGCTCTCCCTTGTCGCTTTTTGTCTTTGAGAATTATTCCATACCGAAGGAGACGGGTGGTGCTATCCTAATAAGCACAAAAGCCATCATACGGAGCCAGTGTTTTTATATACAGGCTCTGTAGCGGAGATGCAATATTCCCCAGGTTATCTCCGCTTATAATCCAAGTGAGGCTCAGGAACAAGTAAATTGTAAATCCACAGGCAAGGTTTCCAGCAGGTAAAATAACAGCAATATCCCAACAGCAATCCCAATAACTGGACGACACACAGTTTCAGGAGCAGAACTGAAAGCTTTATTCCACACTGGCCTTTTAAAGCATGCTCCCATGCAAGGGAGGGATTACAATCATTAATACAGTAGCCAATCCTGTCCTGGTAACCTCCCACACATCTCCTCCCCTCAGCCAGCATCATAATCCCCTTATCCAGTACAGTAATTCCCCCCGTTTCTGGATGTACCCCGAAACATAGGGGTACCCCTTTAAATCATACATCCCCTGGTAGCCCTGATCTGGGTGAACAACATATCCAAAAATCACCCAGTTCGGACCAGGGATTTGGGAAATTTATGGAGGGAATAAAATGACCGACCGCACTGAGTGAAACAGCCGAATGCGGTTCCATGTGAATGGGCCCTGCGGTCGGTCCTGGGGTCAGGGAATGAATGGCACGAAAACCTCTAGCTATAGAGGCTAGGGAGGGTTCGCCAGAATCCCCTTGTTCGGTTCTTTCTATCTACCGAACGAGGGGCCGTTCGGTAGTTAGGAACCAAACGGACCGGGCGTGTGGAGGTTTCAGCGGTGTTCGCCTAGTCGAGTGTCCGATTTGAGTTCCAGACACTCAACGGCAAAACACCGCTGTACGGGAGTTTTAAAATGGCCACCGCCACGTGTTTGTTTGTCGAATGGCGGCCACCCCCGAGAACAAAGGCCGGCTACTTAACTTGTCAATTACCCGTTCGCAACAATGTTGCAACGGGTAATTGAGGACACACTTCACACAGGGGAGGTCTGATTGTTCGGTAGTTTCATTCCCTTAGTTTATTCGAATGATTCTACCGAACAGTCAGAGGAATACATTTCTTTTAAAACACATATAAAACCAGCAGTTTACACGAATGCAGCTATTCACATGAAATTTGCAGGACAGCCCAGTGCCATCCGCTACAGGCTCCTAAGAATGTGAGTGTTCATTTTATTTAAACACCATTACAGTTGTGACATTATCACTTCCCATACCGTCTGCACTATACTGTATTCCTTGTTTTTTCTACATGTACTATATACTTCGCCACTGAATGAAATATTATTCGGTAAGCTGTATTTGTGTTGGAGCGCTCCACTTTTCAGTATAAGTCTATTTATAGCTTAAACCACACCAATAATCTTCACCGTATGGATCAGTTTGCCCAGGCTTTACAAACCATACTGGCTCGTACTGCCCACTTGCAACCTGCCATTCAAGAAGCTGTTGCTGCTGTGCCAGAACCCATTCCCGATCCAGTACCCGCTCCTGCTCACGTGGTTCACATGACGCCACCTCAGCGCTATAGCGGTGATCCAGCGTTGTGCTGTGGTTTCCTCAACCAAATTGATATTCATTTGGTGATGAATCCTCGTTCCTACCCCACTGACATTACTAAAATTGCTTTTCTGATCAACCACTTGTCCGGGAAAGTTCTAGCATGGGCTAATCCCATGTGGGAGAATACGTCCCCAATGTCCTTTGCGGACTTTTTGACAGCTTTTAAACGTACATTTGATCAACCCGGCAGGGTTGCTTCTGCTGGCAAAGCTCTGCTTAGGGTCTGACAGGGTAATAGATCTGTAGTGGATTATACCATTGAATTCCGCACTCTGGCAGCTGAAGTGGTTTGGAATAATGATGCCCTCGTAACAGCCTTTCAGGAGGGTTTGGCCGCTTACATATTAGACGAAATAGCATCCAGGGAATTGCCTGTTCTTCTGGATGATGTAATAGATTATATCATTCTTATTGACAACCGTATTAGAGAGAGGCATAGTCAAAGAAGGATGAATACACAGGGGTTACCTGCTATACCCAGTACTGCATTACTAGCATTACCTCCCCCTAATCAACCACCTCCCGAACCCATGCAATTAGGTGATGTAGGCTTAACTGAAGCTGAAAGAACGTACGTAATAAAGGCTTGTGCCTTTATTGTGGAAAGAGGGGGCATCTCTAAAGAAATTGTCCTAGTTTGCAGGGAAAATTCAGCACCTAAGGCCTAGAGAGGGGTCGGCCTCGGGTGTTATGGTTTTTTCCCCTCATGTGTCCATCTCCAGACCATTTATTATGGTTACTCTTTTGGTCAATCAAACCACTATAACAACTAAAGCCTTGATCGATTCAAGTGCTGCAGACAACATTATGGATGAGAACTTTGCAAAAACCGCAGCCTTGAATCTGATCCAAAAGGCCACACCCTTGGCCGTTGAGGCCATAGATGGTAGACCACTTGATAAACCTCTGATGACCCATGAAACCCAAGAAATGGTTATGGCCGTGGGTGCCTTACACAAGGAAAGGTTAACCTTCCAAATAATTGACTCCCCTACAGCTTCCATCGTCCTGGGCTTTCCCTGGTTAGTTAAGCATAACCCGGTACTTGATTGGGGTTGTTTAGATATACTCTCCTGGGGGGAATCTTGTCAACAAGACTGTATGGCCCGTTTGCTTACTTAATGTGCCTACAGCTAAACCACTTTCTGTTTCTGTCCCTCATGTGTATGCAGACCTCGCATTGGTCTTTGAAAAAAGGGAGGCTGATAAACTACCCCCACACCGGGATTATGATTGTGCCATAAACCTGTTACCTGGTACTGTGCCTCCTAGGGATAAGGTCTACCCGCTTTCTGAGAAAGAAAACCAGGTCATGGAGGAGTACATACAGGAATCCTTACGTAAAGGTTTTATCAGAAGGTCCTCCTCTCCGGCTGGTGCTGGTTTCTTTTTTGTTGCCAAGAAAGAGGGCGATTTGAGGCCATGTATAGACTACAGGGGCCTGAATAATATAACAATTAAAAATGCTTATCCTATCCCTCTCATTACTGAGTTGTTTGACCGTGTTAAAGGTTCTAGATATTTTACTAAACTAGACCTCAGGGGGGCTTACAACTTGGTTCGGATAAAAGAAAATGATGAATGGAAGACAGCGTTCAATACACGCAGTGGGCATTACGAGTATCTAGTCATGCCTTTTGGACTGTGTAATGCTCTTGCTGTCTTTCAGGACCTCATAAATGATATCCTTAGAGATCTACTGCATGTCTGTGCTGTGGTTTATCTCGATGATATACTTGTATTTTCTCCTGATTTGGAGTCACATCATGCCCATGTGAGGAAGGTACTTAAGAGATTGCTACAGAATCGGTCTTTATTGTAAATTGGAGAAATGTTTAGTTGACCAGAAATCAGTACAATTCCTAGGGTACATCATTTCTGAACAGAGGTTCAGCATGGATCCTTCTAAATTCGCAGGTTTATTAAAAACTTTTCATCGGTCATTTCTCCTATCACGAAACTAACTAAAAAGGGTTTGCACCCCAGGGTTTGGACTCCTGAAGCCATCAAAGCCTTCGAAACTCTCAAAAAGGCATTTGCCCCTGTGCTACACCATCCTGATCCTTCCCTTCCCTTTATAATGGAAGTAGACGCTTCAGAATCAGGTATAGGAGCTATATTATCACAAAAATTATCCTATAACGAACCCCTCCATCCCTGTTGTGACTTTTCTAAAAAACTGTCTGATTTGGAAAAGAATTACGACGTCGGGAATAGGGAACTATTAGCTATTGTGATGGCTTTTAAAGAGTGGAGGTACTTATTGGAAGGAGCTAGACACAAAATCCTGGTTATAACTGATCATAAGAATCTCTCCTATATAGCTGATGCTAAAAGGTTGTCCTCTTGTCAAGGCAGATGGTCCTTATTTCTTTCACGCTTTCAGTTCATTATCACATATAGGCCTGGGTACCGTAATGTCAAGGCTGATGCTATCTCCCGACAATACAAACCTTTGGAGTCAATTGCCCCCGCTCCTGAACCCATTGTACCTACATCTAAGATAATAGCTGCTACCCGTTTGGTTATTTCGTCTCTTTTCCTTGATGGTATCAAGACATACCAAACCCAAGCACCCTCTGAGACACCTGTTGGTAGATTATACGTGAAAGAAAAAGATAGAAATAAATTGTTAGCTTTATTTCACACCGTCAAACCGGCTGGTCACCCAGGGGTTACCAAAACATACAAGGGTCTCCTTCAACAATTTTGGTGGCCCTCACTTAAGCAAGATGTAGTGGATTATGTGCAGGCTTGTCATGTTTGCACACAGTGTAAGTCCCCTAATGTTAAACCCCCGGGACTCCTAATGTCTCTGTTGCGGAGCTGCAATTTTATAATCCCAGGATCTCTGCTGGTAGAATGCAATAACCAAGTACAAAGCTGGAAGCAGGCAATATTCCCAAATCCTCCCAAGAACCAGACGAAACACAGTCTGAGAGTCAACTGCCACTTTATTCAAAAAGACTGATATTTAAAGCAGGTCACTCAACTGTCACTTTATTCAAAATAACTGATATTTAAAGCAGGTCACTCAACAGGGGTTTCCAAAGATGGGCAGCAGGGGTTTTGGTTGAGGGGACTGGAGGGAGACTACCGTTTCCAGGTCCTCCTCCCAACAGCCCCTGCTGTAACATACAGTAATGAAAACTACGAGGACATAAACCGTTACCTTTCTACTTCAAAATATACAACTTAGTCAGTTTTAATAGCAATGCTAACGAATGGGGAGGATTCGAACAGACATACACAGTACAGCATAAATTAAACATAGCCGGAGACGCCACACTATACCGGCGCGCAGTACACAACAGAAAATAGACACAACCATTCTATCTTAGGCAGTCCCAAGTGGCTAGGTTTGCCACAATGCTCCCCCAAAACCAAGCCGGCATACACAGTCTGATCCCAACGGATCGGCTTGGGGATGTCCGGGGGAGTGCTCACAGATCATTTCTCAAGTTCTGTCTGTCTGGACAACCCATCGGCGTTACCATTCTGTTTTCCAGGGCGATAATGGATCGTGAAATCAAACGGCTGCAGCGCCAAACTCCAGCGCAACAGCCGGGCATTGTCTCCTGACACCCTGTGTAGCCACACCAACGGGTTGTGATCTGTGAGCAAGGAGAATGGTTGTCCATACAAATAAGGTTGTAACTTTTTGAGGGCCCACACCACGGCCAGGCATTCCTTCTCGATGGCGGCGTAGCCTACTTCCCTTGGTAGTAATTTTCTGCTTAAGTAAGCTACGGGATGTTCTCCGCCATCAGCTCCCACTTGGCTCAGTACTGCCCCCAATCCAAACATGGAAGCGTCTGTGTGAACAAGAAATCGTTTAGTTGGATCAGGGGCAGTTAACACAGGAGCCTTAGTTAATGCAGTTTTTAGTTCATGGAATGCCTGTTCACACTCTGGGGCCCAGTTGACCTGTCGTGGCAAGTTTTTCTTGGTCAAGTCCGTCAGGGGTTTGGCCAGGGCGCTGTAATTGGGCACAAATTTTCTGTAGTAACCAGCGGTACCAAGGAACGCCAATACTTGTGTCTTTGTCCTGGGGGTAGGCCACTTAGCTACTGCCTCTATCTTGGCCGGTTCGGGCCTCTGCTGTCCGCATCCTACCCTGTGACCCAGGTACTGCACCTCTGCCATCCCTATGTGACACTTGCTAGGTTTTAGTGTCAGCCCTGCCTCTCCAATACGGTCAATGACCACACTAATATGTTTCAAATGATCTGCCCAGGTCTGGCTATAAATGGCTATATCATCTAAGTACGCACAGGCGTACTCTTGGAACCCGTCCAGTAGCCGATCTACCATCCTCTGAAAGGTAGCCGGAGCGTTTTTCATCCCGAAAGGCATGACCCGAAATTGATACAGGCCAAACGGGGTGACAAACGCCGACTTGGGGATGGCCTCCTCGGCTAGTGGAATCTGCCAGTATCCCTTACACAGATCAATGGTAGTGAGATACTGGCCTCTTGCCATCCTATCTAGCAGCTCGTCTATACGGGGCATCGGGTAGGCGTCAGACACTGTTTTGTCATTGAGCCTCCGGTAGTCTAAACAAAACCGCGTGGTGCCATCCTTCTTGGGTACTAGCACTACCGGTGATGCCCAGGGGCTAACTGAATGTTCGATAACCCCTAACTGCAACATTTCCTCAATTTCTTTCCTCATGTGCTCCCTTACTGCTTCAGGGATACGATACGGAGTCTGTCTCATAGGGAGCTGTCCTGGGGTCTCTACTCGGTGGGTAGCTAACAGAGTGTACCCTGGTAAATTGGAGAAGGTAGCACCTTTTGCCGCAATCAACAGAAACGGTAGCCGAAGCTATGATGAAGATATTTTCCAGGATGGGATTTCCCCAAGAGATAATTTCGGATAGGGGGACCGCAATCCTGTACCTGGGCACGCTCCTGGAGACTTAGCCGCTCCCCCAGCTGCACACCTGTAGCGTTTTCTGCAGAATCTTCCTTTTCTAACATGTCTGGCAAGGGCAGATTCTCATAATCCTCAGTGGCTGGGGCACAGATGGCTGCTACCTCCTCTATTCTCTGGTGATAGGGTTTGAGCATGTTCACATGGAGCATGCGTCGTTTCCCTACCCCAGAGCACGGGCCGATCACATAAGTGGTGTCACATCTCTGTTCTACCACTTGGTATGGGCCCTGCCAGGTGGCCTGTAGCTTGTCTGTGCGGACAGGTTTCAAAATTAGAACTTTCGTTCCCACCTGAAAGCTACGGTCTCTGGCTCCCCTATCGTACCACCGGCGCTGTCGCCGCTGAGCCGCCCGGAGGTTCTCCCGTACGGTTTGGGTTAGAGCCTCCAAGCGGTCCCGGAACTCCAGCACGTATGGCACAATGGGGACTCCATCTGCACTGCTCCCCCCCCTCCCAATGTTCTCTAATTAAGTCTAGGGGTCCCCTCACCCTTCTCCCAAACAATAACTCAAACGGAGAGAAGCCGGTAGATTCCTGTGGCACTTCTCGGTACGCAAAAAGCAGATGGGGTAAAAACCTCTCCCAGTCTTTATGGGACTCCCCAAATGTCCTGAGCATCTGCTTCAAGGTACCGTTAAAGCGCTCACACAACCCATTGGACTGCGGGTGATAGGCAGAATTTACAATTGGCTTAATGCCACATAACTTCCATAGCTGGTGGGTCACTTCGGCTGTAAATTGGGTCCCCCTATCCGAAATTATCTCTTGGGGAAATCCCATCCTGGAATATATCTTCATCATAGCTTCGGCTACCGTTTCTGCTTGTATATTGGAAAGGGCTATAGCCTCCGGGTACCGGGTGGTATAATCTACAATGGTCAGAATATACCGCTTGCCGGAAGGGCTAGGCTTGGACAGTGGTCCTACTATATCCACTGCTACTCTGCTAAAGGGTTCTTCAATAATGGGAAGGGGGCACAATTTCGCTTTGTGGCGGTCACCCCTTTTTCCCACTCTCTGACAAATGTCACATGTCTGACAATACTGTCTCACATCTCTAGATATACCTGGCCAGAAAAATGCATGTGTCAATCTGTACCTCGTTCTTGTCATCCCTAAATGCCCAGACAGCGGAATATCGTGGGCAATTCTAAGCAGTTCCTGCCGGTATTTCTGGGGCACTATAAGCTGCTTATTAGTCACATGTACAGACCCCCCTACCACCCGCTCAGCAACACGATATAACAGATTTTTCTCCCATACATACTGTTCTCCCTCTAAACCTGTCTGACCAGCTGTCGCTTTATCCTTATAAATTTGCAACGTGGGATCGTTTTTAACCTCTGCCTCAAAGTCAGTCGGGGTATCCCAGGAAACACGGGTTACACGGGGTACATTGTCTCTTACCTGAGCCTCAGAGTGTGTGGAAGATGAAGCCGTGGTGCGAGCCTGCTGACGGGTGGTCACTGGATATGCCTCATGGCGAGGACTTTGGGGCACAAAAGTGGAAGTCATTTGCCCCAGGTCATTCCCCAAAACAACATCAGCTGGTAACTTGTGCATCAGCCCCACCTCCACCATACCTTCCCCCGCACCCCAATTCAGATGTACCTTGGCAGTTGGTAGCCGGTACATGGCACCCCCTGCTACCCGGACTGCTACCGATCCCCCGGTATGTGCTGATCCTGACACCAAATGCGGGGCAACCAAAGTTAAGGTAGCGCCGGAATCACGTAGCCCCTGTACCTCTTTCCCTTCCAGAGTCACGGTCTGGCAATGTGGTTGTCGGTTGTCAGTAGCATGGATGGACATTACATCGTGCAAAATGCCCAGGGGTTCATCAGCCGACTCAAGCGGCACTCCTGGCAAAGTTGGCTCTGCATGATAATAATGAGCAGCTGCCCGCGGGGCCATATTCTGCCGGAGCTGATTCCAGTTCTTGCGGCTCCGGTTTTGGGTGCACTCCCGGGCCATGTGCCCCCATTGCTTACAGGCATGGCACTGGATGTTGGACCTGCCATTATAACGGGAGTGGGGAGGTTGTCCCACAAGTGCTGGTCTGGATGGTGCTGTCGCTGGGGCAGGAGCAATAACTGGAAACGGTTGCGGGTTGGGTTTTGCATACCCTCGGTTATTATTTTTATGATGCCTCCTAGCATCATAATGTTGGTCGGCCAATCGTGCCGCTTCGGTTAGGGTGTGAGGATTTCGGTCATTCACCCATTCTTGAGCCTCTGGTGCCAGGCCATTACAAAACTGCTCCAGCAGCAACATCTGGCGTAACTCTTCCATGGTGGCAGTTCTGCTGGCTTGTATCCAGCCTTGTGAGGCTTGGTCAAGCTTGTGTGCCCACTCCGCATGTGAGTCTTTGTCCCCTTTTTTCAATTCTCGGAACTTGCGCCGGTATGCCTCTGGGGTAATGGCATACCTTTCTAATAGCGCCTGCTTTACCTTGTCATAATTCTTGCTGTCCTCTCTGGGTACAGCCCGGTAGGCGTCTGCTGCACGCCCAGACAGTTTGCCTGCCAACAAAGGTACCCACATAGCTTGCTCTACATCATGCAAGTCACACAATCTTTCAAAATCTTGCAAGAATCCATCTATTTCGTCTTTATCCTCGCAAAAAGTTTTAAATGCATGATGTGGTATTTTTGGCCTTCCCTGGCCCACAGTTGAAACAGCAGCGGTTTCTGCTTGAGGTGAGAAGGCTTGATTCCTTTGCGCCATCACGTACTCCTGTGCATCCGCCAAAATTATGGTCATAATTTCTGGAGATACTGGAGCGGGCCAAAATGCCAATCTTGTCCTCATTTCTCGTTCAAATGGGGTCTCCTCCATGTTTGCTGGGGGTGTAGCACTACGAGCTCGGTCTCCTTCCATTAGCTCGGCAATAAGTCTTGCTTTAGGCTTATTGCTGGCTATCTTACCCCTGGCTTCCAACAGCTCCTTTAACGTTTGCCGTTTCAATATGGTGTAGTCCGTCCCCATTCACTTCTGCATCTGTATCAATTGCCTTCTGCTTTCCAGTATGTCAATTCCAATTGTATAAACAGCGTTTTTCCTGCTGTACGGTTGGATCCCACCGCTGCCACCAATTGTTGCGGAGCTGCAATTTTATAATCCCAGGATCTCTGCTGGTAGAATGCAATAACCAAGTACAAAGCTGGAAGCAGGCAATATTTCCAAATCCTCCCAAGAACCAGACGAAACACAGTCTGAGAGTCAACTGCCACTTTATTCAAAAAGACTGATATTTAAAGCAGGTCACTCAACTGTCACTTTATTCAAAATAACAACTTAGTCAGTTTTAATAGCAATGCTAACGAATGGGGAGGATTCGAACAGACATACACAGTACAGCATAAATTAAACATAGCCGGAGATGCCACACTATACCGGCGTGCAGTACACAACAGAAAATAGGCACAACCATTCTATCTTAGGCAGTCCCAAGTGGCTAGGTTTGCCACAGTCTCTATCCGTGCCCAAGAAACCATGGACCCACTTATCCATGAACTTCATTGTAGATCTTCCTTCATCTGGTGGACAGACAGTAATTTTGACTGTGACCGATAGGTTCTCTAAAATGGCACACTTTATTCCACTTAAGAAACTACCTTCTGCGGTTCAGTTGGCTCAAGTATTTGCCAAAGAGGTGTTCCACTTGCATGGTATACCACAGGATATCGTATCCGACAGGGGTCCTCAATTTGTCTCTCGGTTTTGGAGGGGCTTTTGTGCTGAGATGGGAATCTCCTTGTCATTTATGTCCTCCTATCATCCACAATCTAATGGAGCCGCCGAACGAGCAAATCAATCTGTAGAGTTATATTTACGCTGCTTCACGAATGCGCACCAGGACAACTGGTCCTTCCCTGGGCTGAATTCGCCAGGAACACTGTGACTCATTCGTCCACTGGCTTAAGTCCTTTTATGGTTGCTTATGGGTTCCAACCCTCTATCCTTCCTGGCGTGTCCTTACGGAAGATGTGGGATCAGGTCCATGCTACTCTTTCTCGTGCGACTGCTAGTCAGAAGAGATTTGCTGATCGTTGTAGGGGTGCTGCTCCTTCTTATTTCCCGGGTGATAGGGTTTGGTTGTCCTCTAAGAATCTCCACCGCAGGGGCCCCTCTAAGGTATTGCGTAAGATCAATCCTGTGTCCTACTCCCTGGCCTTGCACATACCTTACACTTTTCACACCTCCCTTTTGAAGCCCCTGCTCTGTAATCGATTCTCTGATCCTCTCAGGCGTCCGGATTCCCTCCACGCTGTCTCCAGTGACATGTACGAAGTGGCTGCTCTATTCTCATTTTTCTCAGGGTCGGTTGCAGTATCTGGTAGATTGGAAGGGTTACAGCCCTGAGGAGCGGTCTTGGGTTACTGCCTCTGACTGGAATGCACCCTCTTTGATCCACTCATGCCCGGTTTCCTTTGAAGCCATCGGCTGGTCCTCGAGGGGGGGGTTATGTCACAGGCAGCTGTGAGGGGAGGCTGCACACCACTTGCAGCACTCACCCTCAGTCCATCGCCGCCCGCGGTCTCCCCTCCACCACATACTTGTCGGCGAGCGGCATCTCCTCTCCGCCACGCCTCCCAGCAGCAGGTATAACGCTGCGCAAATTTATGCAAACGCCGGGATCACTCACGTGAAGCAACAGTACCACAATCACAGTGGGAGGCATAGATATCTCCCACGTGTGATTGTTAATTCTGATTGGAAGTTATCCAATCAGGAGCTCATGGCAAACTCCTATAATAATGGAGAGTTTGTCACAACGACTAACCCTGTTTGGTCCCATAAGTGCCCAGCAGGGGATTTGAACCTGGGATCTTGGTAGTCCTGGGCCTACTGAGCCACAGCAGACCTTTGAGCCACAGCAGCTTTGTTTTTTTTCAAGCTGTGCTTCACCTGACCCTGATCAGATATCAGCAGGGTATATAAACTCAGCCTCGCCCTGTGAACTTTATCAAGTCTTTGATCCTGTTGTGTGTGTTCCGTACTAGTCTTCCTGTCGTTTGATATTCTACTTCTTATTGACCCCGGCTTCTGACATCGTTTACTCTGACCTCTGGTATCCCTTGACTTCGGCTACTATTTGTTGATCCTGACCTCTGGCATCCTTTGACCTTCGGCTATCCCTTGTCTATACTGCTGTTTGTGTACTTGCCTGTACTGTGACTTGGAACATAATCCAGCACAGCCCCCGTGCACAGACTCACAGGCCAGGTGAATTCTTACCTGACCACCTTGGCCTGTGTCTATTTGCAACATATCTGCGCTACAGACTCCCAACTCAGGTAAGATCCTGACAACCAGCTAGGTTGGCAGTTTTGTCGGTGCCTGCAGGGACAGGCTTTTCTGTGCCTGGGAGACAAATAGACAGTCCCTTTTCCCCGCACCTGGACTCCCAGGACCCCCTGTGTTCACAGTGGTGGGCTTTGGATACAAAGGGAACAAAGATCATTCCCATGCTAGGATCCCAGGGAGGGGGAGGATCTTGGGATGTGACATTGTCTGTTTGCGTGGGAGACCCCTTGCACGGGGTTATGCATAAAGGCCGTGTGTGGCCAATAAAGTGCTGTTGTACCTCCAGGACTGTGTGTCGTCCAGTCACAGGGGGAAATGGGTCTATTTGCAGTTTAAATGCTTCCTGACCAGCTGAAGGAAGGGAATTAGCGAAGGTAACCAGTTGGGTTACCTATGGTCCACTACAATTATTATGACATATTATTATGTATTATTATTTTATTTATTATTACATATTTTTTATTATAATAAAAATTATTGTGACAGACCACCAGGCACCCTGACCGAGTACCTCAGTCAATCGCTGCTTCCTCGTACTTGCGAGCACCATAAGCACTGCACCATAACCCCACAAACTGCCGCAGCTTGGTTGGGGTCTCGCTATCCTCCACCCACTCTGGACCCAAGACCAGGATCCAGCTTCCAGTGGGTAGACCTCTCCTAGTCCAGAGAGCGAAGCAGGCTGCTCTTACAAGAGCAATCGTTGTGATCCAAGGGCGTATAGTGATTATAGCAATCCCCAGAGTGAATATAGCTCTCAAATCCTCCAAACATGAGCCTAGACTTCATGAAAGGTAAAACAAATCTCATTTAATGGTAGCTACAACTGGCCTTTTAAGACAGTCCCCATGCAAGGGGCACTCCACCCTGGACCTGAGAGTAAGCCACAGTAGAAACAAATGCACAATCACGTTGGTTCTCAGGTCCAGGACACTCCCATACACAATAGGTCAATCTCTCCCCTATGCCTGGGAGATAATTGAGTCAAGCACTATACTAAACTCAATTATCTCCAAACACAAAAAACACAAAGAAAACCAAAAATACCTTAAAACACACAAACCCCCCACAAAATTTACATCCCTTGATAGCCCTGATATGGGTGACGTACATATCCAAAAATCACCTAGTTTACTTCGGGGGTTTAGGAATTTCCTGGAAGTCATAGTTTTGGCTAACCGCCCGCATGGTCCCATGCCCAAAACAGTTCCATAGAATTGCGGCTAAGTGCCACTGGAGGACCGACTGAGAATCGCAAAGTTTTTATGCCGAAAATAGTTCCAGGGCATTCGCGGCTAAGTCCCCCTGAAGTCTATTCGCGGTTTTGGACCATGCGAACGGCCGCCAGTGAGCTAGCATTCGGTTCTATGGAAAGTGCCAAACCAGGAGAACTACGGGGAATAAAATATGGGTCTTTACAGTTGCTGACCTGGCCCATAGTCCTGAGGTAAGAGGCTGGCCAGCAGGCCCTTCCAAGAACACGTAACGAGGCTCAGTTTGTCACAATTATTATTACGTATTATTACTACATATTACACTTTAAATGCTTCCTGACTGGCTGGAGCAAGGGAATTAGTTGAGAGAACCAGTCGGGTTACCCATGGTCCGCTACAAGTGTTGGCAACCGTCAAGATTGTACTTCCCAGCCAAAAACCAATGTTTAGTGTAGTCCATGACGGTCACTAGAGGTGCTTCCTGTGTCAGTGCGGATCGGCTGAGATCATCAAGCTTGATTATCTCAGCCGTAGAGGCAGGGCCAGTCGAGGGGAGACCAGCACAACGTGGGGGGGGTAAGGTGAGTAAAACTTACATACACACACACATACCATGACAGACACACACCATGACAGACACGCAACATGACACAGACACACACACCGTGACAGACAGAAACACACACACCGTGACACAGACAGAAACAGACACACCATGACACAGACAGACACACACACACCATGACAGAGACACACACATACCATGCAAGACACACACACCATGACAGACACACACCTTAAAAAAGACACACACACCTTGACACACACACACACACCATAACACAGACAGACCGTGACACAGACACACACCATGACACACAGACACACACACACCACGACACAGAGAGACTGTGACACAGACAGACACACATTACATGACACAGACAGACACACACACCATAGCAAACATACACACACCATGACACAGACAGACCGTGACACAGACAGACACACATTACATGACACACACACACCATGACACAGACACACATTGCATGACACAGACAGACACACATTACATAACACACACCCCATGACACAGACAGACGCACACTCCATGACACAGACACACACAATGACACAGACAGACACACACAATGACACCGACAGACACACACCCACACCATGACACAGACAAAGACACACACACACACCATGACACAGACAGAGACACACACACACCATGACACAGACAGAGACAGACACACACACACCATGACACAGACAGAGACACACACACATCATGACCAAGACAGAGACACACACACATCATGACACAGACAGAGACAGACACACACACCATGACACATACAGACACACACACAGACACACACACACATACACTCACACTGACACACAATTTCTAACTGTGGGGAAGCTCTTTAGGCGGCCGCAGGGGGAGCAGGCTGTTCTTGAGGCCGCAGGGGGAGCTGGCTGTTCGGTCTCTGCTCCCCCTCCCCAGCACACTACATAGAGACCGGGGCAGGAATATGACGTCATATTCCGGCCCCGGTCTCTTTGTAGTGCGCTGGGGAGAGGGAGCAGAGACAGAACAGCCTGCTCCCCCTGCGGCCTCCATAACAGCCTGCTCCCCCTGCGGCCGCCTAAAGAGTTTCCTCTGCGGCCGCAGGTGAGCCAGCTGCCTGCCCGGCCCCAGGCCCTGCCGTGAGCACTCCCCCAGACATCCCCCAAGACGATCCGTTGGGATCAGACTGTGTATGCCAGCTTCCGTTTAAGGGGAGCTGTGTGGCGGAACCTGTCTGTGAATTACCTTTCTTTATTTTGTGTGTGTTTACACCATTATTTCTTTTATTGTGCCCGCTACCCATTCAGGAGGTCCTCCACTAAGGGAATCCATTCACATCCTGAAGGGGGACCCCCCCATACATCATTTAGAATGTTAGAACATTCACACCTCGTTATATAGGTGTCAAACCGCAAAGGGAAACATTTAATGAGTGCTTGTCCTGGGTGGCCACCATTCGTATGGATTGTTTCCTGACTCGTTCGTCTCTCAAACGAGGACCTCCCCGGTGCCACATTGGAACGTTCACACCAATTAAGTCAGAACGTTCGCACTTGCAACATAAGTGTGAAACCGCAAGGGAAGTAATTAAAATGCTCCCCTGTCCAGGTGGAGCATTCGTATCCCAAAAGGAGATGCTTTCCTTGCCAGATTTCACACAGGGACCTCACGAGCGGAGCCTGGTCGAGGAAGGCGCCGCTGTGAGGTTCCCTGAGGTTGGTGGAGACACTCATGGGGCACAGGCCTGCAGGAACAAACAGACTTTCCCAGCTTACGGCCTTTTCTGTGCCTGGGAGACAAAGGGACGGTCCCTTTTTCCCGCGCCTGGACACCCAGGCACAGAGGCTCCTGGGAAGAAGACCCCTGGCTGTTGGCGTGGGAAACTCTATATTCACAGGGGCAGACTTTGGGGACAAAGGGAACAAAGTCCCTTCCACGCTAGGGTCACAGGAAGGGAGAGGATCTTGGGATGTGACCATGTCTGTTTGTGTGGGAAACCCCTTTCATGGGTTTATGCATAAAAGCCGTATGTGACCAATAAAATGTTGTTGTGCCTCCAGGACCATGTGTTGTCCAGTTACTGGGGGGAAAATTTTTGTACCCTGAGCAGCTGAAGGAAGGGAATTACCAGTGGTAACCAGATGGGTTACCCGTTGTCCACTACAATTATTATGACATATTATTACATATTATTATTATTACTTGATGATATTATTACTTATTACATATTTTTTATTTTAATAAGGTATTATTATTAGATATTATTATCATGTATTATGACACATTATTTATATTATTATTATTGCAGCACACTGCGCAGTGTGTAGACTAGTTGGCACAGGGTTATCCCTTCGACATTGGGCCCAGACACAGGATATGGAGGTGACAGGATGGGAATCGCTCCAGACGGATCTTCCTTTCCAGATATTTATGGATGTAGTCTAAACAGCATCCGCTCCCAGGAGAGTCTTGGCATTTGAATAGAATAGCTGTACACACCCTAAGACAGACCCCTGTGTGACAGATAGCCCTGTGTGACAACCCCATGTGTGACAGCTCTGTATAACAGCCCCATGTGTGACAGATAGCTGTGTGTGTTGCAGTGACAGATAGCTGTGTGTGATACACTGACAGATAGCTGTGTGTGTTAGAGTGGCAAATAGCGGTGTGTGATAAAGTGACAGATAGCTGTGTGTGTGTTACAGTGACAGATAGCTGTGTGTGATACAGTGATAGGTGTGTATGTTACAGTGACAGATAGCTGTGTGTGATACAGTGATAGCTGTGTGTGTTACAGTGACAGATAGCTGTGTGTGTTACAGTGATAGCTGTGTGTGTTACAGTGACAGATAGCTGTGTGTGATACAGTGATAGGTGTGTATGTTACAGTGACAGATAGCTGTGTGTGCTACAGTGATAGCTGTGTGTGTTACAGTGACAGATAGCTGTGTGTGTTACAGTGATAGCTGTGTGTGTTACAGTGACAGATAGCTGTGTGTGTTAGAGTGACAAATAGCTGTGTGTGTTACAGTGACAGATAGCTGTGTGTGTTAGAGTGACAAATAGCTGTGTGTGTTACAGTGATAGGTGTGTATGTTACAGTGACAGATAGCTGTGTGTGATACAGTGATAGCTGTGTGTGTTACAGTGACAGATAGCTGTGTGTGTTACAGTGATAGCTGTGTGTGTTACAGTGACAGATAGCTGTGTGTGTTAGAGTGACAAATAGCTGTGTGTGTTACAGTGACAAATAGCTGTGTGTGTTACAGTGACAGATAGCTGTGTGTGTTACAGTGATAGCTGTGTGTGTTACAGTGACAGATAGCTGTGTGTGTTAGAGTGAAAAATAGCTGTGTGTGTTACAGTGACAGATAGCTGTGTGTGATACAGTGATAGGTGTGTATGTTACAGTGACAGATAGCTGTGTGTGATACAGTGATAGCTGTGTGTGTTACAGTGACAGATAGCTGTGTGTGTTACAGTGATAGCTGTGTGTGTTACAGTGACAGATAGCTGTGTGTGTTACAGTGACAAATAGCTGTGTGTGTTACAGTGGCAGATAGCTGTGTGTGATACAGTGATAGCTGTGTGTGTTACAGTGACAGATAGCTGTGTGTGTTAGAGTGACAAATAGCTGTGTGTGTTACAGTGACAGATAGCTGTGTGTGATACAATGATAGCTGTGTGTGTTACAGTGACAGATAGCTGTGTGTGTTGAAGTGACAAATAGCTGTGTGTGTTACAGTGATAGCTGTGTGTGTTACAGTGACAGATAGCTGTGTGTGTTAGAGTGACAAATAGCTGTGTGTGTTACAGTGACAGATAGCTGTGTGTGATACAGTGATAGGTGTGTATGTTACAGTGACAGATAGCTGTATTGTTAAGTGACAAATAGCTGTATATGTTACAGTTACAGATAGCTGTATTGTGATACAGTGATAGCTATGTATTATTTACAGTGACAGATAGCTGTGTATTATTTACAGTGACAAATAGCTGTATTTACAGTGACGAATAGCTGTGTGAGATACAGTATTAGCTATGTATTATTTACGAGCAGATAGCTGTGTGATACGTGACCGCTGTGTGTATTTACAGTGACGAAAGATAGCTTGGTATTGTTACAGTGATAGCTGTGTAGTATTTACAGTGACGAGATAGCTGTGTGTGATACAGTGATAGGTGTGTATTATTTACAGTGACGAATGGCTGTAGTATTGCTACAGTGATAGCCTTATTGTTTACAGTGACAGATAGCTGTGTGTGTTAGAGTGACAAATAGCTGTGTGTGTTACAGTGACAGATAGCTGTGTGTGTTACAGTGACAGATAGCTGTGTGTGTACAGTGATAGGTGTGTATGTTACAGTGACAGATAGCTGTGTGTGATACAGTGATAGCTGTGTGTGTTACAGTGACAGATAGCTGTGTGTGTTACAGTGATAGCTGTGTGTGTTACAGTGACAGATAGCTGTGTGTGTTAGAGTGACAAATAGCTGTGTGTGTTACAGTGACAGATAGCTGTGTGTGTTAGAGTGACAAATAGCTGTGTGTGTTACAGTGATAGGTGTGTATGTTACAGTGACAGATAGCTGTGTGTGATACAGTGATAGCTGTGTGTGTTACAGTGACAGATAGCTGTGTGTGTTACAGTGATAGCTGTGTGTGTTACAGTGACAGATAGCTGTGTGTGTTAGAGTGACAAATAGCTGTGTGTGTTACAGTGGCAGATAGCTGTGTGTGATACAGTGATAGCTGTGTGTGTTACAGTGACAGATAGCTGTGTGTGTTAGAGTGACAAATAGCTGTGTATGTTACAGTTACAGATAGCTGTGTGTGATACAGTGATAGCTATGTGTGTTACAGTGACAGATAGCTGTGTGTGTTACAGTGACAAATAGCTGTGTGTGTTACAGTGACAAATAGCTGTGTGTGTTACAGTGACAGATAGCTGTGTGAGATACAGTGATGGCTATGTGTGTTACAGTGACAGATAGCTGTGTGTGATACAGTGATAGCTGTGTGTTTTACAGTGACAGATAGCTGTGTGTGTTAGAGTGACAAATAGCTGTGTGTGATAAAGTGACAAATAGCTGTGTGTGTGTTACAGTGACAGATAGCTGTGTGTAATACAGTGATAGTTGTGTGTGATACAGTGATAGCTGTGTGTGTTAGAGTGACAAATAGCTGTGTGTGTTACAGTGACAGATGGCTGTGTGTGATACAGTGACAGATAGCGGTGTGTGATACAGTGACAGATAGCTTTGTGTGTTGCAGTGACAGATAGCTGTGTGTGATACAGTGATAGGTGTGTATGTTACAGTGACAGATAGCTGTGTGTGATACAGTGACAGATAGCTCTGTGTGATGTGTAATCTGACACTGTAAAACTCCCAGTAATGTGTCTCGGTGTATAACAGAGCTCCACAGCAATAATACTCCCAGTAATGTGTCTGAGTGTATAACAGAGCTCCACAGCAATAATACTCCCAGTAATGTACCTGAGTGTGTAACAGAGCTCCACAGCAATAATACTCCCAGTAATGTGTCTGAGTGTATAACAGAGCTCCACAGCAATAATACTCCCAGTAATGTGTCTGAGTGTATAACAGAGCTCCACAGCAATAATACTCCCAGTAATGTGTCTGAGTGTATAACAGAGCTCCACAGCAATAATACTTCCAGTAATGTGTATGAGTGTATAACAGAGCTCCACAGCAATAATACTCCCAGTAATGTGTCTGAGTGTATAACAGAGCTCCACAGCAATAATACTCCCAGTAATGTGTCTGAGTGTATAACAGACCTCCACAGCAATAATACTCCCAGTAATGTGTCTGAGTGTATAACAGAGCTCCACAGCAATAATACTCCCACAATGTGTCTGAGTGTATAACAGATCTCCATAGCAATAATACTCCCAGTAACGTGTCTGAGTGTATAACAGAGCTCCACAGCAATAATACTCCCAATAATGTGTCTGAGTGTATAACAGAGCTCCACTGCAATAATACTCCCAGTAATGTGTCTGAGTGTATAACAGAACTCCACTGCGATAATACTCCCAGTAATGTGTCTGGGTGTATAACAGAGCTCCACAGCAATAATACTCCCAGTAATGTGTCTGAGTGTGTAACAGAGCTCCACAGCAATAATACTCCCAGTAATGTGTCTGAGTGTATAACAGAGCTCCACTGCAAGAATACTCCCAGTAATCTGTCTGAGTGTATAACAGAACTCCACTGTGATAATACTCCCAGTAATGTGTCTGAGTGTATAACAGAGCTCCACAGCAATAATACTCCCAGTAATGTGTCTGAGTGTATAACAGAGCTCCCCAGCAATAATACTCCCAGTAATGTGTCTGAGTGTATAACAGAGCTCACAGCAATAATACTCCCAGTAATGTGTCTGAGTGTATAACAGAGCTCCCCAGCAATAATACTCCCAGTAATGTGTCTGAGTGTATAACAGAGCGTCACAGCAATAATACTCCCAGTAATGTGTCTGTGTATAACAGAGCTCCACAGCAATAATACTCCCAGTAATGTGCCTGAGTGTATAACAGAGCTCCACAGCAATAATACTCCCAGTAATGTGTCTGATTGTATAACAGAGCTCCACAGCAATAATACTCCCAGTAATGTGTCTGATTGTATAACAGAGCCCCACAGCGATAATACTCCCAGTAATGTATCTGAGTGTATAACAGAGCTCCACAGCGATAATACTCCCAGTAATGTATCTGAGTGTATAACAGAGCTCCACAGCAATAATACTCCCAGTAATGTGTCTGAGTGTATAACAAAGATCCACAGTAATAATACTCCCAGTAATGTGTCTGAGTGTGTAACAGAGCTCCACAGCAATAATACTCCCAGTAATGTGTCTGAGTGTATAACAAAGATCCACAGCAATAATACTCCCAGTAATGTGTCTGAGTGTATAACAGAGCTCCACAGCAATAATACTCCCAGTAATGTGTGGGAGTGTGTAACAGAACTCCACATCAATAATACTCCCAGTAATGTGTCTGAGTGTATAACAGAGCTCCACAGCAATAATACTCCCAGTAATGTGTCTGAGTGTGTAACAGAGCTCCACAGCAATAATACTCCCAGTAATGTGTCTGAGTGTGTAACAGAGCTCCACTGCAAGAATACTCCCAGTAATGTGTCTGAGTGTATAACAGAACTCCACTGTGATAATACTCCCAATAATGTGCCTGAGTGTATAACAGAGCTCCACAGCGATAATACTCCCAGTAATGTGTCTGAGTGTATAACAGAGCTCCACAGCGATAATACTCCCAGTAATGTGTCTGAGTGTATAACAGAGCTTCACAGCAATAATACTCCCAATAATGTGTCTGAGTGTATAACAGAGCTCCACAGCAATAATACTCCCAGTAATGTGTCTAGGTGTATAACAGAGCTCCACAGCAATAATACTCCCAGTAATGTGTCTAGGTGTATAACAGAGCTCCACAGCAATAATACTCCCAGTAATGTGTCTGAGTGTATAACAGAGCTCCACAGCAATAATACTCCCAGTTATGTGCCTGAGTGTATAACAGAGCTCCACAGCAATAATACTCCCAGTAATGTGCCTGAGTGTATAACAGAGCTCCACAGCGATAATACTCCCAGTAATGTGTCTGAGTGTATAACAGAGCTCCACAGTAATAATACTCCCAGTAATGTGTCTGGGTGTATAACAGAGCTCCACAGCGATAATACTCCCAGTAATGTGTCTGAGTGTATAACAGAGCTCCACAGTAATAATACTCCTAGTAATGTGTCTGAGTGTATAACAGAGCTCCATAGTAATAATACTCCCAGTAATGTGTCTGAGTGTATAACAGAGCTCCACAGCAATAATACTCCCAGTAATGTGTCTGAGTGTATAACAGAGCTCCACAGTAATAATACTCCCAGTAATGTGTCTGAGTGTGTAACAGAGCTCCACAGTAATAATACTCCCAGTAATGTGTCTGAGTGTATAACAGAGCTCCACAGTGATAATACTCCCAGTAATGTGTCTGAGTGTATAACAGAGCTCCACAGCGATAATACTCCCAGTAATGTGTCTGAGTGTATAACAGAGCTCCACAGTGATAATACTCCCAGTAATGTGTCTGAGTGTATAACAGAGCTCCACAGCAATAATACTCCCAGTAATGTGTCTGAGTGTATAACAGAGCTCCACAGCAATAATACTCCCAGTAATGTGTCTGAGTGTATAACAGAGCTCCACAGCAATAATACTCCCAGTAATGTGTCTGAGTGTATAACAGAGCTCCACAGCAATAATACTCCCAGTAATGTGTCTGAGTGTATAACAGAGCTCCACAGCAATAATACTCCCAGTAATGTGTCTGAGTGTATAACAGAACTCCACTGCAAGAATACTCCCAGTAATGTGTCTGAGTGTATAACAGAACTCCACTGTGATAATACTCCCAGTAATGTGTCTGAGTGTATAACAGAGCTCCACAGCAATAATACTCCCAGTTATGTGTCTGAGTGTATAACAGAGCTCCACAGTAATAATACTCCTGTAATGTGTCTGAGTGTATAACAGAGCTCCACAGCAATAATACTCCCAGTAACGTGTCTGAGTGTATAACAGATCTCCACAGCAATAATACTCCCAGTAACGTGTCTGAGTGTATAACAGAGCTCCACAGCAATAATACTCCCAGTAATGTGTCTGAGTGTATAACAGAGCTCCACAGCAATAATACTCCCAGTAATGTGTCTGAGTGTATAAGAGCACAACAATAATACTCCCAGTAATGTGTCTGAGTGTATAACACCACAGCAATAATACTCCCAGTAATGTGTCTGAGTGTATAACAGAGCTCCACAGCAATAATACTCCCAGTAATGTGTCTGAGTGTATAACAGAGCTCCACAGCAATAATACTCCCAGTAATGTGTCTGAGTGTATAACAGAGCTCCACAGCAATAATACTCCCAGTAATGTGTCTGAGTGTATAACAGGGCTCCACAGCAATAATACTCCCAGTAATGTGTCTGAGTGTATAACAGAGCTCCACAGCAATAATTCTCCCAGTAATGTGTCTGAGTGTATAACAGGGCTCCACAGCAATAATACTCCCAGTAATGTGTCTGAGTGTATAACACAGCTCCACAGTAATAATACTCCCAGTAATGTGTCTGAGTGTATAACACAGCTCCACAGCAATAATACTCCCAGTAATGTGTCTGAGTGTATAACAGAGCTCCACAGCAATAATACTCCCAGTAACGTGTCTGAGTGTATAACAGAGCTCCACAGCATTAATACTCCCAGTAATGTGCCTGAGTGTATAACAAGTTGTCGAACAAGACAGTGGTAGTAGGCCAGGACAATGGCATTTACCAAACGGCCTGGCGAACAGGGGAAAAACACGATAATCCAATAACAGGGGGATCTGTACCACACAGGGATCGCAAGCATAAAACAGAGGGGACAACTGGGGGAAAAAGACATGGACAGCCCATAGCGGGAACAGTGGCGTACACACAAACCATGGGGCCCCAGTGTGAAACTGATCCATGGGCCCCCCAACACACACAGACACATACATAGAGACACACACACATACAGACACAAATACATACACACAGAGACATATACATACATACAGACAGACACATATACATACAGAGGCACATACATACACATAGACAGACACACAAGACACATATACACACACAAGACACACATACATACAGTCAGACACACACACACATACAGATAGACACACACAGACAGATACACAAACACATACACACACACACATACATACAAACAAAAACACATATACAAAATGTTTGTAACTCTCCTGTTTCCTACCCTTTAGGTGCAGGAGGGTGACTTTCCTTGGGGTCCTGTGGTGGCTCAGGCTGGTGGGAGTTCCCACTCCTTCCTCCCACACGGGCTCTGTCTGATAGCAAGGAGGAGTGACGGGCAGTCACTTCCTCCCAGCTGTGATGTCATAACAGAGCTCCACATGTCATCACAGGGGGCCCTGATCGCACTGTTAAAGTGCCACAGCGCTGACCGGGGCCCGCTGGAAATTCATCTCCTTCGGGTGGCCCTAACAGCATGGGCCACCCGATGGGCCCCTTGAACGTGCGGGCCCGGCAGTTTGCTGCGCGGGCCAGGGCCGCAACACATGGCAGTGGGCACCCGGTCGCAGGGGGTCGCAGGGCGGCTGGGCCCCCTGGAATGATGGGCCCGGTCGCAGCTGCAAGACCTGCGACAGGGGTATGTATGCCACTGAGCAGGAATAAGGGCACCATCCCAAGGCCCATCCCGCTACAAAAACCTTTCACGGCCGTTACACCAATTTCTATAGAACTGTTCTGGGCTTCAACCTCGTGGCTGGCCAGTCACAACTTTACCCGGGTGGCAATGCTATATTACAGAACAGATCTGAGCACTATTTGGCCAACTTGAGCGTTCAGAACCGGGCTATCCGGGGATGTGACACTTATGGTATTCCTGTTGGTATTGGGGTTACTTTAGGGAGATTGTAGCTATATTATATATGTTTCTCTGTAACTGAGAGATTATTGAGTTACAGTTTTCTGACTCAATTATCTCCCAGACACAGAGACGCCTGGGAGTGGCTTGCTATAGTTCTGTATGGAGTCTGTGTATAAATTGAGCATGTTGTGCCTCAATAAACCAGATGACTCCCAGAACTGTGTCTCATCTAGTTACTGGGGGGAATACGGGCTTAATCACACAAAGGTTCCAGTCTGGCTGAGAGGAAGAATAGTTAAACCAGCCGGTTTAACCAGATTCTGCTACGTACCTCTTGGCCAGTGTCTCTCTAATTCTCTCTAATTCCAGGAAATGTTGGGAGGTATTTATATTAGGAGTCTCAAGCGAACTCACAATAGTCGAGGGAAGGAATGATTGGTCCCTACTGAAGAAATGAATCAGGGCAGGCTATCCTGAATGATGGTGGGTGGGTAACAGCCCATGGGAGCAAATAACATTCGGCATCGCTTTTTACACCCCACCATGAGCGGTGGGCATCTCATCCTCCCATCTCCCAGATCTATGGGATAGGAGGGCAATGTGTTACAGTATTCCGGGAGTCAGGAAGCCCCCATACTGTGCTTGTCCTGGATAACTAGATGCCCATAAATCAAAACACATACTACTTACACCATCTATTTACCAGTTAAATACAGGAAATATACAAATACAACATCACAAATATATGGAAAAGAAAACGCAAAGTGTCAAATCCTGTATAGCGTGCACGGTACGCTCGGTGCTGTATAGGGACCCGGTACACTCGGTGCTGTATAGTGCGCCCGGTAAGCTCTGTGCTGTATAGCGTGCACGGTACACTCTGTGCTGTTTGTCCTTTCGGTACGCTGTGTGCTGTATAGCGTGCACGGTACACTTGGTGCTGTATAGCGCGCACTGTACGCTCGGTGCTTTATAGTGCGCACGGTACATTCTGTGCTGTATAGCTCACACGGTACTCTCGGTGCTGTATAGCGTGCCCGGTACGCTCCGTGCTGTATAACGCGCCCGGTACGCTCTGTACTGTTGGTACACTTGGTGCTGTCGGTATGCTCTGTGCTGTATAGCATGCACAGTACACTTGGTGCTGTATAGTGCACACTGTACGATTGGTACAAACACAAAGATAAAGCATCGCGCTTACAGCAACAGTAGCTTAGTATCCAACAGCTTAAAATACATAGTAAAAACAAAGAGAACGTTACGTGCGCTCTGGCCTAAATCCCCATGTACATTTAAACAAAATGGAGGCTCTTTAGTTTTATTCCAATGGCCATTTGAATATATAAGCTCACCTGCCACGTCAAGGCAAGCCTCAATAGGTGAGTGCTACAGTAGCCATTAGATATGCTGATATCAGCCAAGAATCTCCAGTAAGACAGGAAGGGGTATTTTATAAACCCTTTCACATTTAACCCTTTATAGGGCTTCTACACATACAATAAACTTTGCTGGTATCAGACAAAGTGTAAACATTTCTAATGAGACATGAAGGGGTGTTTTATAAACCCCTACATACTTATTAACCCTAAATAGGGCTATAAAACATACAAATCACCTTGCTGGTATCAGCTAAAAGGCACATTTCTCTGATGAGACAGGAAGGGATGCTGCCCCTAAATACTTAGCAAATTTGGTGCCGAAACCCGGGAATGACGGTTCACTTATTCGGCACTAGAGAATCTGTGCCTCTCGGACTGTGAACGAGTGCTGCAGCAAAGTAAGAAAATGTTTTTATTTTTGCTACCTATTACCTTCACTCTCAGAGCAATGCTTATTCTGTGTCCAGGTAAGTTTATGACTTAAAAATTGTCATTTCCCCAAAACACATTTAAAGGGACATACTATGTTCTGGTGGAATGTCTTGTGAAGGTAGTTTACTAAAGACTACGTCGGTGGGGTCCATGTTATTCTTATTATCTGCCTAGTTTTTTATTTCCTGATCAGAATAAGAATTCCCCTGCACAGGTATACTGACCTGTGTTTAAATTGAAGACACGTTCTGTAAATAAATTCCACTAGTGGTCCTAGTGTTTTACACATATAAAGTACGTTCTTGTCAAAGATAACAGCATTACAGTGTTCTCAGTGCATTTAAAAGCGTGTGGTACATTATTCCGCCTTACAGTAGTTGTACAATGCTTTGTCAAAATTTTACGTTTGATACAAATGGTGAAAAGTTAACAAGGGCATTAAAACATAATAAATCAGGTCTTTACATTTTATATCTGTTAGTAGAGTATTGGTGTGGTCTGCATTTAAGTATTTTGGATGGGGAATTCACAGAGTACTCAGGAGGAATATACTGCCCTAACCATAGTGAAACATCATAAGGACAAAGAGGCAGTTAAAGATGTAAAGAAGCTTCTTAAGAAAGCTAGGATGACTTCTGAGGTCTCCCTCGACCCCCAGATGTGGAAAGAATTCATGACCAATTATAAAGGATGGTTGGAAGACAACAGTTTAGTTATGGTTGCCCAGTAGTAACATGATACTGCAGTAGATTTGACTAAATGTGGTTGTAGAGAAACCACTAGGAATCGGGTACTCTACTACCAGTGGTGGATCCAGAGCCTGATTTCGGGAGGGGCACTTGTAGATTATTTAAAGAAATAATCCAGGCACAATAACCACTACAGCTCAGTGTAGTAGTTATGACGCCAGTAGTGCCAGGATCCCATCCCAGAGTAAGTAGTAAAACTGTGTAAGAACAGTTTGACAACTTACCTGGGGTCTGCTGGGATATAGGGCATAGGAGTAGGGGTGAAGTGTGTGTGTTAGGGGTGAAGTGTGTGTGAAAGGTGCAGTGTGTGTGCGAGTGCGTGAACGCGGCAATGTATGTCAGGGTTGCAGTGTGTGTGTGTTAGGGGGCAGTGTATTTGTGGGGCAGTGTGTGTATGGGGGGCACACTGCCCCACAAATAGACAGGGCCCTGAGCAGGATGAGAACTGGGCCTAAATACCCCTCCTCTGGATCTGATAGGGCAGTGTGTGTAGTGTGTGTATGGGGGCAGTGTTTGTGGGGCAGTGTGTGTATGGGGGCAGTGTTTGTGGGGCAGTGTGTGTAGTGTGTGTATGGGGGCAGTGTGTGTATGGGGCAGTGTGTGTTTGTGGGGCAGTGTGTGTAGTGTGTGTATGGGGGCAGTGTGTGTAGTGTGTGTATGGGGGCAGTGTTTGTGGGGCAGTGTGTGTATGGGGGCAGTGTTTTGTAGGGCAGCGTGTTTAGTGTGTGTATGAGGGCAGTGTTTGTGAGACAGTGTGTGTATGAGGGCAGTGTTTGTGAGACAGTGTGTGAAGTGTGTGTATGGGGGCAGTGTTTGTAGGGCAGTGTGTGTAGTGTGTGTATAGGGGCAGTGTTTGTAGGGCAGTGTTTGTGGGTCAGTGTGTGTGTAGTGTGTGTATGGGGGGCAATGTTTGTGGGTCAGTGTGTGTAGTGTGTGTATGGGGGCAGTGTTTGTGGGGCAGTGTGTGTAGTGTGTGTATGGGAGCAGTGTGTGTAGTATGTGTATGGGGGGCAGTGTGTGTAGTGTGTGTTTGTGGGGCAGTGTGTGCAGCGTGTGCATGGGGCAGTGTGTGCATGGGGACAGTGTGTGCATGGGGTCAGTGTGTGTATGGGGGCAGTGTGTGTTGTGGGGCAGTGTGTGTAGTGTGTGTATGGGGCAGTGTGTGTAGTGTGTGTGTATGGGGGCAGTGTGTGTTTGTGGTGCAGTGTGTGTAGTATGTGTATGGGGGCAGTGTGTATAGTGTGTGTGTATGGGGGCCGTGTGTGTTTGTGGGGCAGTGTGTATAGTGTGTGTATGGGGCAGTGTGTTTATGGGGGCAGTGTGTGTATGTGGCAGTGTGTGTATGGGGGCAGTGTGTGTTTGTGGGGCAGTGTGTGTATGGGGGCAGTGTGTGTAGTGTGTGTATGGGGGCAGTGTTTGTATGGGGGGAAGGAGGCTTTTTAATATTTAATTTTTTTATTTAATAAAAATAAATATAGATTTTACATTGCTCAAACCTCTTGTTTGCAATGGAAATCCCTGGTGGTCCCAGTGGCTAAGCTCCCGGGTCCTGCCGGCTGCCAGCACGGTGCCTGCGGACCAAGGAGGGAGATCATTGAGGGAAGGAGATCTCCCTCCTCGGTCCGCAGGCACATTGCAGGGCTGGCACTTGGACAATGCCAGCCCTGCGTTAGCCAGCAGGGGAGAATCTCGGGGGGGGGACAACGGGGCAATTCCCTGGATCCACCACTGTCTACTACTAATGTTTTGGCACCTTAGGATCCAGCTCTACAGCTATAGCCCCTAGTACCTCATACAACCCACCACCTTACCCGGGTAAGGATGAGGGTGACCCTAAGTCGTGTCTCAAACAGACCCCTCAAGTTCCTGTTCTCCACTACTAATCCAGTTACTGAAAAATCTTACTGGATTTGTCCAAGACAAATTTTTTACTGTTTTATGGATGGTCTACACCTTCCCTTCCGCACTGCCCTTCAGGCAGCTCACCCTGAATGGAGGGGACTGTCAGGATTACAGTATGATCCAGCACGTAGAATTGTGTAACACATAGGACTTAGAATGGCCGGACTAACGTACCAAAGAATAGTCAGGAATAGCCGAGGTCAAGGGACACAGAAAGAGACCCACGATAAGGAAAAGCCAGGAGTCTGGGATGCCAGAAAACAGGGAAGTCAATAAACAATGCCAAAGTCAAATTACCAGAATAACCAGAATCAAAAATGCGCTCTCGGACAACCACAAGGGAAACCACGACAGGGCCCTGAGCAGGATGAGAACTGGGCCTAAATACCCCTCCTCTGGATCTGATAGGGTGTAATCGGCCTTTGACCCCAAAGGCAGTTACCAGGTTCCCATTAGCATAATTGCTGCTCAGCACAAACCCTGCTGTGGATTTGATTGCTGCTCGGCACAACTTTTCCTGTCAGGATAGTAATGTTGTTCGGCACAACTTTTCCTGTCTGAACAGTAAATTCCATTAATCACATTTTTATAAGCAGATAAATACGTGACATTACCCCCCACCTAAAGAACGAGCACTGGGTGGGCAGGACCAGAATTGAGAGGAAATTTGGTGTGAAAATAGCGAATCAGTGGCCAGCATGTATATCAGATGCCAGAACCCAAGAACGATCGGCTTTCCATAACGTTTCAAATCCACCGAGTACTGTAAAGTGCCTCGAGAAAACATGGAATATATTTACTCTTCCTGTCCAGAAACAACTAAGGGAGGAGGAGGGACACTTGAGACAGTATATTTATTGCAAACAAGAGGTTTGAGCAAGGACACATGAAAGGAATTAGGAAATTTCAAGGAGGCCCGAAGAGCCAGAGAGTACGCAACAGGATTGATCCTACGAAGGACACGAAAAGGTCCAAGGAACCTAGGAGCAAATTTCATGCTAGGGACTTTGAGCCTGATGTTACGAGAAGATAACCAAACCCTCTCACCCACTTGGTAAACAGGGTTGGCACCTTGATGTGTATCAGCATAATGCTTGAAATGGTCAGCAGCAGTACCCAGAGCAGATTGAACTTTAACCCAGGTTTCACGGATGGAAGCCAGACGGCCATCCAAAGCAGGAATAGCCGTATAAAAAAAAAACAGCCGATAGGACAGTAGGATGCCGGCCATTATTAACAAAAAATGGACTATGCCCAGAGGAGTCATGGTCAGCATTGTTCCTAGCAAACTCGGCCCATGGTAGTTGTTACAGAGACCCCCTATGTCTACTACAAGACCGCTACTTTTGGATACTTTTATAATATTGCTACTTTTGTTACTGCATGGATACTTTTCTATAACTGTTTATCCGAACGAGCCTTGTCCTCCATTCGTATGTACGAATAGCCGATCATCCGGCCCTTGTCGTGTGTCGCCAATTAACCCCGTTCACCTCTGAAACAACCAAAGGAACTGGCGAATGGCTGACCACACTGAGCGAAGAGTGTGCTGACAATCAACCTGCCGGGAGCTGTGGTTTGTGGTTAACCGCAGCCTAATTGACTAGCATCGGGGTGGTTACCATCCATATACAGTTGGTCGAAAAGGGGTACCTAACGAACCAACGAAAGAACTGCCAAGCAATGACCACCTATAGTCTGGCGTGTGTCTCCAATTAAACTGCGGTTCTTGTGGTTAACCGCTGTAACGGCTACCCAGTTAGTAAGAGGGTATCAGCCGTTGGAGACGTCCTTTTTCCCCGGCAAGTCGCTGTGTAGTAGTGGAGTTGCTTATTCCCATTCACTGGATCCAAGGAAAGAGTCAGGCAGAGCTCTTAAAAGAGCTAGGTGATTAAGCTGCCTATCCCCTTTCAAGAACGAGACAAGGCTACGTTTTGAAGGGTCAAGAAGAACTGAATTTTAATGGCAGATACTCTCCTTTTATGTGATGCTGCCCATGCAAGGGAGACACCCACAAATTAACACAATAACCAATAAAACATAAGGTACAACCCACACATCTCCTCCCCTCAAATAAGCCTGTAACACAATTAACAAAGTTAAATTTTCCAAAAGTTTTGGATGTACCCCAAATATCGACTCTGGGGGAACAACATATTTAAAAATCATCTCATTCGGTTCAGGGATTCGGGAGATATGGCATTTTAAAGTTTTGACCGACCGCACAGGCACAAGTGCCGAAAACAGTTCCATAAGTTTTGGCCTTGTGGTCGGTCCTTGTTCGTGGGTAAAAAAGTCCCGAAAGGCTTGCCATCTGTGAGTATTTCGATGTTTATGGCAGGGCGTTCGGTAGTTTTGGCACGGATTTCTGGTAGTCTGGAGGTTTCAGCGGTGTTCGCCTACTCGAGTGTCCGATTTTAGTTCCAGACACTCTACAGCAAAACACTGCTGTTCGGGAGTCAAGATGCCCGTGGCCACGTATAAAAAGTACCGAAATGGTGTCCACCCAGGGACTTCAATAAAGCGGTTGTGTGTTTGCAATTACACATGGATTCGCCGATCAGGGAGGTAAATTGCAGCACAATTATGTATCAGGGGGGTCCGGTGTTCAGTAGTTTGCATTCGTATGATGAATGCAGTGTTCATACAGTGTTAGGTGCCCCAAATGCACGAATGCTTTAAAAGTCCCGAAAAGCTTTGTAGAAAATCCTCCCGAAAGTAACTAAAAACCTCCCATCTACCTTGTAAGCAGCTTGATGTCCTTTACTGAAGAAAAATATATATACTTTTAATCCGAGGTCTCTGTTCCCATATATGTCCCTGGCTAGTTCTTAAAGGGCCGGTAACAGGAACATTCCCAGGCACATGGCAGGGTTTTGTTACAACTGCAATATAATCACTTATCCTAAGGTGGTCGCCGTTTGTATGCCGAACACAAGGCGGCCATCTTTTGTCGTCGAATGCTCACCTTCATGATATTAACCCTTTCCCCCAATGGAAGGAACAGTTTGTCCTGAGGTTTACTTTTTATGCTGTATATTTTATTTTATCAAAGTTTTTTATATGTTGTTTATTGCCCACTACTCCTGTGGATTACCCTGTTACAAAAGACTGGAAATCACTATGTTACTGTTTTAACCCACCGATTGATACTGTTTGCCACTGCATAAGTTAAGCAGAAAACCACATGAATGGATTACGCGAACCCTTATGAAAGCTCCATTCGTGGTATGAACGGGGGACCCCCCCAGAAACTGGCGTGTGCCGCCACTTAACCCCGTCACCCCGCAAACTACCGAACGGTCGACCACCCGGCCCTCGGAGTGTGGCAGCCATTAACCACCCAGGTGCCTGCGGTTTGCGGTTAACCACAACGTAATTGGTAGGCCTGGGGGCATCGACGTTCGCACCCAAAGTACCGAAGGGAAAATACCGAACTATCAACCGAACGACGACCCCCTACAGCGGGTCGCGTGGCGCTCGTTAACTTGTGGTTTCTGCGGTTAACCGCAGGTCAAGTACCCTGCTCCCAGGTGGTCCTCATTCCCTTACCGAACGAGCCCACTACCAGACAGACAGCGGGACTTCGCATGAACTGATCCCGAGTTTAGTTCCACGAGTTAGACACGAAGTCCCGCTGCTCGCTAAACCAGCAGAAAACATGGCCGCCAACAAAGACTAACAATCTCAAAATGCCGAACGGACTTTATACGGCAGAAACAGTACATTCTGTTCGTGGGGTTAGAGCGCCATTCGCCTGTTTTATATACACGAACGCGAGCCTTCAGATGAAGGGTAGAATGAGCGGTTTTCATGTATTAATATAAAAGTTATGGATTTTTATGCAGTTTTCTGGGACATAATAAAACGTGGTCGTTTGTGCGCTTGGAGATAATTAGATTGTATAACCGTTGGCCGCATTATCTCCAAGCTGGGCGGGTACTGATTCAAATAATACACTGTACTGTGATTGGATATTTGTCTGTACTGTACCTGTATTCCATCAGGTCCACAGGGGGCTGTCCTTGGACCTGAGGAATCACATAAATTGCCATGCTATGTGCCAGTAAAGCCAGTTCGTTTGACCCTCAACTTGCAGCCTCGACTCATGTTGTAGGGATCCGGGATATTGGTGCTTATATCGTGCTTGGGGATATTCTACATTTGCAGCTTACTACCGAAAGACCTCCGTTCGACTCTCTGCAGCGGGAACCAGGACATCCAAGCGATCAACCCTCCTGCTAGACCGGGGGCAATCGTAACATACCCTTCTTCCAGCAACAAACGATGTGAAGCACAGTACTATGTTGATGGGCCTTTTTATCCTGTATACACTGTAAGCGTGTTATTTTAAGTTATATCAGTGCTGTACCATGTTCATTTATATTTTACATGCAATATTGGAGATCTAAACGAAGACGAATCTGTGAGACCTACAATATTCCAATTGATGAGCCTGAATATTTAATCCATTTCATGAGTGCAATATTTAAATCAGGGGCCAATCGTTTATTGAAGTTACTTCTCTATGAGTTTTTTCTTTTGTTTTCTTTGTTTGTATATTTAGGTATACCATATCTTTCCATGTACTTTGAGGATTAAGAGGAATCCTTTGCTATACCTATTTTAAAAAAGGAAGTCATTTTTCCCTTTTTTTGTATTTACTGTATGCTGCACCTGGGTGGTTTAATTCTATTTTTTTGAATTGTTTACCGCAGGGCGCCTGAGACTGAGCCTCCATGATGGTGCCAAGCAGCGGAGAGGACAATGAAAGGACAGTGGACCCAATGATACATTCCGGGGGAATGATATGGGACGTTTCTTGCTCTAGTATAGCCTCAGTATCAAACTGCCTGGACAAGGCGTCGGCCTTGACATTTTTAGAACCAGGTCTGTAGGTGATAAGAAAATTAAAACAAGAAAGAAATAGAGACCACCTAGCTTGTCTAGAAGATAATCGCTTAGCATCTCCTATGTAAGCCAGGTTTTTGTGATCAGTAATGATCAAAAGGGGGTCCTTGGAACCCTCTAAAAAATGTCGCCACTCCTTGAGAACTAGAATAATGGCCAACAATTCTCTATTGCCAATATCGTAATTGCGCTCAGCAGGAGTCAACTTTCTAGAAAAGTAACCACAAGGATGTAACAGAGTTTCCTGGGTCTCCCTCTGGAAGAGAACTGCCTCTATCCCTGTCTCTGAAGCATCAACCTTCAGTATGAAAGGCTTACTGGTGTCAGGATGTATCAATATGTCAGAGGAGGCAAACCGCTGTTTGAGAGTTTCAAAGGCTTCAATAGCCTCCTTAGACCATATCGTACTACTAGCCCCTTGCGTGTCATATTGGTGATGGGGGCTATTACTGAAGATAAATTTATAAATCTTCTGTAATAATTGGCAAAACCAATGAACCTTGGAATGGCTTTCAACCCAGTGGGTAAAGGCCACTGTAGAACAGACTTTTTTAGGATCCATCTGAAATCCCGAGGCAGAAATATTATATCCTAAAAACTGTACTTCAGACTGGTCAAAGATACATTTTTCCAATTTACAATAAATTTGTTTTTTTAACAAGGTTTGCAGAACTTGTTTAACGTGATCGTGGTGAGACTGGAGGTCAGGAGAATAAATAAGGATATCATCCAGATAGACCAAGACAAACGAGTAAATGTAATCCCTGAGTACATCGTTAATGAAATCTTGGAAAACCACTGGAGCATTGCACAACCCGAATGGCATCACTAGATATTCATAGTGTCCACTTCTGGTATTAAATGCAGTCTTCCACTCGTGGTTTTCATTGATTCTCACTAAATTGTAAGCGCTTCTAAGGTCAAGCTTAGTAAACACTTTAGCGCTCTTGAGTCTGTCAAATAATCCAGCAATAAGAGGAATGGGGTAGTCGTTCTTAATGGTGAAGTGTAAAAAGGGGGGAGGATATAGTGTCCTCCCCACTGGCCCCCACCCCTGAGCGGTGGGTGGGCGCCCTAAATAAAAATTGGGGGGGGCCTAATGTCCTCCCCCTGGCCCCCACCCAGGTGACTAGAGGTCCCCAAACCCCTAGTCACCCCCCTCCCCCAAAAACTTAGCCCCTACCTACCCCCCTCACCCTAAAAATAATAAGGGGGGGACCTTTAACTAAGTACCTGTAAAATTAAAATTAACTTACAATTTGATGTTTTCTTTCTTCTAAAATCTTCTTTTTTCAGCCACAAAAAAGGACAAATAAAAATCCATAATAAATTAAAAAAAAAAAACACGAGCGCAAAAAAAAAAAATCCATCTTCAACCGGCGAGGGCTCCGCGCAGACTGAGCTCTGCAGGGCGGGGAAAGGCTTATTAAGCCTTGCACAGCCCTGCAATTAGGCTCAGAGCACTCTAATTGGTTGGTTTGAAATCCACAATTCAGAGTGCTCTGTGTCATTTTATACAGCGTGGGAAATTTTCCTACGCTGTGTAATTTGACTCATAACACTCTGATTAGTGCTCTGAGTCTAATTGCAGGGCGGGGAAAGAAGGATTATTTTTTTTTGCGCTTTAAGTGCGTCGGTTATTATGTTTTTATATTTGGCCTTTTTTGGGGCTGAAAAAAGAAGATTTTAGAAGAAAGAAAACATTGAATGGTAAGTTTTATTTTCTTTTACAGGTACTTAGTTAAAGGTTCCCCCTCATTATTTTTAGGGTGAGGGGGGTACGTAGGGGTTAATTTTTTTGGGGGGGTGACTAAGGGTGTGGGGACCCCTAGTCACCTGGGGGGGGGTAACATTTTTATTTAGGGCCCCACCCGCTGCTCAGGGGTGGGGGCCAGGGGGAGGACAATAGGTCCCCGCTACCCATATTGGTACCCGCCGCTCAGGGGTGGGGGCCGGGGGGAGGACATTTGGTCCCCCCCTTATTAGTATTTAGTGCCCCCACCCACCGCTATGTGGTGGGGGCCAGGGGGGAGGACATTTAGGGCCCCCACCTGCTGCCACTCAGGGGTTGGGGCCAGGGGGGAGAACATTAGGTATTTAGGGCCCCCACCCACTGCTCAGGGGTGGGGGCCAGGTTACATTAGGTCCCCCCTCTTATTCCAATTTAGGGCCCCCACCCACCGCTGAGGGGTGGGGGCCAGGGGTCCCCCCCTATTAGTATTTAGGGCTCCCACCCGCCGCTCAGGGGTGGGGGCCAGGGGGGCGGGGGAGAGGACAATAGTGTAGCGGAGAGCTAGTATTGCATAGCCTATCTCCACTTTAGATCCCAGTAAGGCTCAGGAACAAGTATAATAAATCCACAGAGTAATAATCCCAGCAGGCAAAAAAGTCTCCAATAATATCCCCATCGCAATCCCAATGACTGGACGACACACAGCATCAGGAGCAGAACTAAAGATTTATTCACAGCAGCTCCTTATAAAGGATTCTCCCATGCAAGGGAGGGATTTACAGTAATTACAACAGTAACCAATGATACAGAGGTTCCCTCCCCTACTTTCCCTCCCCTCAGAGTGACACTTAATCCACTTAATCCTGGCACCTTTTCCCCTGTTTCTTGGATGTACCCCAAAACCGTGGGGTACCAGGACCTAAGTGGCATCCCCTGGTAGCTCTGGTCTGGGTGACCAACATACTTAAAATTCACCCAGATCAGACCAGGGGTTCGGGAGTTATAGACAATAAACGATTTGACCGACCGCACACGAATAGGTAGCCGAAAGGAGTTCCATGTATTATGGCCCTGCGGTCGGTCTTCGTTCAGGAGATGAAACAGACATAAATCCTTGCCATCCATAGATAATCCCGGGTTCGCACGAACTCCATTGTTCTGTATATTGAACTCACCGAACGAGGAGTCGATTAGTCCCTCCGTTGGTGAGTTCTGGAGCTCTGGAAGTCTCAGCGGTGTTCGCGCAATCGAGTGTCCGATTTGGGTTCCAGACACTCGACGACCAAACACCGCTGAGAGTTCGTGCGTAAGATGGCTGCCGCCACGTGTTCGTCTACCGAATGGCGGCCACCCAGATACAGCAATAAAACCTCAATTAGCTGGGAATAAGGGTTTAACTAGGGACACACTTCGTCTCTAAGGTGGTCTATGCATTCGGTAGTTTCCATTCGTATAATTATGAAGGAAACTACCGAACTAACATACGAACTTAGATACAATTTTCAATGTACATTCAGTAAAACAATGCGAACAGTCTTTTAACATATAATTCTGGTCGGACAGTCACAGGCCATCCGCTACAAATAGGTCCCCCCCCCCATCATTTTACTTTAGGGCCCCCATCCGCCGCTCAGGGGTGGGGAAGACAATATATTTTTTTTTAACAGTGTTACTGTTTAATAGACATGCCCCTACTCGCGGTATAGCGAGTATGGGAAAAATGTACTAATACTAAGTAATTTTTACTTAGTATTAGTAAATTTGGCTGAAAGACCAATTTAGGTCTTTCAGCCTTTTGGTAGATAACTCCCTAATACCATGGGAATTAGGGAGTTAGCTACTAAGCGGCTGCAAGAGAAGTCCCAAAGTGCCGAAATGCCGAAGTTCCGAAATGCCGAAGTTCCGAAGTGCTTAAGTGCCGAAGTTGCCGAAGTTCCGAAATGTTGAAGTGCCGAATTGCAGAAGTCCCGAAGCTGCCGAAGTTCTGAAGTGTTGAATTGCCGAATTGCCGAAGTCCCGAATTGCCGAAGTCCCGAATTTCGGAATGCCGAACCGAACTGAAAATTTTCCCCATGCACATGTCTATTGCTTTATTAAGGTTTCATGCGTTATCAATGGTTGTGAGACTGGTCTCCCATCAATAGCTTCAACAGCTAGTGGTGATATCCTCTCTTTGATAGGTATAGTATTACCCTTTTTGGGTAAATCTTTGGCGGCAATCTCATCTAGCATAGTTTCAGATAATCCCTTTTTAAATGCAGAGATTAACCCACTATTAGTCCAGTCCACCTAGGGTACGAAATTCTATGGCATAGTCCAAGATAGACCAGTTCCCTTGTCTGATATGCATCAGGGCAGTAGAGGCGTCATCCTCTCTGCCAAAAGGTTCAAACGTAAGTTTGAATTCCGTAATAAACTCCTGGTAATTGTGTGCCACACTCCTATTACTCTCCCATAATGGATTGGCCCAAGCTATACCTTTTAACTGATTCATTAGGTAACCAATTTTAGCTCTGTCTGTGGGAAAAGATCCTGGTGAGGCCTCAAAATGATACTCCATTTGGTTAAGAAATCCCCGGCATTTTTGAATATTACCATCAAAATGCAGGGGAAGAGATAGGGAGATAGTAGGTTCCTTGTGTACTATAGGTGGAAGTGAGGCCGCAGGTTGCAGATGAGCTATTTGGGTAAGAAGCGTACTGAAGGCCTGGGCAAATTGATCCATGCAGTGATCATTATCCTCCAGTTTCCTGTCGCAAGCAGCTATGTTGTAACGGATCACCTGGCACCCCGACTGGGTACCTCCATTGAAGGATGCTCCTAGCGCTTCCTGAGGGCTCTAAGCACTCCAGCAGACACCATAACCACTGTAGACTCGTCCAGAGAGCAAGGCAGGAACAAGCTCTTACAAGAGCTTAGTAGTGATTTAGCAAGGGAGTATGACAAGCATAGCAATCCCTTGTAGCAGATTCCCCCAATAAGAGACGGCACTCCAAATTGAGGGTGAAGTAGAACTGGAGCTTTTAATCAAACACTCAGCTTTTATGCCCATTTTACAAACATAGTACTGCCCACAGGGTTTTGCAGAACAACCAATCAATACGTACAATACCCACGGACACTCCCACACAAAATCCTCCCCTCTGCCTGTGATACAATTACCTTACACAATGGGTTAATGTAATTATCACAGGCAGAGAAATACAGTTTTTACACATGTACTGTAACTTTAAAAATATGCATTCAATCTTCATAAATTACATATTATTATTCAGCACACTTTAATTATAAACATAGTCAAAATTCAGTCAATTACATCCAGGGGTTAAAAAGTTAGCTGGAAGTCCTTTTATGACATTTTCATGCCCAAAACAGTTCCAGACAATCAGGCTGTGTGGGCGGTCTATTTCCCATGTTAAAGTCAGTTCAAACAGATGAACGACAACCATTCGAATTGTCGAATTGTCGAATGAACTGTCGATTGCATTAGTTCCAGGGAAGGTAAAACTTCAGCAGTGTTTGTGCCGTTCTGTAGCCGATTTTAGTTCCATGAATGTGACGGCACACACCGCTGACTGCATTCGAATGAATCAAAATGGCCGCCGCCACCACTTGTTCGGTTTTCTAATGGTGGCCACTTCGGCACTTCGGCTGCATCCGAAGTGCCATGCTAAAACTGCAGGTCCTTTCCCAAAGTACATAAAGGGCCAGAAACAGCACAATAAAAATCCATTATGCCCAAATACAGTTCTTAAAGGGCCATACACAGTCCAATACAAGTCCATAAGCCCCAAATCAGTTCCTTAAAGGGCAATACATCCCAGGGGCCATAGTCACATGGCAGGAGGCTGGCAATCAGTCTTCTCCAATGCCCAGTGGCGAGGCTGGTTTCGCCACATATGTGCTTACACAATTCTACATGATCTATGGCCATGTCGTAATGTCAGGATTACAGAATGATCCAGCACGTAGAATTGTGTAACACAGAGGACTGACAGGTAACGTATACCGGACCTTAGAATGGCCGGACTAACGTACCAAAGAATAGTCAGGAATAGCCGAGGTCAAGGGACACAGAAAGAGACCCACGATAAGGAAAAGCCAGGAGTCTGGGATGCCAGAAAACAGGGAAGTCAATAAACAATGCCAAAGTCAAATTACCAGAATAACCAGAATCAAAAATGCGCTCTCGGACAACCACAAGGGAAACCACGACAGGGCACTGAGCAGGCTGAGAACTGGGCCTAAATACCTCTCCTCTAGATCTGATAGGGTGTAACCGGCCTTTGACCCCAAAGGCAGTTACCAGGTTCCCATTTGCATAATTGCTGCTCAGCATTAACCCTGCTGTGGATTTGATTGCTGCTTGGCCCAATTTTTCCTGTCATGACAGTAAATTCCATTTTTATTAGCGGATGAATACGTGACAGGGACTCAATTACTCTGATTTAGTTAAAGTAGCTGTAACAGAAGCCCTGTTATTGCCTGGACCACAGACTGTAACATTGTAAACCCCCTGGATTCGTTACTTTTATTTTATTGCCAGTTTTCTATTTGAAAGCATACCAATGGGAAAACGAATGACAATGCTAACCCATTCGTATGAACGAACAAACTGACGAATGAGAGACCACCCAGCCCAGTTGTGTGCCGCCAACTACAACCTTGACTCTGTGCCAAACCAGAAAACCGCAAGCATTCTAAGTGGTTCAGTGGGTGGCTGTCAATTCGGATGTACGAACACATGGCAGCGGCCATCTTGTTTTGTCGAACGCGCCCAGCGTTGTTTGGTCGTTGAGTGTCTGGAACTATTTTCGGACACTCAAACTCCTGAACACCGCTGAGACTTCCAGGACCACTTAGCTTCACCCAGATGCATACGAATGAGGCGGCGTTCGGTAAAAGTATTACACGAACACAGCGACACACGACCAGCTAAAATACGAAAAAATAAAAGCCTGGCTCTTCGGTATTTTTATTATACAAAATGAGACCGGCCGCACCAGCTAAACACATTGAACTATTTTGGGCCGGAGCCTCGTGTGCGGCCGGGCAGAGAAGGGGCGTTCGGTTATCTCCCGAACCCCTGAACGGATTTGTGTGATTTTTTAATATGTGTGTCCCCCAATTATGCTTGTTCCAAATATGTAACTTTTATTAAAATTGACTGTATAGTTTTGGAGTTACAAAAATAGGTTAAAAAGTATATTTTTCGCTTGGAGATAATTGAGCTGATACAACAATTTACTCAAACTCCCAAGCAGAGGGGAGGAATGTACAGTGATTAATGGATGTGTTTAAACTGTATAACTGTAAATGATTGGCTGTTATGTTTTTTTCCTCAGTGCCCAACAAGGTACACGTGGTTGGTAACCTTGTGGAAAATGTGTATAAAAGAAATGCTTGTATGGTCATTAAATCAGTTCTGCTTAACCCTCAATACGTAGCCTAGTCTCGTTATTAAAGGGTACCTGCTTCCAGCTTAATCACTAGCTCTTTTAAGAGCTCTACTTCTCCCTCTCTACAAGGATCCAGCGGATGGGATATAGGGAAGACTGTGCAGCACAGCCTCTCGCCAGGAAAAAATCTTCAACGGCAGACACCCCTCCAACAACCTGGGTGGCCGTTACATTAGCCATAGGGGTAGAGACTAATTCTAATACACGCAGGAAACCAACAGCCCTTATGGCTGTGACTGCCCCAATAGCTGCCAGCAAGTAGAATGCTGGAACTGTGGGGGAAAGGGACACATCACAAGAAACTGTAAATGTCCTCCTCGCATCAAACCTGACAGTCAGAATGCAGCAGCCGCCCTTCCACCTCCCCCTCCTTCACAAGATACTGCTGCTTCCACATAGGAAATTGACAACCCAGTGTCCCTGCACGCTTTAACTATTCCTGACATAGCTGGACCCTCTCCCACTGTTAATGTTACATTACCAGGTGATAGAATAGTCCAATTTCTGCTACACACCGGGGCAGTCCGATCTGTTGTGCAGGAGAAATATATCTTTCCCTATGACAAAATCTGTTCATGTGTTCCATGATTCTACTTCTCTTGTTACCAGATTGATTGTCAGCCCTAATGCCCCTCTTAATTTGCTAGGCAGTGATGTTTTGTCTGCTTTTAATGCCAACATACAGTTCAGTCCCACTGGTAATGTGACTTTGACTTTGCCCCTTGAAGATAACTGTCTCATACCACTTGCCAATGTGCTGGCAAATCTTAACTTGTCCAACCCTGTGACAGAACCTATAATTGACTTGACCTCAGTATCCAACTGTCTATGAGCAACAGGGAAGACAGACACAGGCAGATTCTCTGTGCCCCCAGTCAAAGTGACTCTGTGACAAACTGAACCTCGTCACGGGTTCTTGGAGGGGCCTGCTGGCCAGCCTATTGCCTCAGGACTATGGGCCCTGCAATATACCTTGCCAAATGCAATTTAAAAGGCTCTGTTCATGTGAGGTATGTACTTCTGTATTCCAGACAGAGGGACCGATAGTCAGCCCTAATTCTATGGAACTGTTTTGGGCATGGGACTAGGCATGGGACCGTGCGAGCGGTCGGTCAAAATTAAGATTTCTAGGAAATTCCTGAACCCCAGAACTGATCTGGGTGATTTGGGATATGTTGGTCATGCAGATCAGGGCTATCAGGAGGGGTGAACTTTTTATGTATTTTTAGGGTACATTTGGGGTGTTTGGGAAAAAGTTTTTTTTTTTTCTGTGCTTGGAGATAATTGGATGAGATTAGTACAGTCCCTGATCCAATTATTTCCCAGGCACAGGGGAGGGATTATCTGTTTATGTATGGGAGTGTCCTGGACCTGAGAGCCAATGTGATTGTGTATTTATTTCTGCTGTGGTTTACTCTCAGGTCCAAGGGGGAGTGCCCCTTGCATGGGGACTGTCATAAAAGACCAGTTGTGGCTGCCATTACAGTGAGATTCATTTTACCTTTCATGAAGTCTAGGCTCATGTTTGGGGGATTGGAAAGCTATATTAACACTCTGGGGATTGCTATAATCACTATACTCCCTTGGATCACAACACTTGCCCTTATAAGAGCAGCCTGCTTCGCTCTCTGGAGTAGGAGAGGTCTATCCACTGGAAGCTGGATCCTGGTCTTGGGTGGGTGGAGGATAGCGAGACCCCAACCAAGCTGCGGCTGTTTGTGGAGTTTACTGTGGTTATGGTGTTCCAGTGCAGTGCTTATGGTGTTCACGAGTACTAGGAAGCAGCAATTGACAGAGGTACCCGGTCGGGGTGCCTGGCAGTCCATCACAGACTATCCTACCAGAAGTCACCCCTCCCTGTTAGAAACAGTATCCCCTTAGCCCAGCACAAGATGACGCCATTTCTCAGTCCTACCAGGACTTATTGCAGGCAGGTATAATTGTCCCAATAACCTCCACTTGTAATACCCCTTTGTATCCCGTCAGAACGAAATAACAGAAGGGGAAACCAGTAGTATACCATATGGTACACAATTTAAGGGGAATAAATGCAGTGACCGAACTAATTGCCCCAAATGTCCCCATCCCTCATACACTGTTTTCACAGACTGGACCTTCTTCTAAGGTGTTTACTGTCATTGACTTGGCAAATGCATTTTTCTCTGTTCCCTTGCACCCAGACAGTCAATTCCTTTTTGCATTTACACATAAACACAAATAATACACATGGACTGTATGACCCCAGGGTGCACAAAATTCACCTACTATGTACAGCATGGCAATGACATAATTTTAGAATCCTGGCCAAGGGTAGATGATGTTTTATTACAATATGTTGATGATTTGTTGTTATGTACAGAGCACACCTTGTCTTTATTACATTTTCTAACGCAAGCAGGGTGCAAAGCTACCAGGCCAAACTGCAGTCATGTGTTCCCACTGTTATCTTTTAGGACACTGTATCCCTCATGCTGCAAAACATCTCATAAAAGACAGGAAAAATGCTTTTCAACAAATTAACCCTCCATGCAGCCCTAGTCCTGCTATGTACATTTTTGGGTCTAGTCTCCTATTGTCGCCCTTTGCTTCGCTCTGCAGCAATCTACATGCAGCCCTCGTATGATTGCCTCACCATGAACCCTTTCATTTAACTCCTGAAGCAGAGGAAGCCTTTTGCACCCTTAAGTTGCTTGTCAAACCAGCCCCGGTCTCCCAGATTACAGAAAACCCTTCACCCTGTTTTGCACCGAGCAGGCTGGTTAGGCAACAGCTGTCCTATCTCAGGACCACGGTGGGAAACAGAGACCCATTGCCTATTACTCCACCAGGTTGGACCCTGTTGCCAGAGGTGCTCCTTCCTATGTAATAGCAGTAGCTGCTGTTATTGCCCTACTGGACAAAGGCACCGATATTGTCCTAGATAACCCTGTGACAATTTACACCCCGCATGACATTAACAGCATTTAGTAAAAAAAGAAGAAAAAACCAAAGGTACAAAGCAGTGTAAATCACCAAAGTGACAAAGAATAATAAATATATACCAACTGAGTATGTAGAAATATTCTTTCTTAGAAATATATCTGAAAATACATAAAAACTATATAGTGTAATATTGTTACTTCTAAATAGAAGCAAAAATGGTAGAAAACTCACAAAATTAGGTGAAATCAGGCGTATCTCCCAAAATAGGGAACTGTGGCAATATGAAGAACCTCCAGCGATGATCTTATAGTAGATCTTCTCATTCACTCCAAGTAAAGAGAAAAATAGATAGTGTAGATGGTACAAAATGTAACAATTTATTATAAATAAGTTGCACTTACAATGTTGCAAGTTAAAACCAGCGTGTCTCCACACCAAGTGGTGTCCACATGCAATAGTTGATCTAATAACAGCACAGGATTTCAGACAGCAGCAAAAGAATAAAGAGTACAGATGGACAATAAAATAAATAAAATAAAAAGTTCCAACGTGTTTGTAATACTAATAAGAATGAGAATCCTCTTTTATATCCACCGTTAAATTGATGAATCATTCGCCGGTGTCGGCGTGCGTTCCACTGTGGAACGCATTCTGCTTCCGCATGACGTCACTTCCGGTTTCGCGGACTCAATATGGAACAGCAATTCTTGAAACGGCATTGACAATTGCAGCTGAGAAAACTCTCTCCTCACTAATGTATTGTTTCCACAACAGTTCAAGGCCACAATTACACTCAAAATATACATATAATACAATGATCACCATAGGGATGAAAGAGTGTCAACAATGGAAATATTGTAAATAGTACACAATATAAATATTAAAAAATATATATATATATTTCTCACAACCTAATTCATATCAATTTATATTACCAAAAAGTAATATAAAAAAGAGAAATATAAAAAATAATACAAAAAACTTTATCAAATCCATTTGTTGTCACTCTCCATCTCTTTACAAAAACATATCCCTTTATATAAAGAACTGTAATATACAATATTATATAAAATATATATTTTTTATATATATATATATATTTTTTTATATATTTTTTTTATTATATTATATTTCATTATTATATTTTTCATTTTTCATTTTTCATTATTATATTTTTTATATATTTTTTTTATATATATTTTTTATATATATTTTTTGATTGGTCTATACTTGATTATTAATATTTGTCTTCTAATTTCAGAAATTTTCTCTGATAAAAAGAATTTTCTCCTATATAATTTTTCCAATACATTTAATAGTTTAATAATATATACAAAATGTCTGTTATTTTTATATAATATTGTATATTACAGTTCTTTATATAAAGGGATATGTTTTTGTAAAGAGATGGAGAGTGACAACAAATGGATTTGATAAAGTGTTTTGTATTATTTTTTATATTTCTCTTTTTTATATTACTTTTTGGTAATATAAATTGATATGAATTAGGTTGTGAGAAATATATATATATATTTTTTAATATTTATATTGTGTACTATTTACAATATTTCCATTGTTGACACTCTTTCATCCCTATGGTGATCATTGTATTATATGTATATTTTGAGTGTAATTGTGGCCTTGAACTGTTGTGGAAACAATACATTAGTGAGGAGAGAGTTTTCTCAGCTGCAATTGTCAATGCCGTTTCAAGAACTGCTGTTCCATATTGAGTCCGCGAAACCGGAAGTGACGTCATGCGGAAGCAGAATGCGTTCCACAGTGGAACGCACGCCGACACCGGCGAATGATTCATCAATTTAACGGTGGATATAAAAGAGGATTCTCATTCTTATTAGTATTACAAACACGTTGGAACTTTTTATTTTATTTATTTTATTGTCCATCTGTACTCTTTATTCTTTTGCTGCTGTCTGAAATCCTGTGCTGTTATTAGATCAACTATTGCATGTGGACACCACTTGGTGTGGAGACACGCTGGTTTTAACTTGCAACATTGTAAGTGCAACTTATTTATAATAAATTGTTACATTTTGTACCATCTACACTATCTATTTTTCTCTTTACTTGGAGTGAATGAGAAGATCTACTATAAGATCATCGCTGGAGGTTCTTCATATTGCCACAGTTCCCTATTTTGGGAGATACGCCTGATTTCACCTAATTTTGTGAGTTTTCTACCATTTTTGCTTCTATTTAGAAGTAACAATATTACACTATATAGTTTTTATGTATTTTCAGATATATTTCTAAGAAAGAATATTTCTACATACTCAGTTGGTATATATTTATTATTCTTTGTCACTTTGGTGATTTACACTGCTTTGTACCTTTGGTTTTTTCTTCTTTTTTTACTAAATGCTGTTAATGTCATGCGGGGTGTAAATTGTCACAGGGTTATCTAGGACAATATCGGTGCCTTTGTCCAGTAGGGCAATAACAGCAGCTACTGCTATTACATAGGAAGGAGCACCTCTGGCAACAGGGTCCAACCTGGTGGAGTAATAGGCAATGGGTCTCTGTTTCCCACCGTGGTCCTGAGATAGGACAGCTGTTGCCTAACCAGCCTGCTCGGTGCAAAACAGGGTGAAGGGTTTTCTGTAATCTGGGAGACCGGGGCTGGTTTGACAAGCAACTTAAGGGTGCAAAAGGCTTCCTCTGCTTCAGGAGTTAAATGAAAGGGTTCATGGTGAGGCAATCATACTAGGGCTGCATGTAGATTGCTGCAGAGCGAAGCCAAGGGCGACAATAGGAGACTAGACCCAAAAATGTACATAGCAGGACTAGGCTGCATGGAGGGTTAATTTGTTGAAAAGGATTTTTCCTGTCTTTTATGAGATGTTTTGCAGCATGAGGGATACAGTGTCCTAAAAGATAACAGTGGGAACACATGACTGCAGTTTGGCCTGGTAGCTTTGCACCCTGCTTGCGTTAGAAAATGTAATAAAGACAAGGTGTGCTCTGTACATAACAACAAATCATCAACATATTGTAATAAAACATCATCTACCCTTGGCCAGGATTCTAAAATTATGTCATTGCCATGCTGTACATAGTAGGTGAATTTTGTGCACCCTGGGGTCATACAGTCCATGTGTATTATTTGTGTTTATGTGTAAATGCAAAAAGGAATTGACTGTCTGGGTGCAAGGGAACAGAGAAAAATGCATTTGCCAAGTCAATGACAGTAAACACCTTAGAAGAAGGTCCAGTCTGTGAAAACAGTGTATGAGGGATGGGGACATTTGGGGCAATTAGTTCGGTCACTGCATTTATTCCCCTTAAATTGTGTACCATATGGTATACTACTGGTTTCCCCTTCTGTTATTTCGTTCTGACGGGATACAAGGGGGTATTACAAGTGGAGGTTATTGGGACAATTATACCTGCCTGCAATAAGTCCTGGTAGGACTGAGAAATGGCGTCATCTTGTGCTGGGCTAAGGGGATACTGTTTCTAACAGGGAGGGGTGACTTCCGGTAGGATAGTCTGTGATGGACTGCCAGGCACCCCGACCGGGTACCTCTGTCAATTGCTGCTTCCTAGTACTCGTGAACACCATAAGCACTGCACTGGAACACCATAACCACAGTAAACTCCACAAACAGCCGCAGCTTGGTTGGGGTCTCGCTATCCTCCACCCACCCAAGACCAGGATCCAGCTTCCAGTGGATAGACCTCTCCTACTCCAGAGAGCGAAGCAGGCTGCTCTTATAAGGGCAAGTGTTGTGATCCAAGGGAGTATAGTGATTATAGCAATCCCCAGAGTGTTAATATAGCTTTCCAATCCCCCAAACATGAGCCTAGACTTCATGAAAGGTAAAATGAATCTCACTGTAATGGCAGCCACAACTGGTCTTTTATGACAGTCCCCATGCAAGGGGCACTCCCCCTTGGACCTGAGAGTAAACCACAGCAGAAATAAATACACAATCACATTGGCTCTCAGGTCCAGGACACTCCCATACATAAACAGATAATCCCTCCCCTGTGCCTGGGAAATAATTGGATCAGGGACTGTACTAATCTCATCCAATTATCTCCAAGCACAGAAAAAAAAAAAACTTTTTCCCAAACACCCCAAATGTACCCTAAAAATACATAAAAAGTTCACCCCTCCTGATAGCCCTGATCTGCATGACCAACATATCCCAAATCACCCAGATCAGTTCTGGGGTTCAGGAATTTCCTAGAAATCTTAATTTTGACCGACCGCTCGCACGGTCCCATGCCTAGTCCCATGCCCAAAACAGTTCCAGAGAATTAGGGCTGACTATCGGTCCCTCTGTCTGGAATACAGAAGTACATACCTCACATGAACAGAGCCTTTTAAATTGCATTTGGCAAGGTATATTGCAGGGCCCATAGTCCTGAGGCAATAGGCTGGCCAGCAGGCCCCTCCAAGAACCCGTGACGAGGTTCAGTTTGTCACAGAGTCACTTTGACTGGGGGCACAGAGAATCTGCCTGTGTCTGTCTTCCCTGTTGCTCATAGACAGTTGGATACTGAGGTCAAGTCAATTATAGGTTCTGTCACAGGGTTGGACAAGTTAAGATTTGCCAGCACATTGGCAAGTGGTATGAGACAGTTATCTTCAAGGGGCAAAGTCAAAGTCACATTACCAGTGGGACTGAACTGTATGTTGGCATTAAAAGCAGACAAAACATCACTGCCTAGCAAATTAAGAGGGGCATTAGGGCTGACAATCAATCTGGTAACAAGAGAAGTAGAATCATGGAACACATGAACAGATTTTGTCATAGGGAAAGATATATTTCTCCTGCACAACAGATCGGACTGCCCCGGTGTGTAGCAGAAATTGGACTATTCTATCACCTGGTAATGTAACATTAACAGTGGGAGAGGGTCCAGCTATGTCAGGAATAGTTAAAGCGTGCAGGGACACTGGGTTGTCAATTTCCTATGTGGAAGCAGCAGTATCTTGTGAAGGAGGGGGAGGTGGAAGGGCGGCTGCTGCATTCTGACTGTCAGGTTTGATGCGAGGAGGACATTTACAGTTTCTTGTGATGTGTCCCTTTCCCCCACAGTTCCAGCATTCTACTTGCTGGCAGCTATTGGGGCAGTCACAGCCATAAGGGCTGTTGGTTTCCTGCGTGTATTAGAATTAGTCTCTACCCCTATGGCTAATGTAACGGCCACCCAGGTTGTTGGAGGGGTGTCTGCCGTTGAAGATTTTTTCCTGGCGAGAGGCTGTGCTGCAGAGTCTTCCCTATATCCCATCCGCTGGATCCTTGTAGAGAGGGAGAAGTAGAGCTCTTAAAAGAGCTAGTGATTAAGCTGGAAGCAGGTACCCTTTAATAACGAGACTAGGCTACGTATTGAGGGTTAAGCAGAACTGATTTAATGACCATACAAGCATTTATTTTATACACATTTTCCACAAGGTTACCAACCACGTGTACCTTGTTGGGCACTGAGGAAAAAAACATAACAGCCAATCATTTACAGTTATACAGTTTAAACACATCCATTAATCACTGTACATTCCTCCCCTCTGCTTGGGAGTTTGAGTAAATTGTTGTATCAGCTCAATTATCTCCAAGCGAAAAATATACTTTTTAACCTATTTTTGTAACTCCAAAACTATACAGTCAATTTTAATAAAAGTTACATATTTGGAACAAGCATAATTGGGGGACACACATATTAAAAAATCACACAAATCCGTTCAGGGGTTCGGGAGATAACCGAACGCCCCTTCTCTGCCCGGCCGCACACGAGGCTCCGGCCCAAAATAGTTCAATGTGTTTAGCTGGTGCGGCCGGTCTCATTTTGTATAATAAAAATACCGAAGAGCCAGGCTTTTATTTTTTCGTATTTTAGCTGGTCGTGTGTCGCTGTGTTCGTGTAATACTTTTACCGAACGCCGCCTCATTCGTATGCATCTGGGTGAAGCTAAGTGGTCCTGGAAGTCTCAGCGGTGTTCAGGAGTTTGAGTGTCCGAAAATAGTTCCAGACACTCAACGACCAAACAACGCTGGGCGCGTTCGACAAAACAAGATGGCCGCTGCCATGTGTTCGTACATCCGAATTGACAGCCACCCACTGAACCACTTAGAATGCTTGCGGTTTTCTGGTTTGGCACAGAGTCAAGGTTGTAGTTGGCGGCACACAACTGGGCTGGGTGGTCTCTCATTCGTCAGTTTGTTCGTTCATACGAATGGGTTAGCATTGTCATTCGTTTTCCCATTGGTATGCTTTCAAATAGAAAACTGGCAATAAAATAAAAGTAACGAATCCAGGGGGTTTACAATGTTACAGTCTGTGGTCCAGGCAATAACAGGGCTTCTGTTACAGCTACTTTAACTAAATCAGAGTAATTGAGTCCCTGTCACGTATTCATCCGCTAATAAAAATGGAATTTACTGTCATGACAGGAAAAATTGGGCCAAGCAGCAATCAAATCCACAGCAGGGTTAATGCTGAGCAGCAATTATGCAAATGGGAACCTGGTAACTGCCTTTGGGGTCAAAGGCCGGTTACACCCTATCAGATCTAGAGGAGAGGTATTTAGGCCCAGTTCTCAGCCTGCTCAGTGCCCTGTCGTGGTTTCCCTTGTGGTTGTCCGAGAGCGCATTTTTGATTCTGGTTATTCTGGTAATTTGACTTTGGCATTGTTTATTGACTTCCCTGTTTTCTGGCATCCCAGACTCCTGGCTTTTCCTTATCGTGGGTCTCTTTCTGTGTCCCTTGACCTCGGCTATTCCTGACTATTCTTTGGTACGTTAGTCCGGCCATTCTAAGGTCCGGTATACGTTACCTGTCAGTCCTCTGTGTTACACAATTCTACGTGCTGGATCATTCTGTAATCCTGACATTACGACATGGCCATAGATCATGTAGAATTGTGTAAGCACATATGTGGCGAAACCAGCCTCGCCACTGGGCATTGGAGAAGACTGATTGCCAGCCTCCTGCCATGTGACTATGGCCCCTGGGATGTATTGCCCTTTAAGGAACTGATTTGGGGCTTATGGACTTGTATTGGACTGTGTATGGCCCTTTAAGAACTGTATTTGGGCATAATGGATTTTTATTGTGCTGTTTCTGGCCCTTTATGTACTTTGGGAAAGGACCTGCAGTTTTAGCATGGCACTTCGGATGCAGCCGAAGTGCCGAAGTGGCCACCATTAGAAAACCGAACAAGTGGTGGCGGCGGCCATTTTGATTCATTCGAATGCAGTCAGCGGTGTGTGCCGTCACATTCATGGAACTAAAATCGGCTACAGAACGGCACAAACACTGCTGAAGTTTTACCTTCCCTGGAACTAATGCAATCGACAGTTCATTCGACAATTCGACAATTCGAATGGTTGTCGTTCATCTGTTTGAACTGACTTTAACATGGGAAATAGACCGCCCACACAGCCTGATTGTCTGGAACTGTTTTGGGCATGAAAATGTCATAAAAGGACTTCCAGCTAACTTTTTAACCCCTGGATGTAATTGACTGAATTTTGACTATGTTTATAATTAAAGTGTGCTGAATAATAATATGTAATTTATGAAGATTGAATGCATATTTTTAAAGTTACAGTACATGTGTAAAAACTGTATTTCTCTGCCTGTGATAATTACATTAACCCATTGTGTAAGGTAATTGTATCACAGGCAGAGGGGAGGATTTTGTGTGGGAGTGTCCGTGGGTATTGTACGTATTGATTGGTTGTTCTGCAAAACCCTGTGGGCAGTACTATGTTTGTAAAATGGGCATAAAAGCTGAGTGTTTGATTAAAAGCTCCAGTTCTACTTCACCCTCAATTTGGAGTGCCGTCTCTTATTGGGGGAATCTGCTACAAGGGATTGCTATGCTTGTCATACTCCCTTGCTAAATCACTACTAAGCTCTTGTAAGAGCTTGTTCCTGCCTTGCTCTCTGGACGAGTCTACAGTGGTTATGGTGTCTGCTGGAGTGCTTAGAGCCCTCAGGAAGCGCTAGGAGCATCCTTCAATGGAGGTACCCAGTCGGGGTGCCAGGTGATCCGTTACAACATAGCTGCTTGCGACAGGAAACTGGAGGATAATGATCACTGCATGGATCAATTTGCCCAGGCCTTCAGTACGCTTCTTACCCAAATAGCTCATCTGCAACCTGCGGCCTCACTTCCACCTATAGTACACAAGGAACCTACTATCTCCCTATCTCTTCCCCTGCATTTTGATGGTAATATTCAAAAATGCCGGGGATTTCTTAACCAAATGGAGTATCATTTTGAGGCCTCACCAGGATCTTTTCCCACAGACAGAGCTAAAATTGGTTACCTAATGAATCAGTTAAAAGGTATAGCTTGGGCCAATCCATTATGGGAGAGTAATAGGAGTGTGGCACACAATTACCAGGAGTTTATTACGGAATTCAAACTTACGTTTGAACCTTTTGGCAGAGAGGATGACGCCTCTACTGCCCTGATGCATATCAGACAAGGGAACTGGTCTATCTTGGACTATGCCATAGAATTTCGTACCCTAGGTGGACTGGACTAATAGTGGGTTAATCTCTGCATTTAAAAAGGGATTATCTGAAACTATGCTAGATGAGATTGCCGCCAAAGATTTACCCAAAAAGGGTAATACTATACCTATCAAAGAGAGGATATCACCACTAGCTGTTGAAGCTATTGATGGGAGACCAGTCTCACAACCATTGATAACGCATGAAACCTTAATAAAGCAATAGACATGTGCATGGGGAAAATTTTCAGTTCGGTTCGGCATTCCGAAATTCGGGACTTCGGCAATTCGGGACTTCGGCAATTCGGCAATTCAACACTTCAGAACTTCGGCAGCTTCGGGACTTCTGCAATTCGGCACTTCAACATTTCGGAACTTCGGCAACTTCGGCACTTAAGCACTTCGGAACTTCGGCATTTCGGAACTTCGGCATTTCGGCACTTTGGGACTTCTCTTGCAGCCGCTTAGTAGCTAACTCCCTAATTCCCATGGTATTAGGGAGTTATCTACCAAAAGGCTGAAAGACCTAAATTGGTCTTTCAGCCAAATTTACTAATACTAAGTAAAAATTACTTAGTATTAGTACATTTTTCCCATACTCGCTATACCGCGAGTAGGGGCATGTCTATTAAACAGTAACACTGTTAAAAAAAAATATATTGTCTTCCCCACCCCTGAGCGGCGGATGGGGGCCCTAAAGTAAAATGATGGGGGGGGGGACCTATTTGTAGCGGATGGCCTGTGACTGTCCGACCAGAATTATATGTTAAAAGACTGTTCGCATTGTTTTACTGAATGTACATTGAAAATTGTATCTAAGTTCGTATGTTAGTTCGGTAGTTTCCTTCATAATTATACGAATGGAAACTACCGAATGCATAGACCACCTTAGAGACGAAGTGTGTCCCTAGTTAAACCCTTATTCCCAGCTAATTGAGGTTTTATTGCTGTATCTGGGTGGCCGCCATTCGGTAGACGAACACGTGGCGGCAGCCATCTTACGCACGAACTCTCAGCGGTGTTTGGTCGTCGAGTGTCTGGAACCCAAATCGGACACTCGATTGCGCGAACACCGCTGAGACTTCCAGAGCTCCAGAACTCACCAACGGAGGGACTAATCGACTCCTCGTTCGGTGAGTTCAATATACAGAACAATGGAGTTCGTGCGAACCCGGGATTATCTATGGATGGCAAGGATTTATGTCTGTTTCATCTCCTGAACGAAGACCGACCGCAGGGCCATAATACATGGAACTCCTTTCGGCTACCTATTCGTGTGCGGTCGGTCAAATCGTTTATTGTCTATAACTCCCGAACCCCTGGTCTGATCTGGGTGAATTTTAAGTATGTTGGTCACCCAGACCAGAGCTACCAGGGGATGCCACTTAGGTCCTGGTACCCCACGGTTTTGGGGTACATCCAAGAAACAGGGGAAAAGGTGCCAGGATTAAGTGGATTAAGTGTCACTCTGAGGGGAGGGAAAGTAGGGGAGGGAACCTCTGTATCATTGGTTACTGTTGTAATTACTGTAAATCCCTCCCTTGCATGGGAGAATCCTTTATAAGGAGCTGCTGTGAATAAATCTTTAGTTCTGCTCCTGATGCTGTGTGTCGTCCAGTCATTGGGATTGCGATGGGGATATTATTGGAGACTTTTTTGCCTGCTGGGATTATTACTCTGTGGATTTATTATACTTGTTCCTGAGCCTTACTGGGATCTAAAGTGGAGATAGGCTATGCAATACTAGCTCTCCGCTACACTATTGTCCTCTCCCCCGCCCCCCTGGCCCCCACCCCTGAGCGGCGGGTGGGAGCCCTAAATACTAATAGGGGGGGACCCCTGGCCCCCACCCCTCAGCGGTGGGTGGGG
>OW240917.1:2506307-2516435 GCA_933207985.1 Pelobates cultripes
CCGCCGTTTAGCGAATGCTCCCCTCTCGCAATAGCATAGGCTGCATGCGTATCAGGTATAATCATGTGAACCGCAAGCCGGGGAACACTGAAAACTCACGAACGGGATCCGTACGGGCACTTCACTCCACGAGCTCCCGGCTCGCGGTTCACATGATTATACCTGATACGCATGCAGCCTATGCTATTGCGAGAGGGGAGCATTCGCTAAACGGCGGTTTGTACATTTAATGCTGAGGGTACAGCAACAGTGACATAGAATGCGTATAGAGTGTGGTGACTGTAATTCTAAAATATAAATAGTGACATAGAATGTGTATAGAGTGTGGAGACTGTATTTCTATAATATAAATAGTGACATAGAATGTGTATAGAGTGCGGTGACTGTAATTCTCTAATATTAATAGTGACATAGAATGCGTATAGAGTGTGGTGACTGTAATTCTAAAATATAAATAGTGACATAGAATGTGTATAGAGTGTGGAGACTGTATTTCTATAATATAAATAGTGACATAGAATGTGTATAGTGTGCGGTGACTGTAATTCTATAATATAAATAGTGACATAGAATGCCACCACCACACTCTATACGCATTCTATCCCACTATTTATATTCTAGAATTACAGTCACCGCACTCTATATGCATTATATGTCACTATTTATATTATAGAATTAGTCACCACACTCTATACACATTCTATGTCACTATTTATATTATAGAATTAGTCACCGCACTCTATACGCATGCTATGTCACTATTTATATTATAGAATTAGTCACCGCACTCCAATATATTATCTACCTTTAGACTTTAGAGGCAGGTTATTCTTCATATTTATGTGAACTACACTTCAATGTTGTCTTTGTTCTAAACTCTAATCCTAACTTTGGTTTCTAACTATCGCCCAATATCATTGCTGCCAGTATTATCAAAAATCTTAGAAAAATGCGTCCATCCACAACTTTGTGAGTACTACCAACAATCTATCTGACCCCTGATCAATCGGGTTTTCACCAGAATCACTCCACTACAACTGCCCTCTTAAAAGTTTGCAATGAAATCCAAACTGGCATGGAACAAGGAGACCTAACTGGAGCTATTTTCTTTGATTTTGCTAAGGCCTTTGACACAGTAGACCACGACATTCTACTGCACAAACTCAAAAACTCAGGTATTGGTGATCATTCTCTAAACTGGTTTCGATCGTATGTATCGGATCGCTCGCAATATGTGTCCATTTCTGACAATGACTCCCTCCCTCTCCCAGTCACGTGTGGTGTTCCCCAAGGTTCCATTCTCGGCCCCCTACTATTCACATTATTTATAAATGATCTGCCTAATGTCTGCCAATCCTCAAATGTACACATGTACGCAGACGACACAGTAATCTATGCGAGCAAATCCGATCCACCGCAGCTTGAGGCTGTGCTCCAAGACCAGTTTACAGAGGTAGAAAAGTGGATCGCAAAAAACAAACTCTTCCTGAACACTGACAAAACTGTCACAATGATATTTGGAACAGTACCTAAATTACACAAATTACACAATTCCCACCTATCCACCAAAACAAATTCAAATGGCACAATGACCGCAGTCCATTCTTTCAAATACTTGGGTATGTTGTTAGACCACAATCTATCTTTTGGCCTCCACAAAGAAAAACTTGCATTTAAACTTTATCCAAAACTAGGTGCCCTGTACAGAAACAAATCCTGCCTAAGCGCTACAGTAAAGGAAAAGATTGTACAGCAAATGCTGATGCCAATCATTGATTATGGGGATGTAGTATATGCACCAGCACCGCCATCCCACATTAGCATATTATTAGAGGTATAGTATTTATCTTTAGCATATAGAGGCAGGGGATACTTTATACCCGTATTAACTACACTTTAATGTTGCCTTTTTTCTAAACTTTAATTCTTACTCCAATACTACTTCCTGTTGTGTATTCAAACATTGCTTTCATACCAAATGCTACCTTCTAGCAATCTGTATACCTTCCTACAATCTAATGGGAGTTCTAAGTGGTATTTTCTACTTTCACTGACTGGGTTTGGTTACATCGCATTTTTGTACCATCTAATCCATTCTACTAGGTGACTACCACTTAGATACAGTGTGTGAGGTTTAGTTAAAAGAGGAGACTTACTCATATTCTCCCCTTCCTCCGTTTGTTCATAGTTTACTTCCAATATCGGAATACTCTCACAATTCAATAGGAATAATCTACCAAGCACGGTAGCTTTTTCACAGAATCCCTTCTGCAGAGCAGACTGTCTTTGGTGCGTTTTATTTCAATAATAAAGATTGCATTTTACCTTGATATAGTGGCTAACATTAATAGTAATCTCTTTGTTGGATCAGTCAGCGCACTCTATTTCCATTCTATTCTATTTTCTCTGTTATTACTTGATAGATTTTTGTAGTGCTAACATATTGCATTGCTTTAACATTAGATAAAGAGGATATTGCGATATACACACTCTCTGAGGGTTTCAGCTAGGTGTCTCGCTCGGGGACACTCACTGGATGGGGGCCAGTCTCCCTTGTTTGAATTATTGTTGTGGCTTGACTATTGGTGTGTACAATGATTGAATTAACTGAATATTTCTGATAATGTCCATCGCCCGGTAATCTGTACTCACTGCTGGCACCATAACTCTATATTGTACAATGACTCTCTTTGTTCTCTCTGATTGGATAATATTTTAGGAATTGGGGCTATTTACTAATTGTGAAAACTCTTTATTCCATATTAGAACTGCAGATATTTTATATTATTATTATTTTCACTGCTTTGATTGTCTATGGACATGTTCTACTTTAATTCCTTTAAATTGATATTAATAGACACAATCATTGAAACTGTGTCACTGTTCTGTTATTTAATCAATACTCTGTGTGTGTCCAGGGTTTATAGTTTGCAATGTTTGAAGTTCTAATCATTTTACTCTGTCTGGTCTTCATTTTAATATTTTTGGATAAACTTTAAAATGTTTTAATATGATGAATATTTTAAAAGTAACTGATATATTTTATATATTGATAGACATTTCTAAAATTTTAATATGTTAAATAAATAATGTTAGAAGTTTAATATAATATAATAAATCATTTGAAAAATGTTGCTAAAAATCTCAAATAGAGGCCTATATCCCTTGTAATTTTTAACCTTCTTAGTTAAAATGTATGTGGTTATAATCACTATACATCATTTTAAGTATATACTATACACAACCAAACGGAATGCTTGGTTGTATAGGGAGAGTTATTAGCAGTAGAAAGAGGGAAGTGCTCATGCCATTATACAGAACACTGGTGAGACCTCACTTGGAGTATTGTACACAGTACTGGAGACCGTATCTTCAGAAGGATATTGATACCTTAGAGAGGGTTCAGAGAAGGGCTACTAAACTGGTTCATGGATTGCGGGATAAAACTTACCAGGAAAGGTTAAAGGATCTTAACATGTATAGCTTGGAGGAAAGACGAGACAGGGGGGATATGATAGAAACATTTAAATATATAAAGGGAATCAACACAGTAAAGGAGGAGACTATATTTAAAAGAAGAAAAACTACCACAACAAGAGGACATAGTCTTAAATTAGAGGGACAAAGGTTTAAAAATAATATCAGGAAGTATTACTTTACTGAGAGGGTAGTGGATGCATGGAATAGCCTTCCAGCTGAAGTGGTAGAGGTTAACACAGTAAAGGAGTTTAAGCATGAGTAGGATAGGCATAAGGCTATCCTAACTATAAGATAAGGCCAGGGACTAATGAACGTATTTTAGCAAAATTAGGCAGACTAGATGGGCCGAATGGTTCTTATCTGCCGTCACATTCTATGTTTCTATGTTTCTATGTTTCTGTGTTTCTGTGTTTCTGTGTTTCTATGTTTCTATGTTTCTATGTTTCTAGGTTTCTATGTTTCTGTGTTTCTGTGTTTCTATGTTTCTATGTTTCTATGTTTCTATGTTAACATAATGTGTGCGATTTATAATTATTCTTTATGACTTTCACTTTTATCATGCTATGTATTTTTGCAATAACTAGGTTATATCTGTTTTATATACATGATTTAACACATTGCGTGTCTTTTAATAATTAGAAGATATATTATTTATTAAAAACATTCTTTAATTGGTGTGTTTATAATACTTACAACTATTATTTATTATAAACATTCAATATGCTATTTGTTTTATAATAATTCTATGCTGTAGTGTCACATATCAATTGTTTTATATACAGTAATATATACATTATAAACCCATTGATTTTTACTTGTGTGCTGTATTCTTATATACATTTTCATCATATTCTATATTATTTATTTTATGTTCTATAATTTAATAAATACTTTATTTAACATACTGTGTGCTTTGAGAACAATTATACAATATATACTTACACTTGTATCATTCTGTGTTAAATACTTGTATACTGTTATGTATTATATACCTTTTTTTAATCTTTTTTTTGTTTTATAAGTAAATACTAAATTCTTTATTTTACACATTATTTAACATACTGTGTTTGTTTCATAATAGTTAAATGCTATAATATTTACCATGAACATGATTTCATGTCTTTTTATAATACTCATATACTATATTATCTCTTTTTAATTTTTTTCCACATATTGTGTTTTTATAATACTTATATATAATATATAAAACATTGTTATAAACATTATTTAATATACTGTATGTTTATATAATACTCTCATATAGTATTCGATTAATTAGATCGCATACTGTGTTTTTAATAATTATACACTATTATATTTATATACATTATTAAACACACTCTATGTTTAAAAATATATACTGTTATTTATTCTATACATTAACATACCATGTTTTAGATAATTATTGTATACAAAGTTTAACATACTGTGTGTTTTATAATTGTATACTGTAATATATTTAACACACTGAATTGTTTAAAATAATTATATACTTTAATAATGATGTACTTGAACACACTGTTTTATAATAATTAGATATCTTGTTTAACACACTACATTTTATAATACTTATATACATGAACACACTGTATGTTTTTATAATAATTAGATACATTTAACACACTGTAGGTTTAATAATATTTATATATATTAACACACTGTATGTTTTTATAATAATTAGATACATTTAACACACTGTATGTTTTTATAATAATTAGATACATTTAACACACTGTATGTTTTTATAATAATTATACACTGCAATGTTTACTGTATCGCATTGTAGTGACAGGCAGATACTGATACATTTCAGTAGACTACAGTTATAAAATATTATACTATATCATGGAATAATTAATTGTGAGAGGTATATATACAGGGAGGGAAGGGTTAATATACCAGTTAGCGCTATATTATACTATATCATGTAATAATTAATTGTGAGAGGTGTATATACAGGGAGGGAAGGGTTAATATACCAGCTTAGCGCTATATTATACTATATCATGGAATAATTAATTGTGAGAGGTGTATATACAGGGAGGGAAGGGTTAATATACCAGTTAGCGCTATATTATACTATATCATGTAATAATTAATTGTGAGAGGTGTAAATACAGGGAGGGAAGGGTTAATATACCAGTTTAGCGCTATATTATACTATATCATGGAATAATTAATTGTGAGAGGTGTATATACAGGGAGGGAAGGGTTAATATACCAGTTTAGCGCTATATTATACTATATCATGTAATAATTAATTGTGAGAGGTGTAAATACAGGGAGGGAAGGGTTAATATACCAGCTTAGCGCTATATTATACTATATCATGGAATAATTAATTGTGAGAGGTGTATATACAGGGAGGGAAGGGTTAATATACCAGCTTAGAGCTATATTATACCATATCATGGAATAATTAATTGTGAGAGGTGTACATACAGGGAGGGAAGGGTTAATATACCAGTTTAGCGCAGATTACACTATATCATGTAATAATTAATTGTGAGAGGTGTAAATACAGGGAGGGAAGGGTTAATATACCATCTTAGCGCTATATTATACTATATCATGGAATAATTAATTGTGAGAGGTGTATATACAGGGAGGGAAGGGTTAATATACCAGTTAGCGCTATATTATACTATATCATGTAATAATTAATTGTGAGAGGTGTATATACAGGGAGGGAAGGGTTAATATACCAGCTTAGCGCTATATTATACTATATCATGGAATAATTAATTGTGAGAGGTGTATATACAGGGAGGGAAGGGTTAATATACCAGTTAGCGCTATATTATACTATATCATGTAATAATTAATTGTGAGAGGTGTAAATACAGGGAGGGAAGGGTTAATATACCAGTTTAGCGCTATATTATACTATATCATGGAATAATTAATTGTGAGAGGTGTATATACAGGGAGGGAAGGGTTAATATACCAGTTTAGCGCTATATTATACTATATCATGTAATAATTAATTGTGAGAGGTGTAAATACAGGGAGGGAAGGGTTAATATACCATCTTAGCGCTATATTATACTATATCATGGAATAATTAATTGTGAGAGGTGTATATACAGGGAGGGAAGGGTTAATATACCAGCTTAGAGCTATATTATACTATATCATGGAATAATTAATTGTGAGAGGTGTATATACAGGGAGGGAAGGGTTAATATACCAGTTTAGCGCAGATTACACTATATCATGTAATAATTAATTGTGAGAGGTGTAAATACAGGGAGGGAAGGGTTAATATACCAGCTTAGCGCTATATTATACTATATCATGGAATAATTAATTGTGAGAGGTGTATATACAGGGAGGGAAGGGTTAATATACCAGCTTAGCGCTATATTATACTATATCATGGAATAATTAATTGTGAGAGGTGTATATACAGGGAGGGAAGGGTTAATATACCAGTTAGCGCTATATTATACTATATCATGTAATAATTAATTGTGAGAGGTGTAAATACAGGGAGGGAAGAGTTAATATACCAGTTTAGCGCTATATTATACTATATCATGTAATAATTAATTGTGAGAGGTGTATATACAGGGAGGGAAGGGTTAATATACCAGTTTAGCGCTATATTATACTATATCATGTAATAATTAATTGTGAGAGGTGTAAATACAGGGAGGGAAGGGTTAATATACCAGCTTAGCGCTATATTATACTATATCATGGAATAATTAATTGTGAGAGGTGTATATACAGGGAGGGAAGGGTTAATATACCAGCTTAGAGCTATATTATACTATATCATGGAATAATTAATTGTGAGAGGTGTATATACAGGGAGGGAAGGGTTAATATACCAGTTTAGCGCAGATTACACTATATCATGTAATAATTAATTGTGAGAGGTGTAAATACAGGGAGGGAAGGGTTAATATACCAGTTTAGCGCTATATTATACTATATCATGTAATAATTAATTGTGAGAGGTGTAAATACAGGGAGGGAAGGGTTAATATACCACCTTAGCGCTATATTATACTATATCATGGAATAATTAATTGTGAGAGGTGTATATACAGGGAGGGAAGGGTTAATATACCAGTTTAGCGCAGATTACACTATATCATGGAATAATTAATTGTGAGAGGTGTATATACAGGGAGGGAAGGGTTAATATACCAGCTTAGCGCTATATTATACTATATCATGGAATAATTAATTGTGAGAGGTGTATATACAGGGAGGGAAGGGTTAATATACCAGCTTAGCGCTATATTATACTATATCATGGAATAATTCATTGTGAGAGGTGTATATACAGGGAGGGAAGGGTTAATATACCAGCTTAGCGCTATATTATACTATATCATGGAATAATTCATTGTGAGAGGTGTATATACAGGGAGGGAAGGGTTAATATACCAGCTTAGCGCTATATTACACTATATCATGGAATAATTCATTGTGAGAGGTGTATATACAGGGAGGGAAGGGTTAATATACCACCTTAGCGCTATATTATACTATATCGTGTAATAATTAATTGTGAGAGGTGTATATACAGGGAGGGAAGGGTTAATATACCAGCTTAGCGCTATATTACACTATATCATGGAATAATTAATTGTGAGAGGTGTATATACAGGGAGGGAAGGGTTAATATACCAGCTTAGCGCTATATTACACTATATCATGGAATAATTAATTGTGAGAGGTGTATATACAGGGAGGGAAGGGTTACTATACCAGCTTAGCGCTATATTATACTATATCATGTAATAATTAATTGTGAGAGGTGTATATACAGGGAGGGAAGGGTTAATATACCAGCTTAGCACTATATTATACTATATCATGGAATAATTAATTGTGAGAGGTGTATATACAGGGAGGGAAGGGTTAATATACCAGCTTAGCGCTATATTATACTATATCATGTAATAATTAATTGTGAGAGGTGTATATACAGGGAGGGAAGGGTTAATATACCAGCTTAGCGCTATATTATACTATATCATGGAATAATTAATTGTGAGAGGTATATATACAGGGAGGGAAGGGTTAATATACCAGCTTAGCGCTATATTATACTATATCATGGAATAATTAATTGTGAGAGGTGTATATACAGGGAGGGAAGGGTTAATATACCAGCTTAGCGCTATATTATACTATATCATGGAATAATTAATTGTGAGAGGTGTATATACAGGGAGGGAAGGGTTAATATACCAGTTTAGCGCAGATTACACTATATCATGTAATAATTAATTGTGAGAGGTGTATATACAGGGAGGGAAGGGTTAATATACCAGCTTAGCGCTATATTATACTATATCATGTAATAATTAATTGTGAGAGGTGTATATACAGGGAGGGAAGGGTTAATATACCAGCTTAGCGCTATATTATACTATATCATGGAATAATTAATTGTGAGAGGTGTATATACAGGGAGGGAAGGGTTAATATACCAGCTTAGCGCTATATTATACTATATCATGGAATAATTAATTGTGAGAGGTGTATATACAGGGAGGGAAGGGTTAATATACCAGCTTAGCGCTATATTATACTATATCATAGAATAATTAATTGTGAGAGGTGTATATACAGGGAGGGAAGGGTTAATATACCAGCTTAGCGCTATATTATACTATATCATGGAATAATTATATAATTTATCATGTAATATGTTACACATACTACCTATAAAATCTAATGATATATTTTCATATAATCGGTTACTTATAAAATATAATAATTCTGAATGGGGTAATAGGGAGTTTCGGGGTATGATAATAAGAGGTAGGGGTAATAGTGGTTAAGGGGAATGGGTGGTATAAGTGTTAGGGTAGAAGTAATAGGATGGTAAGGGTAATGAGGGTATAGTAATAATGGCACTATGAGTAATAATAATAATGGGGTAAAAGGGGTAACAATGAGTAATAACAACAATACAGGGATTGTGTCAGTAATTTGGGGTAATAGCGGTAATGGTGGGGTAATATCGGTAATGGTGGGGTATAATCGGTAATGGTGGGGTAATATCGGTAATGGTGGGGTAATATCGGTAATGATGGGGTAATGGTGGGGTAATATTGGTAATGGTGGGGTATAATCGGTAATGGTGGGGTAATATCGGTAATGGTGGGGTAATATCGGTAATGATGGGGTAATGATGGGGTAATATCGGTAATGGTGGGGTAATGATGGGGTAATGATGGGGTAATGTTGGGGTAATATCGGTAATGGTGGGGTAATGTTGGGGTAATATCGATAATGGTGGGGTAATATCGATAATGGTGGGGTATTGGGCAGCTACCTACCTCCCGCAGGCTGCAGTAAGGACAGTTCCAGCCCCTGAAAGGTTTTGCTGGCCAGCTCCTCCAGTGCATAGAGAGGGGAGGATTGGGGGACCCCCCCTGTTTGGGCCCCCCTAGCTCGCAGTCTGGGTTGTGTTGGGGTCCTCCTGACAGAAGGCTTGCTGAGTATGTCCTGAATGCTGAATGGGGTAAGGGGCTTGCTGGAGCTGCTCTCCTCCATGGCTCTTACCCGTCCTGGGACCCCTAGGGGTGGCCAGCCATAGCGGGGAGCTCTGTGCTGGGAGAGGACCAGTGAGGACTATACAGCCCTGGCCAAGCTGAAGGGACAGGAGGGGACAACACA
>OW240917.1:2516535-2555494 GCA_933207985.1 Pelobates cultripes
AAAGACTCAGCTCCCTGGAAGTCCTTTGATTTATGCTCAAGATAAGTCAGAAGATAATAGTGACCCCCAACGATGGGGACAGTGATCACATATTTGGTTTTCCTCCCAGGAGAATAATTTTGACGGATTCTGAAGGAGAAGGTAGTGATGCACACGCAAAACAGCATCTGAAACTACCCAAAAGAAGCAGGACCCATAGGAAGCTTCCTAGTGTTCCCACAAGTCAGAAGACAGAGGAGAGCCTATTCCTAATCAAAGTCTAAAAGTGTGGTCCAAGCATCTAATGAGCATAATTACAAGAGACTTAAAGCTTTCTCTGGAGTTATGCCGGTGCCAACCGGGGAAGAAGGATTTGCTCTGTGGAGAAGTAATGTAACCCAGGCATTAAAGGATTGGACTTGTACTGAAAAATCCAAGCGACTGAGGTTGATCGAAGGCCTGAGATCTTCTGCACTAGAATGAATAAAGTGTCTCCTACTACGCTTCCCGAATTCTCCTGATGACCATCTTTTAAAGGTTTTAGACCATACTTATGGTGAGGAAAGTGAAGAGGAAGAGCTCCGGTTACAATATGGTGCCATGGTTCAACCGGAGAAGGAAACCCTCACTTCCTATCTCATACAATTAGAATTAATGCTATGAAAGTTGTTTGAGAAAGAATGTTATTACATCAGATAAGTCTGATGAATATAGAAGGAGACAAGTTCTAAGAGGAACTCTACCAAATGATCCTGTAGCTACAGCTTTGGTCAACCTTCTATGTGCTAAGGGGTTGTTGGATTATGCTGAAACAATGAAAGAATCCAAAATAATACGGAAACAATTTGACCATATCCTAAAGCATCATGATTGCATAAAGAAATCATCATCACATGAAAATCAGAAAGCACCTAAGACTAACTTACCAACAGCCATATTAAACAGGGAAAAAAGTTCTCCGATCTCTCCTCAGCCAGGGAAGAAAAGAGAATTTAAATGTTTTAGCTGTAGGCAAGCAGGGCATGTCTCGAGCAAATGTCCCTTGAAGGATTTTCTTATTTCAGAGGGTTTAGTTGTTGATCCAGGCCCTACATGTGGCAGATCCTGGAAGAAGAGGCAGTTTTGGAAGGACTAGGAAGGGTTCTCCATCAGGCATACCCTGAAGGCCTGAGGCCAGTAGCATATATTATTCAGAGCTTTACTGGAAGTGAAAAGAACTACCCAGTACACAAGTTGGAGTTTCTTGCTCTGAAGTGGGCTATTGTGGACAAGTTGCATGATTATTTGTATGGTGCTCAGTTTGAAGTGAGGATGGACAATAACCCTCTTACCTACATCTTAACCACAGCTAAGTTGGATGCCACAGGACACCGGTGGCTAGCAGCACTATCCAACTATGATTTCTCTTTAAAATACAAGCCAAGCTCTAAAAATGTGGGAGCAGATGCTCTATCTAGGAGGCCAGGGTTGGCTATTACAAATGAAGATGGGAGTAGGTTGAGATTCCAGGCCATGAAGTCAGAGCCCTATGTCAAACGTCTATTGTGGAAGATGGATGGGTCAATTTTTCTGAGTTAAGATGTATTCATTCTCTTAGTTGTACCCCCAAGACAATTCCTGAAGCCATGTGTTTTCCAGTTACTATTCCAGAAAAGTCTGTTATCAGCCTAAGAAAAAAAAAACAAGCTCAAGACCCAGTAATTGGCCTTCTCATCAAAGCTGTGGAGAAAGAGGATTTCCAGTATATGAAGGATTTGCCTGTTGAACTATGTGACGAACTGGACCTTGTCATGGGTTCTTGGAGGGGCATACTTGCCAGCCTCTTACCCTGTGACTATGGCCCCTGTAATAAAACTTGGTTTAAATCACTGTTTGTGCCTTTTTGGACTTATGAAGCAGCACTTTGAATTCCCAAAGCAATTCGAAACGGCACTTCGAATTACTGAACAACCGCATGAACCAGAGACCACCCTAGAGCTTGTTAACACCTATTAACAACTTGGAATGTTTCTTACCGCAGTGTTCTAATTGTTCGTCTCGGTGGCCGCAATTCCTATGGACAACCATGAGGTGGCGGCCTGGTCGCATGAATGCAGGCAGCACTGTTTGTGCATGAATCTCATGAAACTGAAATTGGACACACAGTTTCTATTCAGCTTAGAAGGGCACTGTTCGGTGAGATCATTCATCGGGATGAAGGGAACAAGCTCCAGGGTAAGACTATTGACTATTGCAAACTACCGAACTAGACCGACCGCAAGCCCTAATTCTCTTGAACGGTTTTGGGCATGGGACCATGCCTGCGGTCGGTCAAATACATGACTTCCATAAAATTTCTGTACCCCTGAACTGATCTGGGTGATTTTTGGATATGTTGGTCACCCAGATCAGGGCTATGTGGGGATATTATGTGTTTTGGGGTACTTTTTGGAATTTATAGAAATGTGTTTTTCTGCCTGGAGATAATTGGGTTAATGCAGTATCTGATCCAATTATCTCCCAGGCAAAGGGGAGGGATTGTTTGCCTTGTGTGGGAGTGTCTTACATTATAAATGTGTTGTTATTGGTTTGGAAGTTTGTGTCCCTGTCCCCAATAAGGTCCATGTGGGCATATCCCTTCTTTGGGGACTTGGATAAAAGGCCAGTGTGGCAACCATTCCTGCTTAACCCTCATCACGTAGCGATTGTAGGGAATGGCTATATTGCTATACCAGTAGCTCTTGTAAGAGCTTCACAGCTATACGCTCTTGGAGGAGAGACCTTCCCACTGAGTCCCTGGATCCAGAAGTTTGGTCCAGGACAGGAAGCTGCGGCGATTTGTGGGGTCTACGGTGCTTATGATGTCCGCTGCTTATGGTCCTTAGCGTCAGCATTGATTGGTGGAGGTACCCAGTCGGGGTGCCAGGTGATCCGTGTCACACCCACATGGGGAATTTGCAGAGATGAGGGAACCCAGTTGCAGCGGAACAGCACCCCCTTACTATCACAACCCTCAGGAGCAGCTGGAAGTGGAGACAGGGTCCCAAAGGTGGCGTGGAGGCCTTTAATGGGAAGAAGCCAAATGAAGAATCCAAGGAAACAGGAGCAGGGGACATAGAAAGAAAACCACAGTCAGGCAGCAGACAGAAGTAGCCAATCAATCTGGAGTCAGGACAGGAAGCAGGCAGGAATAATCAACCGGAGAATCAAGAATTAGGAACCAGGTACATAGGCTGAAATATCAGGGCAATAGGCAGGTATATAAAGAAAGACAAAATAACCAAGCACTGACTGGAAGGTGTGCTTGGTTTAAATAGGTGGCTGGGATCACATGACTGGCCACCTCCCACCAGTAGGTGGAGCACACAGGATCTATATAAAGAGGTCTGGGACTCTGCACTGTAACGGATCGACTGGGTACCTCCGTTGACGCATGCTCCTAGTGCTTTCCGAAGGCTCCAAGCACTCCACTAGAAACCATAACCACCGCAGACCCCATGAACTGCCGCAGCTTGGTTGAGGTCTCGCCGTCTTCCACCCACTCTGGAACCAAGACCAGGATCCAGTTTCCAGTAGGTAGACCTCTCTTAATCCAGAGAGAAGGAAAAGGAACAGGACTAGGGGAGTATAGTGATTATACCAATCCCCCAAACATGAGCCAAAACTTCATGAAGGGTAGAACAAGTCTCAAGCTTTTGGCACAGGTTGGCTTATATACAATTCCTCAGGCCAGAGGCACACCCCCTGGACCTAATGGAGCACCGCATTACAAACTGTACAGACCAATAAGAACAGTATAACAATGTCCGACACTCCCACATACATTAAACAACCACTCCCCTCTGCCTGTGATATAATTAGGGTAGTTAATGCATAAACCTAATTATCCACAGGCAGAAAAAACACACATTTATACAAAGTCTAGAAAACACCCCAAAACATAACATATCCCCATAAGCTCTGATCTGGGTAAACAACATATCCGAAAATCACCCAGATCAGATCAGGGGTTCAGAAATTTTATAGAAGTCATATTTTTGCCTAGGCGAACCCAGGATTTCATGCCCAAAACAGTTCCATAGATTTGCGGCTAAGTCCCCCTTAAGTCTATTCACGGTTTTAGCCCATGCGAACAAGATGGCCGCCACCACGTGATCGAATGGCGGCCACTTCGGGTGTTCGAAAAAAAAAAAAATGTTTAAAGTCCTAATAGGCACAATTAGGGTCTCTCAGCCAAAATAAATTAAAGGGGCCATAGTCACAGGGTAAAAGGCTGGCAAGTAGTCCTCTCCAAAACCCAGTGGCGGCGTGGCTTTCGCCACAGGCACTAAGATTATTGTAGCTGTTCTTTGCTTTAGTCCCTTGAGCCCGGGTTACGACCTGGTTGAAGTAGCTCTCCATGGGCCCCTGGTCGTTCCTCAATAACACATTCACAGGAAGGCATGGCAACACTCCCACCTCCCTGTATCCACATCCAGCCCCCCACACGGGCCATAGAAATAGCAAGTCGCCCTCCACCAGAAACGGCAATCGCAGGACACCTCACAACAAATGAGGCTTAACAATAGTCAAGCATGCCCTGGTGTCCTTCTGCAGGAATGCCATTTACCAGCACTCGCTGGTGGTGGTTTAGGTCATCTCTGGGCCACTGCATGGTCAGTCCCGGCGTCACTCCCAAGGATCAGTCCCGGCGTCACTCCCAAGGATCACACCTCTGCTGTCCCAACATATTCCTCAGAACCCTACCATCTGGACCGGTGGAGCCGGGTGATTATGTCCATGGGCCCGGGAGGGACAGTCTCTCACAAAATGCCCCTGGCACCCATGACAAACAGGCTAGTGCTTTGCCTCAGGACTCTTTGTGGGCCCAGTTGACCATGGCATTGGCCTCCAACCGGGAACACCACTGGGGTACATAGCCCGGTCTGGCTGTGGGACATTCCTGGATTCCACAGTTTGAGCAAGGGCTGCTACCACTGTCCGTGGCGTCGGCACAAGCACAGGTGCTGTAGGATTATGTCCCGGAAGAGCAATGCTGGGGACTCCTTCACGAGTCTCACGGAAGTGCTGGGCTAACTTCGCGGCTGCAGTGGGCTTCTGGTCCTGGGTCCACTGTCGCACCTCCACCAGCAAGAGGTGGTAAAATTGCTCCAGCAGCACAATCTGCTTACAGTCCTCCTGGGAGTGCACCATCCCTCAAGGGCATGTGTCAACCTCCAGACACACTCTTGGAAGGTGCCTTCTGGAGTCGGCTGGATCTCCCGGAAGTTTACCATGTAGGATTCTGGGGTGACAGAGTACCTGTCCAGCACAGCTCGCTTCATGACCTGGCAGTCCCCCTATTTCTCTCTTGGAATCGCTCTGCAGGCCTCCAGAGTTCGTCCCGTCAGTCTCCCATCCAGTACCCTCACCCAGTCATCTGGCGGCAAGCGATTGAGCTCACATTGCCGCTCAAAGTCCTGCAGGAGCCCATCTATATCATCCTTCTTATCAAACATAGAAAAGCCGTGCACTGATACTTTGAGATGGGGACCCTCTGGCTAGATGGGGAAACATATGGCTGCAGTCACATTCACCTGGTGATCACGATACTCGTGGGCTAGGTCCTCTACTGCGATTTCTATCAGCTCCCTCAGGTTTACTTGGCCGCCTGTGGCATCCCAGAAGTGCTGCATTCTCTGGGCCAGTCTGATTGCTCGGGTTGACATTCCAGGAGCGATGCTGGGAGCCACTTTTTGTGGTTCAGACACTCCATTCTGCTGCTCAGCCATGTTGCATCCCTCAGCAGCGCTCTGGTGTACATCTCCGGTCAACTTTAGCCTCTTCAGATCACTGTACTGCAAGTTATCCCACAGCTACCACCAGTTTGTGACGATACAGACTAATATTGTCCGTGGGTACTTCCATTAACTTGCACAGCTGATCACTATACTAAGCGTTATGACCTGGGATTGGAGTTCCTTTATCCACCAGCATTCACATTAAATGAGATCTTGGATAGTTATAGCAAGGAAAAAGACAACTAGCTAATTTCTTGGTACAAACAGTATCAACCTTTTTTTTTTTTTTTTAAACAGCCTGTGATGGACCGTTTGGCAGTCAAATCGATGCTCCTTGTGCTCACAGAGGACTCCAAGCATTCCAGACATCATAAACACCGTAGACCCCACGAACCGCCGCAGCTTGGTTGGGGTCTCGCGGTCCTCCTGTCATGCTTCTGATCAGGTCAGAGATGAGACTGAAACTAGGGTTAATTTCAGGGTCCTTTTTTAAAAATTTATATCTTAGACATGATTTGTCTTGAAAACCATAAAAATAGCAGGACTTTTAGGAAGAGAGAATAAAATAGAAAAGGGAGAAATAGAAGAATCAATTTATGTAGTTAAGGTAAGTGTAGTGTACTAAGAAATTTAGATAATAAGCCCGAGATGGAAGTAACAGGTAGTAGGTAGAAACAGAACCTATGAGATTTATAGGTAGGAACAAGAATGAGAACCTATCAGTGAGAGGTAACAGGAGATTTCCCGAAATAAAAGGTTTAGACAATATGGCAGGATTTATAGTAACAGGAATAATAAAAGTTAAAATAAACAGGACAATCCAGGATTGAGTGCCAGACTTACTATCTTTTTGGTTTACATGGGGTTACTGTTTTACTCGGAAGACTTCGCATAGTGTTTAAACACCAGTAGTTAATTTTTTTATAACACAAACAGCACAGAGATACCGTTACTGTTTTGAAAGCTAGTGGGTAACAGCCCTGGGTGTTTCTCAAAAGTTACAGAGAAATATAAGCGTCCATTGGTTATGTGAGACCCTATGGTGCTTCTGCATTCAATGGTAGGTCAGAGATGGCCAAAAGGTAAGACTGAATCACCCTCAGGGTTAATCCTCACTCAGGTACCTTTCCATAACCCCCATTCATTTTTCAAATAATTTCACCATACCTCCACTTATCACTCCATACCATGTCAACCTTCTCCATCTTACTATAATCACTCCATTGCCACCATTACCATGTCCTCCCATCAATGCCATGTTGCCTCCTCCCAGGACTCTCCATTAGGAAGCATGTTATCCTCCATCACTATTAAGTCATAAAATAGAAAAGGTTGTAGAAATAGAAGCCAATCAGCATTATATGTTACTGTTAAGGTAAGCTGTAGTGTACTAAAAGAAATTTAGATAATAAGCCCAGAGATGGAAGTAACAGGTAGTCCCCAGGTAGACCACACAGAACTCTATGAGATTTATAGGTACTGGACAGGCCAAGAATGCACGAACATAGCTATCAGTTGAGTCAGGTAATCTCCAGGAGATATTCCCGAATATAAAATCTGGGGTATTAGACAATATGGTCAGGATTTATAGTAACAGCTGAATAATAAAAGTTAAAATAAAGTTTAAAACAGTTTAAAATAAAATATATATACACATACACATACCCTGTAGTATATATATATTAATATCAAAATACATAGAATGATATTGATTGAATATATATATAATATAAAATAAATAAATATGTAAATACGTTAAAATATAAAAAAATAATAAAAAATATATATTTAAAATATATATATGTGTACTTTCGTTCTAACTGTATTTTGATAATATATATATATATATTGATATCAAAATAAACGTAGAACGAAAAAATATATATATATATCTATATATAAATAAAAATAATTTTAATCATCTTGATAAAGACCTGTTTGGTCGAAACGTTGATCCACATTGGCAACATTTTGAATACACTATTTTGACTTGGAAATCCATTGGGTGCGCCGAGCAGCACCTTGGTGGAAGTTTTTTTTGTTTTTGTTTATTTCTTCAGGATTGAGTGCCAGACTTACTATCTTTTTGGTTGTACATGGGGTTACTGTTTTACTCGGAAGACTTCGCTGAACAAAAATAGTGTTTCAAAACAGTAAAACATATCACAGCGACGATATAGTCAGTAAAAGTTATATTTTTTTGCATTTTTCACACACAAACAGCACTTACACTGACGATATAATTGTTGTGATATACGTTTTACTGTTTTGAAACACAAATATTTGTGTTCGGTGAAGTCTCCGAGTATAACAGTACCCCTCATGTACAGGTTTTATGGTGTTTTCAAAAGTTACAGAGTTAAATATAAGGCTTGTGTTTTCAGTTTTTTTACATTGAAATTCGCCAGGTTGGTTATGTTGCCTTTGAGACCCTATGGTAGCCCAGGAATGGAAATTACCCCCATTATGGCATACCATTTGCAATGGTAGACAACCCAAACTATTGCAAGTGGAGTATGTCCTGTCTTTTTTAGTAGCCACTTAGTCACAACCACTGGCCAAAATTGGCATTCAAATTATGTCATACCTCCTCTCCATCACTCCATTACCCTGTCATACCTTCTCTCCATCACTCCATTACCATGTCATACCTCCTCTCCCTCACTCCATTACAATGCCTCCTCTCCATCACTCCATTGCCATGTCATACCTCCTCTCCATAACCCCATTGCCATGTCATGCTTCCTCTCAATTTCTCCATCCTCTCCATCACTCCATCACCATACCTCCACTTCATCACTCCATTACCATGTCATACCTCCTCTCCATCTCCATTACACTCTCTATCACTCCATTGCCATGTTATACCTCCTTTCCATCACGCCATTACCATGCCTCCTCTCCATCACTCCATTGCCATGTCATACCTCCTCACCATCACTCCATTGCCATGCCATGCCTCCTACCATCACTCCATTACCATGCCATACCTCTTCTCCATCACTCCATCACCCCATTGCCATGTCATACCTCCTCTCCATCACTCCATTACCATGTCATACCTCCTCATTCCATCACTCCATTACCATGTCATACCTCCATCTCCATTACAATGTCTGTAGCAGAGCTCCCTGTATCCCGGCTGGGTACCTCTGCCAAGGATGTCATACCTCCTCTCGTGGCTTGACTTGGCCCTGGAACCACTCCTCCTGGAGACGGATGGGGAATTAGCTCTAGTCACCCCAGGCACTAGATGACACTCAGTCCTGGGATCTACTCCTTACATGGATTTTCCATTGAATCCCCTGCAAGCTCCGTAAATCTTCTTTCCCTCTTAACAGGACGACACACATGTGACGGACTGCCCGGCATCAATCGATGCTCCTAGTGCTCACTGAGGGCTCCAAGCACTCCACCAGACACCATAAGCACTGTAGGCTCCACGAACCGCCGCAGCTTGGTTGGGGTCTCGCCGTCCTCCACCCACCCTGGACCCAAGACCAGGATCCAGCACCCAGTGGGCAGACCTGTCCTACTCCAGAGAGCGTAGCCGGAACAACTCTTAGAAGAGCTAGTGATTATACTCAGGGGAGTATAGTGATTATGGCAACCTTTTTTCCATCACCATATCATGCCTCCTCTCCCACATTCACATATACCATGTAATACCTCCTTACCATCACTCCATTCACGATGTCACTACCTCCTACTTCATCTCTCCATTACCATGTCATACCTCTGTCTGTCACTCCATTACAGCCCACAGGGCGCCAATGTACAATACACCCAGACACTGATTACTGAACACAATGGGTAATCTCATTATCACCGGCAGAGGAATACAGTTTCATAAAACACATCACAGGGACCCCAAAACATGCAATAACCCCATAAAAAGTATATCCTTGCAACTGGGGGATCTGGGTGAACCACATATCCAAAATTCACCCAGATCCGTTCAGTACTTTGGAAAATACAGTTTAATGCAGATTCTGCAGAACAAATACAGGCTAAATAAAAAACAATCACTGTATAATGTGTCCCCTGCTGTATAGTCCAAAACCACCGCAGGATGTCTCTGTGCAACAAATACTGGCGAGATGGCACCGTGTTGAAAAGTCCCAGTGTCTGTGAGTTAATCACCACTTCATCCATTGTTCTCCATGTGCCTCTACTCCATTATCGTGCACAACACAAATCATTATGCCCAAATCATGTCTTTAAAGGGCAATACATCCCAGGGGCCATAGTCACATGGCAGGAGGCTGGCAACCAGGCTTCTCCAGTGCATAGTGGCGAGGTTGGTTCCGCCACAACAACATATCCCCATAAAAGTCACATCCCCTGATAGCCCTGATCTGGGTGAACAACATATCAAGATCAGCCAGATCAGAGCAGGGGTTCAGGAAATTCCAGGAAGTCCTATTTTTGACCCACCGTGCACATGGTCCCGTGCCCAAAACAGTTGCAGAGAATTAGGGCCCATAGTCCTGAGGCAAAAGGCTGGCCAGCAGGCCCCTCCAAGAACCCTTGACGAGGTTCAGTTTGTCACAGGGCCATAATCACAGGGGAGGAGGCTGGCAAAACAGGCCCCTCCAAAAGCCAGTGACGAGGTTACTTTCGTCACAGTTTGCAAACGAACACACTACACATGGTCCTATGCCCAAAACAGTTCCATGAAATCAGTGCTAACGGTCGGTCAAGTTTGGTAGTCTTTTACAGGTTTCACTGCAGGGCCCATAGTCTGTGGGAAGCAGGCTGGCACGCAGGCTCCTCCAGGTGCTTGTGGAAACTCACTTGGAGAGGGAAGTTTGTCACATATCTTCCCCCTCCCGGGGATACTACCCAGACCCCAGACCTCCAATCGGTCTGGGTCTGTGATACACTGCCGTCTGTGATAGTCTGGTGGCCTTTCCCAAAAGTTGCCCAGACAGCCTCCTGTCACAAGTGCCCATTTGTACATCCAGTGTCCTTTGGGGAAACAACCTGGATGCACTTCCCCCTGGTTGGACCAAGTACTCGCTGGGGATGGAGAATGCAGTTTCCCTCATGCATGCCTGGTGGGCAGAGGCCAGCGCTCTGTCCTGTAGCCAGTGGTCCAGCTGGGTTGGTTGTTGTCGTGTCAGGTGCCAGAACAAAGGTAGGTAGTGCAGAGGCCAGCTGTGCTCTGCCCAGATGCCAGCTCTTCTGCTGGAAGGAGGTCAGTAGAGGCCTTCGTTCCCTCTCCTGCACCAGGACCATGGTTGGGCCAGCATTCCTGTCGGGTTAGTGCAGAGACCTCGGTCCCATCTGCACTATCCAGAGACCTCGGTCCCATCTGCACCAGGGGGCTAGTCCCAGGATGACTGCTGGGTAGGGGGGACCGATCGTCCTCTCCCCAGGTGTCTCTGGCGGACACTGGGAGGGAGACCGACTGTCTCCATACCCTTTAACACACACTGCCGCAGGGGAGAGAGACACTACCGGTGGGGAGGTGTAACGGAGTCTTACCTGATAGGGAGTCCAGCTCGCAGAGTTATACGCTCACCCTTGCAAAGTAGACACAGACCAGGGTGACCAGGTAAGATGCCACCTGGCCTGTGAGTCTGTGCACGGGGGCTTTCCAGGAAAAGTGCTCCAAGTCTCAGTACAACAGGGATAAGCAGAAGCGTGGTCAAGGGAAGCCAAAATCAGGGAAGCCAGAGGTCAGAGTAGTCCAGGAGGAAAGCCAAGGTCAGAAGCCGGAATTAGACAAGAATCACTGGAACGCAGGTACAGAGTAACAGGAACCAAACAAGGGAACCAGAGTCAATGAACTGACCAATGGAGTCCGCAGAGTTATACAAATTACTCACCTCCCTGGCCGTGCAAGTCTCCAACCTGTCCCAGAATGTTACGGATTTGCAGAGACATTCATTGGCATTTAAAGGAGCAACGCTTCCAGTCCCGGAACATGTATGCCCAGAACCGTATGTCTTTATGCCTGACAGGTTCGACGGTCCCCGTTCTGCTTTTCCGATGTTCAAGACGGATTGTGAGCTACTATTTGCCCTGAAATCGAGAACCTACGCCACTGACTTTATCAAAGTACGCTCCGCTATTAACCTATGTACCGGGCGGATTAAGGCGTGGGCACACCAGAAGTTGCAGGAGAGAAGTACTGTCTTGGACTCCTGGGAGTTGTTTATGTCCGCAATGGATTCTCAGTGGTTTGCAGCGAGAAAAGCAACTTCCAAGCCTACTTCAGGTTCTCGCAGAACCCGGTTGCCGAGAGAAGAGGAATTGTTTTATGGATACAAAAATCCCATCATGTTGCAGCATGAACCCACTTTCAGGGACCCGCCTTGTAACCCTGTTTACACTCGCGCTAGCAGTGAAACGCCAGTCGACATGGAGGAACCCATGGAGATTGGCTTCACCAGAACTAGGAGAGCCCATGGTCTATGTCTATACTGTGGGAAAAGAGGGCATTTCATATCGCTCTGCCTGACTCGTCCACCTAGGCCAAGACCCCTTCTGTCTGGTGCCATATGGACTTACCCTGTCATCCCAGCAAGACAGCCTGGGCACTGCCAGCCCTGTCCCCGTCCTGTGACACAAAATCCAGTCTGCCAGACGTGGTCGCTCCGGAAGCGCCCGATAGGGGATTTGAACTGTGGTTCTTCTGGGCCGTATCCTGCTATTTTCCCTCTGAGCCATTTCAGGACTCTGGATAACTCCTGTTTATTCTTGTATTGCCTGCAGCACTAGGGGGCTGGACTTCACCAAAGGCTCAGATCTGTCAGTAACTCTCCAGCTGAATCAGATACCTAATTAACAAGGTATAAAAGCCTGCCTCACCCTGGGAGGGGTGTCAGTTCATTGACTCTGGTTCCCTTGTTTGGTTCCTGTTACTCTGTACCTGCGTTCCAGTGATTCTTGTCTAATTCCGGCTTCTGACCTTGGCTTTCCTCCTGGACTACTCTGACCTCTGGCTTCCCTGATTTTGGCTTCCCTTGACCACGCTTCTGCTTATCCCTGCTGTACTGAGTCTTGGAGCACTTTTCCTGGAAAGCCCCCGTGCACAGACTCACAGGCCAGGTGGCGTCTTACCTGGTCACCCTGGACTGTGTCTACTTTGCAAGGGTGAGCGTATAACTCTGCGAGCTGGACTCCCTATCAGGTAAGACTCCGTTACAGATGAACTGACCTGGTCACCCTGCTCTGTGTCTACTTTGCAAGGGTGAGCGCATAACTCTGCGAGCTGGACTCCCTATCAGGTAAGACTCCGTTACAGGAGGAGGGCTGACACACTTCTCTCCCTGGGATATATACCCCTGCTGGTGAGTAAGACCAGTTGTCCCCACTCCTTGTAACACAATTGGCCTCTGGGGACAGAGACCGCTCGTCTCCTCTCCCAATAATACACTCGGCCACTGAGAAGGAGGGACGACACTCTTCACTCTCTGTACTGCACACTTCTGCTGGGAAGTGGGACCGATTGTTTCCACTCCCTGTAGGATACACTGCCGCTGGGGAGTGAGACCGGTTGTCTCCACTCCCTGTAACACACTCTGCCGCTGGGGAGGAAGGACGACACACTCCACTCCCTATACTGCACACTGCTGTTGGGGAGTGGGACCAATTGTCTCCACTCCCTGTAGGATACACTGCCGCTGGGGAGTGAGACCGGTTGTCTCCACTTCCTGTGACACACTGTGGCGCTGGGGAGAGAGACTGACCGTCTCCTCTCCCAATAATACACTCTGCCGTGAGGACGAGGGACGACACACTTCTCTTCATGGAATATACACTGCTGATGGGGAGTGAGACCGACCATCTGTAGGATGCACTGCTGCTGGGGAGTGAGACCAGTTGTCTCCATTCCTTGTAACACACACTGCCGCTGGGGAGAGAGACCAACCATCTCCTCTCCCAATAATATACTCTGCCGCTGGGGAGGAAAGACGACACACTTCTCTCCCTGTAACTCGCCCTGCCGCTGGGGAGTGAGACCGACTGTCTCCACTCCCGGTAACTCACTCTGCCGCTGGGTATAGAGAACAATACTCTCCTCTCCCTATAACTCTGTCTGCCTTTGGGGAGAGAGTCCGACCATCTCCTCTCCCAATAACACACTCTGCCGCTGGGGAGGAAGGATGACCTCCATCTGGGGTTGGAGATCTGGGCCGGCTGCCCAGCATCCCTGTAGGTACCTCGGTCCCATCTCCATCTGCCAACTTGAGGTCTTCCCAGGACCAGTTATCTCTGGGGCTGGTTGGGAAGTAGGTGGTAGAGTACCCAGGTCTCCTGATGACAGGCTTAGTTGCTGGGGAGGAGGGAAAGAACTCAATGCTCCCGGTGGTATACAGCCCATAAGCCACATCATGTCAGAGACAGGCTGCGTTACTCTGCTAAATAGGTGAGCATAGTCCTGCTCAAGCTCCCATTCCAGGTTAGCCAGAAAAATCAGATCCAGTTGCATTTCCCCTAACCACTTAAAGCCCAAGCTGTCTTCCCGCTCATCTAGAATGTACCAGAAGCGGGAACTGTCCGGGTCTCCAAATGCCATACCATTATAAAACTCCTCCCATAGCAGACCAGGGCCATTGTAGAAGCATTTGTGCTCGACCAGCAATGGGTAGCTGCCGACCGCATGAAACTGCGGTATGATTCGTCCAACCACACCTCCCTCGTGACCAGCGCCTCCAGTTCCATTACCCATCCATTCCAGGGCTGTTCTCCCAGGAACTGCATCCATAACTTCAGTTGTTCCCATTGGCGCTGGTACGTGGTCGGAAGGGAGTCTCTCTGGAAAGATTGAATCTCTTCAAGGTCTGCCCTCCAGAGGTCAGTTCGGAGCACCACCCTCCATTCTGATACACTCCTGGCAGGCATAGGGTCATCATTACTCCTCAGGACATCCAGGAACAGCTGCAGGAGTCTTCTATCAAAGTGGGATACTGCACAGCCTTCCATACTGCAGTAGTGCTGGTTTTCCCAAGGCTTGGAAGCCATCCCACAGCTACCACCAATTGTAACAGAGCTCCCTGTACCCCAGCTGGGTACCTCCACCAAGGACCTCTTCCTAGCTGGAGCAGGGGACAAACCGCAGCACTGCTGCCCACAGTCTCTGTGGTTTGATTGGGGCTCTGGAACTGCTCCTTCCTGGGGCCAAATGGGGAATTAGCTCTAGACACCCCAAGGCACTGGACGACACAGTCCTGGGAGCTCTAGTCCTTACAAGGACTTTCTCCGTTGAATCTCCTGCAAGCTGGAACAGCAGACACAGGAGTAAATCTTCTCTCCCTCCAATAACAGGATGACACACAGTTTTGGAGTGTAAGGTGGAATAGCATTTTAATGGAGGCACACGGGCCTTTTATGCAAGTTTCCCAACAAGTGTGACACCCAGGTGGACCTTGTTGGGACACAAAGTGAATAAACCAATAAAAACACAGTCATACAGTGAGACATTCCCATGCACAAACAATTCAATCCCTCCTCTGTGCTTGGGAGATAATTGAATCAGGAACTGTACTAATCTAACCCAATTATCTCCAAGCACAAAAAAACAAACAATATTATGAAACCCCCAAATTACCTTAAAAATGCATAAAACCCCATAAATACATGTTGCATCCCTTGATAGCCCCGATCTGGGTGAACAACATATCCAAAAATCACCCAGATTGGTTCAGGGGTTCAAGACTTTCCTGGAAGTCATAGTTTTGACCGACCGTGCACATGGTCCTATGCCCAAAACCATTCCAGGGAAATCAGTTTGGTAGTCTTTTACAGGTTTCCCTACCTGGCCCATAGTTTTTGGGCAGGAGGCTGGCAAGCAGGCTTCTCCAGGAGCTTGTGGCAAACTCTGGTAAAAAGGGAAGTTTGCTACAATGTCATACCTCCTCCCCATCACTCCATTACCATGTCATACCTCCTCTCTATCACTCCATTACCATGTCATACCTCCTGTCCATCACTCCATTACCATACCTACTCTCCATCACTCCATTACTATGTCATACCTCCTCTTCATCAATCCATTACCATGTCATACCTCTTCTCCATCACTCCATTACCATGATATGCCTCCTCTTCATCAATCCATTACCATGTCATACCTCTTCTCCATTACTCCATTACCATGTCATATCTCCTTTATTTCACTCCATTACCATGGCATACCTCCTCTCCATCACAATGTCATATCTCCTCTCCATCACTCCATTACCATTATATGCCTCCTCTCCATCACTCCATTACCATGATATGTCTCCTCTCTATCACCCCATCACCATACTTCCTCATCATTACCATGTTTTTATTTATTAATCACCCATTTGTCTTGTCCTTGAACCTTTCCTTTCTTGTCTCCCACAATCTATTTTACTTTTACTCTGTCCTTCCTTTAACAAACATTAATTAACCTTTCCATGAATCCTGTTCCTTTTTGTATCACCTTAATACCCTTTGCTTGCTCCCTTTCTTCCACTATGCATTATTCTATTTTCTTCCTTCGATCACTCTTTCTTCCCTTCTCTATCATTTTCTTTCCTTCCATCACCTTTTCCTAATTTCCATTTCCATCATAATCTTTACTTCCTCCCATCACTGTTGTTCATTAACCTTGTTTCTTTCTGCAATTTCCTCAATTGTTTTATGCCCATTACCCTCTTTTCTTTCTTCCAACACCCTCACTATCCTCTCCATTACCATTTTTCACTGTACATCTCTCTCATCCATAACCCTTACTTCCCTTTCTGTAATGTAATTCCTTTTATCTACATCTTTACTATTCTTAACCACCATCTATTTCCACTGCATTACACCAACCACTGCTTCCCTTGATTACATTTTCCATGGTAATCACCTCATTTCCTACTTACCATTAACCACGTGTCCTTTTTTGTACCTTCTCCTGTCCATTTCTTATTACCATATTCCCAGGTCGGGATCCACTCAGTTGCTATGGACACAAACACAGCACCAAGAAACGACGCAAGTCTCGAACAGCTTTCACCAACCACCAAATCTATGAGTTGGAGAAACGTTTCCTGTACCAGAAGTACCTCTCACCTGCTGACAGGGATCACATTGCTCAGCAACTGGGCCTTAGCAATTCTCAAGTCATTACATGGTTTCAGAATCGTCGTGCAAAACTCAAAAGAGACATAGAAGAAATGAAGGCAGATGTTGAATCACTAAAGAAGCTGCCACCACATGCCCTTGATAAACTGACATCATTGCCTGAGGTGGAGGTGATGGAGGAGGAGGAGGATGTGGTGAGAGGATATTCCCCTATTTCACAGCGCATCTACCTTCAATCACCTCACTGTTCATCCATTGAGCACACAGTTGATGAATTCTCAGATAATGTGGAGATTGAGGTGGATGACTAGAGACTGAAAGGAAAATGGACAGGTTGTAGGGGAAAGGGTCTAGTGCTCTTTTGGTCTTAGTCAAGATGCAGGTTATTGACTGAGTGAGATATTCAGCTGATCTGATGGCAGGTAACTGAACAGCAATGGCCACTGAACCATCTCTGACACAACACATTTTCTATCACTGCATCCAACCAACAATGTGTCAATACTGCACAAGGCAGATTCTAAGCAAAGGGGGATATTCAAAGACCTCTGTCTGTATTTAACATCAGGTTCGTAATTAATAGGCACTAATCAATCATGAACAGGGGTAATTGATTATTCATTATTATTTACTGAACAAAACATTCAGTGGACCCTATCACTGCACCCAGCCAGCAACACGTCAGTACTACATGGACATGTCCTATCACTGCATCCAACCAATAATGTGTTACTTACTCAATGTACATCTCCTGTTGCTGCATCCAACCAACAATGTGTCAATACTCCATGGACATCTCCAATCACTGCATCCAACCAACAATGTGTCAATACTCCATGGACATCCCCTATCACTTCATCCAACCAACAATGTGTCAATACTCCATTGACATCTTCTATCCCTGCATCCAACCAACAATGTATCAATACTCCATGGACATCCCCTATCACTGCATCCAACCAACAATGTGTCAATACTCCATGGACATCTTCTATTCCTGCATCCAACCAATAATGTGTCAATAGTCAACTGACATCCCTTATCACTGCATCTAACCAACACTGTATCAATTACTGTATGGATATCTCCTATCACTGCATCCAACAAGAAATCTGTCAATTCTCCATGGACATCTCCTAACACTGAATCCAACCAACAATGTGTCAATACTCCATGGACATCTTCTATCCCTGCATCCAGCCAACAATGTGTCAATACTCCATTGACATCTTCTATCACTGCATCCAACCAACAATGTGTCAGTTACTCCATGGATATCTCCTATCACTGCATCCAACAAACAATCTGTCAATACTCCATTGACATCTCCTAACACTGCATCCAACCAACAATTTATCAATACTCCATGGACATCTATCACTGCATCCAACCAACAATTTATCAATACTCCATGGACATCTCCTAACACTGAATACATCCAACAATGTATCAATACTCCATGGATATCTTCTATCCTTGCATCCAACCAAGCATGTATCAATACTCCATGGACATTCCCTATCACTGCATCCAGCCAACAATGTATCAATACTCCACTGACATCTTCTATCACTGCATCTAAGCAACAACGTGTCAGTTACTGCATGGATATCTCATATCACTGCATTCAACCAACAATGTGTCAGTTGCTCAATGGATATCTCCTATCACTGCATCCAACCAACAATGTGTCAATACTCCATGGACATCTCTTATCACTGCATCCAACCAACAATTTATCAATACTCCATGGACATCTATCACTGCATCCAACCAACAATTTATCAATACTCCATGGACATCTATCACTGCATCCAACCAACAATGTGTCAATACTCCATGGACATCTCCTATCACTGCATCAAACCAACAATGTATACTCCACGGACATCTTCTATCACTGCATCCAACCAACAATGTGTCAATACTATGTGGACATCTCCTATCACTGCATCTAACCAACAATTTATCAATACTCCATGGACATCTATCACTGCATCCAACCAACAATTTATCAATACTCCATGGACATCTATCACTGCATCCAACCAACAATGTGTTAATATTCCGTGGACATATTCCAACACTGCATCCAACCAACAATGTGTCAATACTCCATGGACATCTCCTATCACTGCATCAAACCAACAATGTATACTCCACGGACATCTTCTATCACTGCATCCAACCAACAATGTGTCAATACTATGTGGACATCTCCTATCACTGCATCTAACCAACAATGGACATCTTCTATCCCTGCATCCAACCAACAATGTATAAATACTCCGTGGACATCTCCTAATCACTGCATCCAGCCAACAGTGTGTCGATACTCCATGGACATCTTCTATCCCTGCATCCAACCAACAATGTATAAATACTCCGTGGACATCTCCTAATCACTGCATCCAGCCAACAGTGTGTCGATACTCCATGGACATCTCCTATCACTGCATCCAACCAATAATCTGTCAATACTCCATGGACATCTCCTAACACTGAATCCATCCAACAATGTGTCAATACTCTATGGACATCTCATATCACTGAATCCAAACAACAATGTGGCAGTTACTGCATGGACATCTCCTATCACTGCATCCCACCAACAATATTTAAATACTCCATGGACATCTCCTATCACTGCATCCAACCAACAATGTGTAAATACTCCATGGACATCCCCTAACACTGAATCCATCCAACAATGTGTCAATACTCCATTGACATCTTCTATCACTGCATGCAAACAACAATGTGGCAGTTACTTATGGACATCTCCTATCACTGCATTTAACCAACAATGTCTCCATACTCCATGGACATCTCCTGTCACTGCATCCCACCAAAAATGTGTCAATACTCCATGTATATCTCCTATTACTGCATCTAACCAACAATGTATTAATACTCCATGGACATCTCCTATCACTGCATCCAAACAACAATGTGTCAATACTCCATGGACATCTCCTATCACTGCATCCAAACAACAATATGTAAATTCTCCATGGACATCTCCTATCACTGCATCCAAACAACAATATGTCAATACTCCATGGACATCTATCACTGCATCCAACAAACAACGTGTCAATACTGTATGGCCATCTTCTATTACTGCATCCAGCCAACAATGTGTCAGTACTCTATGGCTATCTCCTATCACTGCATACAACCAGCATTCTCATAAGGAAACATAGCAGTGGAAAAGAAGGTGAGAGGTAGGCGGCGCCAGTGAATAAGTACTAAAAACAGATAAAACAAATGTATAATACAGAAAAATAGAAAAAATAAAATATAAATAAATAAAGTTAAAAAAAGAGTTCCAGAGGTAGAGTTCAGGAAAGCCTTTTGAATACTGGATGTTAAAGCCAATGATAATTCTAAGGAGGTGAAGCCGCTCTATGAAGTAAGGATGTTCTTAAAGTCCGTATGTGGAGATAAATGAAACAACTAATGGTGCAATATATTCAACAATCAGGTAGCAGCAGGTAAAAAGTCTGATATGATTCTCCTCACATTTTTAAGAGCTAAGGAACTAGCTCTAGTATGAAGTGCATACAGTGGTCCCCACTTGTAGGATACGTGAGATAATGCCTTGTCTGAAGGAGGGTCATACAAAATATAAAAGGAACAGCAATAGTGCTCTCTATTTAAAAATCAGGAGTACGGAAATAAAATATAAAGTGGTTATTCACATTTACATGAGCAGGCGGACTGCTCAATGTATAGGGCTTGAGTCAGGGATGTGTTTACCACAAGGCAAACAAGGCATTTGCCTAGGGCGGCACTTTCGGGGGGGGCGTCAAAAAATGCCACCCCAAGCTCCCAGACAAATGCCTTCTTTGCTCGTGTTCTGGGGCTGTCCACCTTACTGTGAGTGAGTGAGTTTAGCTGTCAGTGTGTGTCTGTGAGTGAGAATAGGTGTGCCTGTGAGTGTGTGTCAGTGTGTGTATGTCATTTTATGTGTATCTGAGAGTGTGTGCCTGTCATTGAGTGGGTGTGGGTGTGTTGGTTAAACAGTGTGTGCCAATGACTGTATGTGTGTGCCGATGACTGTGTATCTGTCAGTGAGTGTATATCAGTGCATGTATCAATGTGTCTGTCAGTCAAAAAAATGGCCGAAATGGGGGGCTAATTAAGATTTTGGGGGTGCCCGAATTTAATCGTGCCTAGGGCAGCACAAATCCAAAATACACCACTGGCTTGAGTGGTATAATCCCCACCTTGGATTCTTTGGAATAATGTCTCACTAGTACAGGATAAAAAACTCAGAAGCAAGGTAAAAAAATATTAAAATAAGATTTAAAAAAAGGAAAATGGCAACTCACAAAAAAGAAGTGGCCAAAATACATTTAATAAAATATAATACAGTTATTAAAATGTCCACAATGCGTTTCGCTTTATCAAGTGGACATGCAAAGAACATAACCTGGCAATTGCGATATTAATATTTATATTTAGGTTAATTTGGGGAAAACCTCTAATACCTGCACCATTCTGTAACTGAGTGCCAGCACCATCAATATTGATTTTTGGGTTTTCTAATGGGAGTAAGAGTTTGTGTAATTAAAATATGGCGCCAAAATGACATCATAATTACATACAGGTGATACTCGAAAAATTAGAATATCGTGCAAAAGTTCATTTATTTCAGCAATGCAATGTAAAAGGGGAAACTGATATATGAGATAGACACATTACGTGCAAAGCAAGATAGTTCAAACCGTGATTTGTCATAAGTGCGATGATTATGGCTTACAGCTCATGAAAACCCCAAATCCACAATCTCAGTAAATTAGAATATTACATGCGATCAATAAAACAAGGAGTGTACATAGAACAATATCGGACCTCTGAAAAGTATAAGCACGCATATGGACTCACTACTTGGTTTGGGCCCCTTTTGCAGTAATTACTGCCTCAATGTGGCGTGGCATGGAAGCTATCAGCCTGTGGGACTGCTGAGGTGTTATGAAAGACCAGGATGCTTCAATAGCGGCCTTCAGCTCTTCTGCATTGTTCGGTCTCATGTCTCTCATCTTTCTCAGGCGAGTTTGCTGGCCAATCAAGCACAGTAATCCCACGGTCATTGAACCAGGCTTTGGTGCTTTTGGCAGCGTGGAAAATAAAGTCAGCATCCCCATAAAGCTCGTCTGCGGAAAGAAGCACGAAGTGCTCCAAAATCTTCTGGTAGATGGCTGCGTTGACCTTGGACTTAATGAAGCACAGTGAACCAACAACAGCAGATGACATGGCTCTCCAAATCAACACTGACTGTGGAAACTTCACACTGGACTTCAAGCATCTTGCAATGTGTGCCTCTCCATTCTTCCTCCAGACTCTGGGTCCTTGGTTTCCAAATGAGATGCAAAAGTTGCTCTCATCAGAAAAGAGGACTTTGGACAACTGAGCAACAGACCAGGTCTGTTTTTCTTTAGCCCAGGTAAGACGCTTCTGACGTTGTTTGTTGTTCAGGAGTGGCTTGACAAGAGGAATACGACATCTGAAGCCCATGTCCAGGATCCATCTGTGTGTGGTGGCTCTTGATGCACTGACTCCAGCCTCAGTCCACTCCTTGTGAAAGTCCCAACACATTTGAATGGTCTTTTCCTGACAATCCTCTCCAGGCTGCGGTCATCCCTGCTGCTTGTGCACCTTTTTCTTCCACATAACTTTCTATTAATGTGCTTTGATACAGCATTTTTGGAACATCCAACTTCCTTCTCAATTACCTTTTGAGGCTTTCCCTCCTTATGGAGGGTGTCAATGATGGTTTTCTTCACAACTGTCAGGTCAGCAGTCTTCCCCATGATTGTGATTCCTACTGAACCAGACTGAGGGACCATTTAAAGGCTCAGAAACCCTTTGCAGGTGTTACTTAGAGTGATTAGAGCTGATTAGAGTGGGACACTGTGAGCCTAGAATATTGCACCTTTTCACAATATTCTAATTTACTGAGATTGTGGATTTGGGGTTTTCATGAGCTGTAAGCCATAATCATCGCACTTATGACAAATCATGGCTTGAACTATCTTGCTTTGCATGTAATGCGTCCATCTCATATATTAGTTTCCCCTTTTATGTTGCATTACTGAAATAAATGAACTTTTGCACAATATTCACATTTTTCCAGTATCACCTGTAGGAGTCGAGGTTAGAGGGAGAATACGTATGGGGAAATAGTATAGACAGCGCAAAGTTGCTTATATATGAGAAGCAATGTTAGAACAAATACATATTTGCTAAATATTGTGAAACAAGCTGCTTGTATATAAATAGCAATTGTGAAACATATATATATATACACAATATTATGACAAGTGAAATACCTATTTTCAATACAAATATATAAAATAGAAACATATATAGCTAAAATATGTGAAAAAATAAAATAAATTAAATAAAACTTAAGATCAAAGCAGAATAAATATACCAATTGGTCCTGGGATATATAAGTTGTCATGGTGTTGAATAAAATGTCTCTAATATGACAATCTGTTAATAGAATTCATGTGAGCAATGCATAGAAGATCAAAGTGAACATTTAGACCGTCTGGTAAAAGAGTTTTTATAAGAAATACCCAGTTCATTTCATTTTTGTCCAAACGTTTTTTTAAATCACCACGTCTCCATGGAGTTTTGCATTTTTTTAATGCCGATACATTTTAAGTATTTCAGATTTTTATTGTGTGTGATGAAATGTTTTGATACAGAGTGGTTAAGGTATCCTTTACTAATGTTACGGCAATGTTCTGCCAATATGATTTTAAGACATCTGTAGGTCATACTCACATATTGAGTACCCGTATGGGCACTCCAGGAGGTATATAAAAATTGTTGTATTGCAGCATATAAAATCCTTAATGGGATAGGTAATATTTGTGTTATTAGAAGTGAAGTGGATGATTTAACCCCTGTGTGTGCTGTTCCAGCTTGCAGGGGATTCAACGGGGAAAGTCCTTGTAAGGACTAGAGCTCCCAGGACTGAGTGTTGTCCAGTGCCTGGGGGTGTCTAGAGCTAATTCCCCATTCGGCTCCAGGAAGGAGTGGTTAAAGGGGCCCAGTCAAGCCACAGCGACTGTGGGCAGAAGTGCTGCGGTTTGTCTGCTGTTCCAGCAAGGACCGCTTCCTAGCTGGAACAGCAGACAAACCGCAGCACTTCTGCCCACAGTCGCTGTGGCTTGACTGGGCCCCTTTAACCACTCCTTCCTGGAGCCGAATGGGGAATTAGCTCTAGACACCCCCAGGCACTGGACAACACTCAGTCCTGGGAGCTCTAGTCCTTACAAGGACTTTCCCTGTTGAATCCCCTGCAAGCTGGAACAGCACACACAGGGGTTAAATCTTCCTTCCCTGCAATAACATGATGACAAACAGTTTTGGAGTGCAAGCTGGAATACTTTAATGACAGCCACAACTGGCCTTATATGCATGTCCCCATGCAAGGGGCACTCCCCCCTGGACCTTGTGGGGGACTAAATACATGACTCTCCCATATACAAGCATACAATCCCTCCCCTCTCCCTGGGAGATAATTGGATCAGTAACTGTACTAATTCTAATCCAATTATCTACAAGCATAGAAAAAAAACCACTTTTTCAAAACACCCCCAAAGTAACCTAAAAATACATAAAACCTGTAAAAAACTAGATGAATGGATGTTAATGTAGACTCTTTCTTAATTTCTTCTTGTCTTCAGTTGATTGATATATATACGTCTTTTGTATATATATTCTTGGGCCAAATGCTCGCCACAATAATATATGTCTATATTATTGAAAAGTAGTAATACGCAATCTGACTTACGGTTTCTTCAGGTTTATTCTTAGTTACGGATACATAAAACATAATATAGGATGTTACAGGATAATGGACATTTAACAGCAGATGGTAATTGCTGTACTTCTGATGGGAGAGTTACATCGTTGTACAGAGCCAAGCCAAGAGTGAGACCGACCTCGTGTCCCTCTGTTACTATCTAGATGTGCTAATACTAACGTCAGCATATAACTCTAGCCATATAAGGACAAGACCCCCACACCCACATTCCAGAGCTCTCGGACAAAGAAAGCCTTGTGACTTATTGATACCATCTGTTACTTATGTCAATCCACACATCCATATATATAATCAATAGAAACATAGAATATGCAATATTCTACAAAACCCCACAAATGTTTAATCCCCTGATAGCCATGATCTGGGTGACCAACATATACAAAAACCACCCAGATCAGTTCAGGGGTTCAGGAATTTCCTGGAAGTCATTTATTTGACCGACCACAGGCATGGTCCCAGAGAATCAGGGCTTGCGGTTGGTCTAGTTCGGTAGTTTGAAAATGAACAAACTACTGAACAGAGTCAATAGTCTTACCCTGGAGCTTGTTGCCCTTATCCAGACAAACTATTTCACAGATCAGTGCCCTTCTAAATTGTATAGAACCGAACCCAGGTGATGATGGAAGTCCAGCGGTGTTCGGGAGTTTCTATGTCCGATTTTAGTTCCATGAGATTAATGCCCAAACACCGCTGCCTATGTTCATGCGAACAAGACGGCCGCCACCTCGTGGTCGTCCATAGGAACTGCGGCCACCCAGACGAACAATCAGAACACTGCGGTGAGAAGCGTTCCAAGTTGTTAATAGGTGTTAACAAGCTCCAGGTTGGTCTCTGGTTCGTCGGTTGTTCGGTAACTGAACCATATACTCCCAATTGCACGAACAGGGTCTTTTTATCATTATATTTCACAAATGTGATGGACCGCATGGCACCCCGACCGGGTGCCTCTGTCAGTCGATGCTCCTAGTGCTTACCGAGGACTCCAAGCACTCCACCATAAGCACTGTAGTCCCCATGTCCAGCGTTACAGCTTGGCTGGGAACTAGTCGTCCTCCACCCACCCTGGACCCAAGACCAGAATCTAGCTTCCAGTGGGTGAACCTCTCCTACTCCAGAGAGCGTAGCAGGAACAGCTCTTAAAAGAGCTAGTGATTATAATATAGTATAATATAGCAATGATATAGCAATCTCCAGGGTAGATACAGCCGTTTCCCCCACACATGAGATGAGACTCTATGTTGAGGGTAAGCAGGAACAAGTTTCCCAACAAGGGTGACACCCACGTGGACCTTGTTGGGCACAGGGACACAAGTTAACAAACCAATAAAAACTGCATTATACAGTGAGACACTCCCATACAGTAAACACAATCCCTCCCCTCTGCATTTGAGATAATTAAGGCAGATAATGCATTAACTTAATTATCTCCAGGCAGAAAAAACAAGTTTTTTCTAAAGTCCCATAAGTACCCCAAAACACTATACATCCCCTGATAGCCCTGATCTGGGTGAACAACATAGTCATTTGCAATGTTCAATTCTCATATATGCTATTATTCCTCATGGAAAATGTTGTACAGCGGTACAAAATAGATTAAAAATAGACAAAAACATCCCAGATGAACAAATCAATTTTATTATAGAAGGCATAAATATAATTTTAACCAACAATAATTTTTGTTCTTTAGATTCTTTTTATATACACAAACAAGGAACAACAATGGGAACCACGTTTGCCCCTAGTTATGCTAATCTTTTTATGGATGACTGGGAGTCCTTGGCAATCTGGGGCGACCACCCCTGGAGGGCAAACCTGGTTACCCATTTTAGATATATTGATGACCTGTTTTTTATCTTGAATTGTTCTGAAGATTCTTTAAAATGGTTTTTAAATCATCTTAACATAAACAACAATGGCATTGTTTTAACTTCAGAATACAGTAAGGAAGTTACACATTTTTTAGATATTCAAATTTTTATTCATAACGGATTTATTAATACTAAAACATTTTTTAGAAAAGTATGTACCAATACAGTTATTGTCAAATCTAGTTGTCACCAACAGCCAAGGCTAGATGAAATTACCAAAAGTCAATCTTTATGCCTTTGCAGAAACTGCTCCCTTATAACAGACTTTGAAGACCAATCTAATACTCTTAAAGATAAATTTGTCAACAAAAAATACCCTTTAGAAAATCTTAATAAGTCTTTAGAATTTATCAAACAGAAGAACAGAAAAGACATTTTAATATAAAAAGACAGAAATAATCAAATCCTCCCCCCTTTTATGCCAGTCATCTTTAATTTCAACAACAAAAGTAAGACCGTAGCGGAATGGGTTTCAACACCGTACCTTCCTTTTGTTAAGGGCAATCCACCCATCCCTTTTGTTGCGTTATTTCATATACTATCCCTGCTGGTTACTTGTGGAAACAAGTAACAATATAATATTGGCTATCGTTCGTCTTGTTCGATAAGAATCCTGTTTCAGCTATGTTTCACTATATGGTTTGGCAAACAAATGAACTACCGAACAACCAGGCCACCCAGGAGAGGAGCGTGGCATCAATTGACCTCCCTGACTTGGTTCACACTTTCTCAATTGCCAACCGCACAAACCAACGTGTGTTCCCTGGGTGGCCGCCGTTCGTCATGCGAACACGTGGTGGTGGCCATCTTAGCATACGAATTACACCATCGTGTTTGGTCATCGAGTGTCTGGAACCTAAATTGGACACACGACGGCACGAACACCGCAGAGACTTCCATCCTTGTATAAGTTCGTAGGAACTCAAGGGAACAGAGCGGCATTCAGTAAAAAGAATCATACGAACGAGAGAAATGAAACGAACAAAGACACAAACCATTTTGTTATAACTTCCCGAAAAGAGACCGACCGCACAGTCAAAACCCATGGAACTATTCTTTGCTTACACCTCATGTGCGGTCGGTAAAATCTGAGCTCACAAAGGAACAAGCACCAGGAGTCAGCAGCGCCAATGGACCGTGGATGGAGATCGACGACTCCATCCTCAAGCGGTCTACACTAAAAGATCTCCTAGATGCAAGAGGCATCCAAGCAAGTAACAAGAAAAAGGCTTGTGATGGCAGAATACCGAAGTGATGGCAGAATACCGGATGGATAGTAGTTCGGCTCCTGAACGAAGCGGTTCGGCAAACAAACGGGAACAGTCGGCTATCCATTTATGGGGAGAACCCACCCACAGAGATCATTGTCCGCACCATGACAGAGGTGCAGGAATTCATGCTGCAGCAGAGAGATCGGCAAGTACCACAGACAATACCAGCAGTAACTATAGTGCCAGAGGGTAAGCCCAAAATCCCATATCAAGCATTTAAGAACTATGTAGAAGCTGAGGAAGATATTGATGCATTCCTCCAAGATTTTGAAAGACAATATGCCCTACATAAGATTGACATTGAGGAATGGGTGCCCTTATTGGCAAGTAGACTATCTGGAAGGGCAGCTGAAGCATACCACACTCTCCCAGATGAATAAATCAGGAACTATGCCCGAGTAAAAGAGGTCATATTGGCCCGGTATGCTATTACCCCAGAGGCATACCGAAAACGGTTCAGAGACCTCAAGAAAACAGAGAAAGACTTGCATGTGGAATGGGCCTGCAGGCTACACAGAACTGCGCTAGGATGGGTACAAGCACGCAAAGCCCACACCCTAGAATATTTATTGCAGTTAGTCCTGCTGGAACAGTTCTTCAACGGGCTGGCACCAGACATCGAGGAGTGGGTTAGAGACCAGAATCCCACCTCCCTCACAGAGGCAGCCAGAGGCCTCCTCAACCGCCCTCTCACAGGACCAATGGGTCCCACAGCACCACAGAGGCAGTTCCCACCACCTACTGCCCCACAGCCCAGGTTCCAGCCATTCAGCCATCCAGTGCCATAACTATAAAAAGTGGGGTCATTTTAAAAGAGACTGTCCCCAGAACAGAGACCGAGCAATCTGGATCCGACCGGGTCCACCACCACCACCGCGTGCAGCCGCTTATTATTACCAAGCAGAAGCACCAATCTCCTATACCAACCCAGTGCCAGTTCCAGATGGTGGAGGTGGGGTTGATGCTTAACTTACCAGCTGAAGTTTTGTTAGGGAATGACTTGGGGAAGCTCACCTCTGCATTTGCGCTACAAGCAACACCAGGAGAAGCGTATCCAGTGGTTACCAAGACCAAAGCTCACACCCGGAGGTTCAGGTAAGAGACCAAAACCCATCTCTAGAGTGTTTGCCCTGGGCTGCGCCCACTGAGTTTGAAGCAGAGGTGATCACAGACCCCACGCTACAGATTTATAGAGACAGAGTCACCTCAGACCAACCAGGAATAGAGGGGGAAAGATTTGTGTGGGACAAAAAGTTACTATACAGGGAATCAGAGAAGCTAGTAGCAATGGTACAGACAAGAGTTACTCCGGATAGCACACGATATCCTGCTATCTGGACATTTAGGGGTAAGTCGCACCCGATACCGGCTTACCGAAAATTTATTTTGGCCTGGGGTCAGTCAGGAAGTCAGGAGGTACTGCCAGACATGTGATACCTGCCAGAGGGTGGGCAAGAGGGGAGATTGCAGGAAAGCTTAGCTTCATCCCCAACCCATAATTGAAGAGCCCTTTAGCCGAATAGCAATGGAAATAGTGTGGCCATTAGCGAAGCCCAGCCCCTCCGGCAAGAAATATCTTGACAGTGGTGGACTATGCTACCAGGTATCCAGAGGTGGTGGCCCTAACAAAAATCAATGCTGAAACTATCGCCAAGGCCCTCATGCAAACTTTCTCCCAAATGGGTTTACCCGGGAGATAATTTCAGATAGGGGTACTCAATTCACGGCAGACATTACCCACCACCTCTGGAGGATCTGTGGCATTAAGCCTATGGTGAGCGCCCCCTATCACCCTCAAACCAATGGGCTATGTGAACACTTTAATGAAACATTGAAACAGATGCTCCAAACGTTCCCAGAGACCCGCCGGGATTGGGAGCGGTTCCTGCCGCTTTTCCTGTTCGCATATCAGGAGGTGCAGAAGGGAATCCTCAGGATTCTCCCTCTTTAAGCTACTATTCGGGAGACGGGTAAGGGGACCCTTAGATGTTATCCAGGAACACTGGGAGGGAGAACGTAGCCAGGATGGTACCCCCATCATGCCATATGTGCTGGAGTTCAGGAGTTGACTAGAACAGTACGGGAGAACCTTCAGGCGGCCCAACAGCGCCAGCGCACATGGTACGATTGGGGAGCCAGGGACCGTAGGTGGGACAGAAGGTTATAGTTTTAAAATCTGTCCGACATGACAAGCTACAGGCTGCCTGGCAAGGCCCATACAAGGTGGTGGAGCAGATATGCGACATCACTTATGTGATCGGACCGTGCTCTGGATCGGGAGGGCGACGCATGCTCCATGTGAACATGCTGAAGCCCTACCACGAGTGCTCAAAGGAAGTGACAGCTATCTGTGCCCCTGCCTCTGAAGACTTTGACAAGCTTCCCCTACCAGATCCCTTAGGGGATAGGAGCCAATCTAGTGAGATAGAAGAGGTCGAGTTGGGAGATCTGCTGAGCCCACAGGAGGTACAACAACTCTTAAGAGAGAAGAAAGACACCATCTCCAATGTACCTGGATACACTCCTTTGGCAACTCACCGGGTAGAGACACCAGGTCAACTCCCTATGCGCCAGACCCCCTACCGAATCCCTGAGTTGGTACGGAAGAACATGTGCAAGGAGATCCAAGAGATGCTCCAACTGAGCCTTCTGACAGCCCCTGGGCCTCTCCTATAGTCCTCGTACCCAAACGGGACGGTACGACCCAGTTCTGCGTGGACTACCGGAGGTTGAATGATAAAACAGTGTCAGATGTGTATCCCATGCATAGGATAGATGAGCTGTTAGACAGGATGGCCCAGGGCCAATACCTCACTACAACTGATCTTTGTAAAAGGTATTGGCAGATCCCCTGGCCCCTGAAGCCATTCCGAAGTCAGCGTCAGGCCATTTGGCCTATACCAGTTTAAGGTAATGCTGTTTGGGATGAAAAACGCTCCAACTACTTTCCAAAGAATGGTGGACTGCCTCCTACATGGGTTCCAAGACTACACCTGCGCCTATTTTTTAGCAATACCTGGCAGGAGCACTTGACCCATATAGGAGCGGTCCTAGACAGAATTAGAGAAGCCGGCTTGACTCTAAAGCCGGCTAAGTATAACATAGGTGCAGTACCTTGGGCACAGAGTGGGATGCGGGAAGCAGAAGCCTGAGCCCGCTAAAGTAGAAGCCGTGGCCCAGTAAGTGTTAGTATTTTTAGGGACAGCAAGGTACTACCGGAAATTTGTGCCCAATTATAGTGCCCTGGCTAAACCCCTTACTGACCTCACCCGCAGAAACCTCCCCCGCCAAGTCGCCTGAACTCCGGAGTGTGAACAGGCATTCCAACACTTGAAGAATGCCCTTGTAAATGCCCATGTATTGGCTGTTTCCAATCCAACTAAACATTTTCTTATTCCCACAGACACTTCTATGTTTGGATTGAGGGCAGTACTGAGCCACGTGGGAGCCGATAGCGAGAACATCCTGTGGCTTACATCAGTCGGAAGCTGTTACCTAGAGAAGTAAGCTACACCGCCATCGAGAAGGAATGCCTGGCCGTTGTGTGGGCCCTCAAAAAGTTGCAGCCGTATGTTTATGTACAGCCCTTCTCCTTGCTTATGGATCACAACCCGTTGGTCTGGCTGAACCGGGTGACAGGGGACAACACGAGGCTGCTGCGCTGGAGTTTGGCGCTGCAGCCATTTGACTTCATGATACAGTACCGCCCGGGGAAGCAGAATGGAAATGCAGATGGGTTGTCAAGGCAAACTGAAGCACTCTGTATCAAAAGATTTCATCACACACAATAAAAATTCTAAATACTTAAAATGTATTGGCATTAAAAAATGCAAAACTCCATGGAGACGTGGTGATTTTAAAAAACGTTTGGACAAAAACGAAATGAACTGGGTATTTCTTATAAAAACTCTTTTACCAGACGGTCTAAATGTTCACTTTGATCTTCTATGCATTGCTCACATGAATTGTATTAACAGATTGTCATATTAGAGACATTTTATTCAACACCATGACAACTTATATATCCCAGGACCAATTGGTATATTTATTCTTTTATCTTAAGTTTTATTTAATTTATTTTATAATTATATTTTTTCACATATTTTAGCTATATATGTTTCTATTTTATATATTTGTATAAATATTGTCATAATATTGTGTATATATGTATTTGTTTCACAATTGCTATTTATATACACAATTTCACAATATTCTGCAAATATGTATTTGTTCTAACATTGCTTCTCATATATAAGCAACTTTGTATTCTCCCTCTACGTATTCTCCCTCTACATACGGGCACTGGTGCATCCCTTCGTGCATGGGCTAGCCGCCCTCCACTCCACTCTTCTGGCCGGTCTCATCTTGGCAGCCTCTGCCAGTTCAGGGGATCGACTTGAGCCGAGGTTGGAGGCTTCTGGGTGGGTACAGTCCCTGCGTGGCCAGGATAACCCCCACCGGCCGGTGGGGGAAGCGGGGCCATGCCCTGAGCCGGCTCTGCTCTCTGCCTTGTGATTTCTGGGTATTTGTCTGCTGCTGCGTCTTGCTCACATGCCGCTGGTGTATGGAGGCAGGTAGGCCAGGTGTGTCGGTTTCGGTGCTCCCGGTGCATTGTCGGCCTCTTGTGTGGTGTTGAAATGGAGCTGGGGCGATTCTCTGTCTTGATGTTTAGATATCTCCGGCTTTGGAGACGTGCATATGCTGTGCTGGTTTTTGGGGCTGGTTTTTGGGGCTCGAGCTTGGAGCTATGTTGGTCTGCTGTCATGCGGCCCGGCGGCCCGGCCCGGCCCCCCTTTTTATCTTATTTTAATACTTTTTTACCTGGCTTCTGAGTTTTTATCATGTACCAGTGAGACATTACTCCAAAGAATCCAAGGTGGGGATTATACCACTCAAGCCCTATACATTGAGCAGTCCGCCTGCTCGTGGAAATGTGAGTAACCACTTTATATTATATTTCCGTACTCCTGATTTTTAAATAGAGAGCACTATTGCTTTTCCTTTTATATTTCATATGACCCTCCTTCAGACAAGACACTATCTCACGTATCCTACAAGTGGGGATTATACCACTGAATGCACTTCGTACTAGAGCTAGTTACTTAGCTCTTAAAAATGTAAATAGGATCATATCAGACTTTTTACCAGCTGCTACCTGATTGTTGAATATATTGCACCATTAGTAGGCATGTGCATGGGAAAAATATTCAGTTCGGTTCAGCATTCGGAAATTTGGAACTTCCGAACTTCAGAAGTTCAGAACTTCAGAACTTTGGGTAAGTGTAGGGTTAGGGTAGGGTTAGGAATAGGGTTAGGGTTACCCTACCCTAACCATACCCCTACCCCTACCCTAACCCAACCACTAACCCTACTCCAACCCCTGACCCTACCCCAGCCCTTAACCCTACCCCAACCACTAACCCTACCCTTACCCTTAACCCTACCCCTTCCCCAACCACTACCCCAACCCTTAACCCTAACCCTACCCCTAAACCTAACCCTACCCCTAACCCTACCTCTACCCCAACCACTAACCCTACCCCAACCCTCTCCTGTTTTGCCACTTTTCAGAAATCCAAAGCACTTTGGCACTTCTGAAATTCGGCACTTCAGCAATTCGGTTCGGCACTTCAGAAATTCGGCAGTTCAGCACTTCGGAAGCATCCAAATGTCCGTATTTCCGAAATTCGTCTGAATTTGCATTCGGACCAAAAGGAATTGCACATGTCTAACTATTAGTTGTTTCTTTTATCTCCACATACGGACTTTAAGAACATCCTTACCTCATAGTGCGGATTCCCCTTCATAGAATTATCGTTTGCTTTAACATCCAGTATTCAAAAGGTTTTCCCGAACTCTACCTCTGGAACTCTCTTTTTTACTTTATTTATACATTTTTTTATTTTTCTATATTATATATTTGTTTTATCTGTTTTTAGTACTTATTCACTGGCGGGGTACCATGTTTTCCACTGCTTTGTCTACTTGTAGGGCCTGTGAGGAGCCTTACTGTTCAGGTCTGCTACCCTGTTATTTGCTCTTTTTCCTGACCCCTTACTACTTCTCATAAAGAAACATGACTGAACAATGTTTGCTGGCCTACAATGGAGGTAATACAAAGAGACAGTAAACCTTCACAAAAAAAAAAAAACATGAAGGTAGTGATGTATGTGTTCTAACATACACTCTAAAAGGAAGGACTTACCCATGGATATCTGAAATATATAATGTTCACATAGGAGGTATGGATCCTGCCCCCATTCCTTAGAAGAGACACTGTATAGGGTTGATAGAAGGGACACTGTGTAAGGACGATTAGAGGGGACACTATGTAGAGTAGATAGAGGGGACACTGTGTAGAGTAGAAATGTGGACACTGTGTAGGGTCAATAGAGGGGACACTGTGTAGAGTTAATAGCGTGGACGCTGTATAAGGTCGATAGAGGGGACACTGTAGATAGAGTAGGACTGTGGGGAACAGAACCTCGCCACTGGTTATTGGAGGGGCCTGCTCATCAGCCTCTTGCCCCAGGACTATGGCCCCTGCAATAGACCTGGCTAAAATACATTAAAAAGACTCTGTTAATGCAATTGGGGTATATGGTTCAGTTACCAAACAACCGCACGAACCAGAGACCACCCTGGAGCTTGTTAACACCTATTAACAACGTGGAACGTTTCTCACCGCAGTGTTCTAATTGTTCATCTGGGTGGACGCAATTCCTATGGACATATAGATTCCTTTGATTTTCACAGTGAGAAGCACACAAGTGCCTCTAGCGGCTGTCAAGAGATTAACCCTAACATAAACATAGCAGTTTCTCTGAAACTGCTATGTTTATAAAAAAAAAAGGGTTAACCCTAGCTGGACCTAGCACCCAGACCACTTCATTAAGCTGAAGTGGTCTGGGTGCCTATAGTGGTCCTTTAATGGTTCTTATATACACATTTTTACACAATGTTACCACCCACATGGTTTTGTAGCACAGCCAATCAAATACACTAAAAACAGTTAAATACTCCCATTCATTCCCAGGAAAATACAGTTTTTATACAATTATTATAACTTCTAAAATATCCATCCAATCTCCCGTTACATATTAATAATCAGCACACTTCAAATATACACATATCCAAAAATCAGACAATTCCCTTCAGTGGTTGAAAAGTTAGTTGGAAGCCCTATTTGACCGACTGCAAGCATGGCTTTCCTGCCCAAAACTGTTCCACAGATTCAGGCTGTGCAGCCGGCCAATCTGCTCCTCTATCCTGGAGATAATTGGCTTAAGTAACTGTAGCAAACTCAATTGTCTCCTGGTACAGAAAATATCACAACTGCAACAAAACACATTAAAATACATAACTAATATTCTATAGAACTGAACCCCCACATTTGGGGGGTCCCCAGATAGCTTCTGAGTGCCCACTAAAGCTGAACAGCGCTCAGATCCCACAAACACAGTCAAATCGCCATGGGGTTAAACCATAGCAAGGGCTGATGAGAGACCGAGGAGGAACAAAGCAGCCAATCCAATTATCTCCAAGTACAGAAAAACAAACTGGTCTGGCAGTGTTCCTGGGACAACACCCTGCTGGAGAACAATGGGACAGGAAATGGGGGAGGGGAGGAGGCACACCTTCCCATGGATTCAAAGGGGCAGAAAAAGTGTCCCAAAATCCAATAAACCCAAATAATCGTTTCCAAAAGGTAATACCTCCAGGGGCCATAGTCCTGGGTAAGAAGCTGGCAAACAGGCCCCTCCAAAAACCAGTGGCGAGGTAATTTTGCCACACTAACTGTTCGGTAGTTTGTTCGTTTGTTCGTTTTCAAACTACTAAACTAGACCGACCACAAGCCCTGATTCTCTGGAACTGTTCTGGGCATGGACCAGGTTGATCAAATAAATGACTTCCAGGAAATTCCTGAGCTGATCTGGGTGATTTATGTTGGTCACCCAGATCAGGGCTTTCAGGGGATGTAACTTTTGTGGGGTTTTATATGTTTTTTGGGGTACTTTTGGAATGTTTGGGAAAAAGTTTGTTTTTCTGTACTTGGAGATAATTGGATTAGATTAGTATAGTTCCTGATCCAGTTATCTTCCAGGCCCAGAGGAGGGAATATATGTATGGGAGTGTCATGTATTGTAACACTGTTGTCATTGGCCTGTGACTTTGCAATTCTATCTAGACTACTTGAATGACTACTTGGAATGCTGTAACACAACTCACACTTGGGGGAAGGACGTCTCTGGTGGTGGAAACCCCTCTACTCACCGGGGTGACCGCTACAGATATATTAACTTAACACACAAATTATAGAACCAGCGTGCTATAGGCTTTTTCTGAAGGATGCAGAGGGTTGGCCGGCCATATACAACACTGACTTGACTGGCAGACCTAATAGATGATCCAGCGATTCCTACAATGAATGCAAGGTCCTGGTATTGTGACGTCACACACAACAACGGTTCACAAGCCACTGAGTGCAGTCACACAAGCTGCAATAATGTGACAGGAAGGGGGCGCCATCAGATCCTGCCCAATGGTTGCTTAAGAACACAGTAAACATTCAGATTTTTACATTGCAGTTAAAGCGGTTCTGTCATTTAAATTAATCTATTGTTCTTCTACTTTTCATTGTTTTTATTGTGTTGAAATTTGCCTTATTGTTTTTAGTGTTATATTAATAAGATAAGTAGGGATTATTCTGTCTGATGGGGAGCATGATCTTTTCTTTTGCAGTTTTTGGAAATGGGCAGTTTAGTTTAATGTAATCACTGTTACATTTCCTCACTGATTCGTAGGTATGCCCCTTCTCGGTCTCTCCGCTCTGCCGGTGACATTCTCCTGTCCGTTGCTCACACCATTCCTGCTAACCCGAACACGGGTGGCTCCCTTACTCTGTACCAGCCTGCCTACCCCCATCAGACTATCCCCTAGTCTTCAAACATTTAAGAAGTCCATCAAAACCCATCTGTTCAGAAATGCTTATGGACAAGAGTAACTTCTACTTCACATACCTGTCTCTTGCTCTCTCCTAAAGAGCTACACTACACTCTCACCTTCTGCTACTTTCCCACCTTGTTTGGTGGCTGTCACCCTTGCTGCCCTATTGTGTTTTTATACCCCAACTCCTCTAGACTGTAAGCAGATTTGAGCAGGGTCCTCTTAAACTTATTGTTCCTGTAACATTTTGTAATTGTCCCATTTATTGTTACATTTATCCCTGTTATAATACTGTGGAATTAGCTGGGGCTATATAAATGGCAATAATAATAACCGACTGGTTACCTCCGCTAATTCCCTTCCTTCAGCCGTTCAGGAACCATTTCAGAATATCAAGAGACCCACTTCCCCCCAGTAACTGGATGACACACAGATCTGGAGGCACAACACAATTTTATTGAGCCACACACGGCTTTTATGCATAGCCCCATGCAAGGGGTCGTTAACTCACACAAACAGGGGTCGTATCGCAGGATCCTCTACACCAGGGAGCCCAAGCGCGGGAAGCGGAGGTCGCTGTCCCTTTGTCTCCCAAATATGGAAAGCCTGCCACTCAGATAAGGGGTCTCCCACCCAGGCAATCCTCATCCCATGAGCCTCTGTACCTGGGAGCCAAAGCACGGGAAGAGAGTCCATGCCTTTGTCTCCCAAGCACAGAAAAGCCCACAAAAATCATCAGTGCCCCAAAAGTGTCCCCACCAACCTCAGGCGACCTCACTATGGCCCATTCTCTGATCAATCTCATTTCGTGAGGTTCCTGTGCTGAAACCTGCAGGGGAAGCGTCTCCTTTCAGGGTACGATTGCTCCCCTTGGTTGGTGTTTGTCTATACGAAATGGCGGCCACCAAGGGTAGCATTCATTCATTACTTCCCTTGCAGTTTCACACTTATGTTGCCAGTGCGAATGTTCTAATTAATGGGTGGGAGCATTCCAATGGGGCACTGGGGTGGTCCTTGTTCAGGAGATGAACAAATGGTGAAACAATCCACTAATGCTTTCGTCTATGCGAAATGGCGACCACCCAAGGGAGCACTCATTCATTGTTTCCCTTGCGGTTTCGCAACTATGTCCAAGGTGAGAACGTTCTACTGGAACGTTCTAACTAGCGTTGTAAACGGGATATCGGGGTGGTCCCCGTTTGGGAGTCAAAAGAGTTCCTCTCACCTGGGCACTCCCGAACAGGGAGTGGGTACAATATATGAAACACAGGGAAAAAACACACAATATAGAAGGAACTCCACAAATAGGCAGTGGTTCTGCCACAATAATTTTCCCATAATCAGTCAAAAAGGCAAATTGCTGACATCATGAACAGAGGAGAACAAAATGGAGATAAATAACGCAAAGAGTTGAGAATAATAATTAAGATGCAGAGGGCATAAAGAAAGGAAAAGTGAAAAAACATGACAGGGCTCCTTTAATTCAAACCATAAGTCATACGTTTGTCATAGGTAACTGTATTGAGAGGGTTACCATTTAAAACACCCCACCTGTGATTTTAACACTTTTATCAGATTGGGGACAACTCCCAGAGATCTGGGCTCTATCGTGTGAGTGTTGTGGTGAAGGGAAGGGGGGGGGGCTGAGTGTTGTGGTGAAGGGAAGGGGGGGCTGATGGGGTGGGGAGAGGGAGGAGGCTGGGGCTGTGTGAGTGTTGGGGGGGGAGTATTTGTGAGTGAGGGGGGCCGAGCTTTGTGTGAGTAGTGTGGTGCGAATGAGGGGACTGACATTTGTGTGAGTGTTGTGGTGGGGGGGCTGAGTGTTGTGTGAGTATTGTGGTGAGAGGGAGGGGGCTGACAGTTGTATGAGTATGGAGGAGACTGAGTGTTTTGTATTTAAGTGTGTGTTGAGTGTTTTGGGGAAGGCACTTTTTCCAGTGGTGGATCCCTAATGGTCCAGGTGGGGGATGATTGTGGTCAGGGCCGGCGCGTCCATAAGGCGGCACAGGCGGCCGCCTTAGGGCGCACCGGCCCGGGGGTGCAAATGTCCGGGTGACCGGCAGGAGGGAAGTGCACAGCTCCCCTCTCCTGCCAGTCACTTCTTGTAGCGTGGCCGAGCGCCAAGCTGCAGTGCCGCGGACTGTGTGGAGGGGGCGGGGATATGAACGTCATATCACTGCTCCCTCTGTAGCACACAGTGCGGCTAGTGCCCAGCAGGGGCGGAGCTACCACCGG
>OW240917.1:2555594-2627241 GCA_933207985.1 Pelobates cultripes
TGTGTTTGGTGGGACAGTGTGTATGGGGGGTTGTGGGGGCAGTGTGTATGGGGAGCTGTGGGGGCAGTGTGTTTGGTGAGGCAGTGTGTATTGGGGGCTGTGGGTGCAGTATGTTTGGTGGGGCAGTGTGTATTGGGGGCTGTGGGGGCAGTGTGTCTGGTGGGGCAGTGTGTATTGGGGGCTGTGGAGGCTGTGTGTTTGGTGGGGCAGTGTGTATGGGGGGCTGTGGGGGCAGTGTGTTTGGTGGGCAGTGTGTATGGGGGGCTCTGGGGGCAGTGTGTATGGGGAGCTGGTGGGGCAGTGTATTTGGTGGGGCAGTGTGTGGGGGATGTGGGGGCGGTGTGTTTGGTGGAGACAGTAATGTATGGGGGCTGTGAGGGGGCGTTATTTGGTGGGGGCAGGGCAGTGTATTTGGTGGGGCAGTGTGTATGGGGGGCTGTGGGGGCAATGTGTCTGGTGGGGCAGTGTGTATGGGGGGCTGTGGGGGCAGTGTATTTGGTGGGCAGTGTGTATGGGGGGCTGCGGGGGCAGTGTAAAACAAATGTTTGGTTTTTTTAAATTAATAAAATATTATTTATAATCCCCCCTCCCTTCCTACCTTTGCCCAGGGAGGGGGGATATCGCTTGTAATCCCTGGTGGTCCGGTGGAATCCCTGATGTTCTAGTGGGGGAGTGAACTCTAGCCTGCACCTCCTGAGGCTAGAGTTCACTCTCGTGAGAGCTCCTCCCGGGTCTCCTCTCTCCGTGCCGGCTGCCCAGTAATATGCCTGTGGACCGATAAGGGAGATCACATATCTCCCCTCCGGTCCGTGAAGGCACTTAGCAGGGCCGGTGTTCTATCAAATTCCCCTACCGCGTGAAAATTCCCTACCCTCGTCACTTCTGGTAAGGGGAATCAGCTGGATCCTGTGCTGCACATGTGTGCTAGCACTCCTGCTACTCCTCCACAGCCAGGTCCTGAAAGGTAAGTAAAACTAGTTTTACACTTTCATTATAGTTAGTGCATTCACTAAGCTTAGGCACACAGGACATTTAGGGTTAAGTGAGGGTTCAAATTAGGGTTAGGTAAGTGATTCTAACCTCTCTCACACTCTATTCTTACCCTAAACCTTTGGGTAAGGGTTAAAATAAAGTGTGAAAAATCGCAATTTAGTGATATTCCCCTAATGTGAAATATCACTAAATATAAACAAGTCCCTAATCCTAACCCTAATTTGAACCCTAACATTAACCCTAAATGTCCCATGTCCTAAGCTTAGTGAATGCACTAACTATAATGAAAGTGTAAAACTAGTTTTACTTACCTTCCAGGACCTTGTTGTGGAGGAGTAGCAGGAGTGCTAGCACACATGTGCAGCACAGGATCCAGCTGATTCCCCTCACCTGAGGTGACGAGGGTAGGGGATTTTCACGGGTAGGGAAATTTGATAGAACACCGACGCTTGGACAGCACTGGCCCTGCAGGAGAGAGCATCACCCTTCTGTCAGCTTCCTATAAAATATAGAGCTCAATTTAAAATTCTGGTTCTTGCCTTCAAATCTCTACATAATGCTGCTCCCACCTATCTATCCTCCCTTATACACAAGTATGACCCGTCTAGGCCCTTACGATTTGCTGAAGACTTACGTCTATCTTCTGTCCGTACTCCCATCTCTGATGCTCGCCTTCAAGATTTCTCGAGGACTGCACCGTTCCTGTGGAACTCGCTTCCCTCCTCCGTTAGATGCTCACCCAGTCTCCACTCCTTCAAAAAATCGTTAAAAACCCACTTCTTCAAAAAAGCGTATCAATTAAATTGTTTATAGCTCCTGACTGATTCCTCTTCTGCAACTGTCATTAGTCTAATACTATCCTTACCTTTTTGTGTCATTTTACCCCACTCCCTCTAGCATGTAAGCTCATTGAGCAGGGTCCTCAACCCCTCTGTTCCTGTGTGTCCAACTTGTCTGGTTACAACTACATGTCTGTTCGTCCACCCATTGTAAAGAGTGCGGAATTTGACGGCGCTCTATAAATATCATAATAATAATAATGTAATTCCACCGAGTCTTCCTCAATATCATTGATTAATAATAATATGTGTAACCATATAAAGACCACAGCCTTTGTGCAGTGCCATCTGTTGGTTAAAAGGTATATACTTTTACTCTGATTTGCTTTTATTTGCATATGTGTGAAATGCAGTAAAATGCTCTGGGATTTGGATTTTATATGTTTCCCTTATGCTCCCTGGTATTTTATTGTGCCTTTATGTTTTAGTATTTGTTTATGTTAATGTACTATTTTGAATACCTCACCATAAGTTACACTCACAGACACACACACACACACACACACACACACTCACACACTCACAGACACAGACACACACACACACACACTCACAGACACACACACACACACACACAGACACACACTCACAGACACACACACATACACTCACAGAAACACACAAATTATTATTTTTACAAATTTAAAAATGTCCACCCAGCCTCCCTACCTGGAAATCTAGCATGGACCTGTCCCTGGGGTCCAGTGGGGCTTAAGTGCGGCAGACGTCTGTCTCCCTGTCAGATGCAGCGAGGGAGCTGTGTTCTCTCTGCTCTCTGACATCATATTCCGGCTCCCGGCATCAGCAAACGGCGCGCGAGGGAGCAGAGCAGAGAGTCTGACAGGGAGACAGGAGCCCGCCGGGGGGTCCATCAGGTGGCCATTAGGCCACCTTTTGGGCCCCCCCTGACAGGAGAAACATTTGGGTGCCTGCAGGAGCAACGGGAACGGCGTTCCTGCTGTGAAAAAAAGTGCAGGAACGCCGTTGCCACGCGTTCCTGCAGGACTCGCGCCCTGCGGCCGTGAGCAAGGCTGCAGAGGATGCCAGGAGCAGGCAGAGGGATTGCTGCCTGCCAGTGTGGACGGAGTGAACATAGGGATCAGAGGAGGAAGAGGCAGTGTTCATGTTACAATATGCATCTCTTAATGGAGATTGGCTATGTCTGCTGTGAATAGATATCTGATATTTAAACTCGGTAAATATTGTTTCTTCTAGTAGCAGGTGTAGCTGAGGCCTCAGCTTGTGAGGTCGCTTGTTATTTTTCCTAAAGGTAAGATCAAAGCATCATGAGAACCAATACCTTAAACAGCAGAAAGGCCATTTTGTGTCTGCAGACCTGGAATCCTTCATGACTCCTCCACAGTACTCTTCTTTTACTTTTTGGTCCCTTCCCAACCTTTTTTTTTTTTTTTGGTGGCATTTATAAAAAAAGAACAAACTAATAGGAAACATCACAGTGTAACATTACAAATGTATGTTTTCTCCAGTCACCAATAGCTCTGCTGCCAACAGTGGCGCATATTAAGGCTATACATTAGGCCAGTTTATTGTGTAGTCTCTAACTGTTAACAGAAAGGGGTGTATTAACAAGACTGGGAGTTTTAGGGAATTGACATGGGAACTGCAAATGTTATCTCAAAATAGCAGAATTGGAAAGTTCTAAAATGTATCTATTTTTTTTTTTTTTTAAAGAAATTGTAATCAATTTGTCTGTTCTATACAAATCTCTGCCTAGTGAACACACCCTACTGTATAAGTGAACACAGTGGAGAATATTCTTATTTTATTGTTTATCTTGTTCTCATCATGTCAACACACCTGCTTCTTGTTCTAATTTTGGAAAAAAGGGAAAGATGATTGGCAAGACGAGGAAGAAGAAAATCTTCAACATGTCCCCTTCACAGTGGTACGTTACCCTGAAATGGAAATGGTCAACAGATCAAAGGAATTTTTTGAACTTCTCAACCAAAGGAGGTCTGTAAGATTCATCAGCAACGAGCCTGTTCCAAGAGAAGTGATAAACAATATCATCAGAGCTGCAGGTAATTCAATGATAATTGTAGTTACAAATGTCATAACACATTTAAAAAAATTATATGAAAACATATATCAGTTCACAGGATGTCATGATAAGCTGTCCTCAGGGGCATTTCCTTAGTTCTCTTTCAAGAGGCATCTCCGAAGCAAACGTTATTGATGCTGTGCACCTCTCTTTCTGCCTTCTGCAAGGTACTGTGCGCTGCACCACATATTGGGCTGGTCAGTGTGATCAAGAGTTCGTCCATGTCCAGCCCCCTACTATAAGCACTATACTAGATTAACAGGCTTCACTAAAGTAAAATTCAAAGTGAATTTCAAATTTAAGGTCAACATATCATACTCAGAAAAATATCTCTAAGTCAACTATACTTTTAGTTCAGTTACTCTGGACTCTTTGAAGTTCACTTTAAATTCTGACTTTAGTAAATAACACTGTAAGCATTCTGGGCTGCCTGAATGACTGCCTTTGGGGGTCATTTTTGCAAATGACAGACACTATATCCCACTTTAAAGGAACACTATAGGGTCAGGAAAACCCACCATTTCCTTAAAAGGAATTAAAACTCACCTTATTTCCAGCACCTCGCGGGTCTGCCGGCGCTGGCCCCGCCCCCAAATGCCTCCTTGATGACATTATCAGAATTGCCGATTTTTTTGCTTATCCAATGCTTTCCCATGGGATGAATCAATGCATGTCTGAGGAAAATTCAGCGTCCCCATGCAGAGCGTGGAGATGCTGAATGGCAGTGCTGCCTAAAGTGCAGCACTGAGCCAGGAAGCCCCTCCAGTGGCCATCTGAGGAGTGGCCACTTGAAGGTGTCCCTAGGGGCAATGTAAACACTGTTTTTTCTCTGAAAATGCAGTGTTTGTATGAAAATGCCTGCAAATAAAAAGGGTAGGTATTAGATAAAATCTAATAGTAATCCAGGAGTTCGTTCTGAAGTGTATATCTTTAAATTGATTTAAATAAATGACCACATCATTGCAAAGTGCCTGGTGCTTAAAGGGACACTGTAGTCACCACAACAACTACAGCTTAATGTAGTTGTTCTGGTGAGTATAATAGATTAGAAATCTCAAGGTTAGAGTAAATAGTTTGGCTGGTTGAACCACTCAACTGGAAATCTTAGGGACTTCACTCCCCAGATTTGCAAATAAAAAGGGAAGATATTAGATAAAATCTAATAGTAATCCAGGAGTTTGTTCTGAAGTGTATATCTTTAAATTGATTTAAATAAATGACCACATAAGATAAAAAACAGAAAAATTAATAATATAAGATAATTACACTAAATGGTTAAAATGTTCAGAAGTAATTGATAAATTAAATAGGCTGTATTGCAATTAGTGTTCAGAGGTGTATCCCTTTAAAAATAATAATACAAAACAATATGTCTCATAAAAAGTTAAAAGTGCATAAGCATTAAGTTGATTAAGTTGCAAAAATTAGCTATATATACACTGCGATTGTATATCACTTGAGTTCAATGTGTAAAGTCTCTCTATTAGATACAGTGATGAATTGAAACAGTCTTTAAATGGTCTTTTAAATTGTTAGCTGTTTCAGTGGTCTCCAGTTATAGATCAGCTGGGATGTGTATACTGAAAAAGCTTAATTACTATAGTACAGTATTGATAAGGTCTCCTTTAAATGTTGTTAGTAGAAATATTTGTACCCTTCATAGATAAAAAAACAAATACTATAACATCATGGGATGTGGCCTTAAAGGACCACTATAGGCACCCAGACCACTTCAGCTTAATGAAGTGGTCTGGGTGCCAGGTCCAGCCAGGATTCACCATTTTTTCTAGGTAAACTGCTATGTTTATATTAGGGTTAATCCAGCCTCTAATGGCTGTCTCATTGGCAGCCGCTAGAGGCGCTTGCGTGCTTCTCACTGTGCTTCTGAAAATCACAGTCAGAAGATGCCAGCGTCCATAGGAAAGCATTGTGAATGCTTTCCTAGGAGACTGGCTGAATGCACGCGCGGCTCTTGCCGTGCATGTGCATTCAGCCAAGGAGGCGGAGAGGAGGAGGAGAGCTCCCCTCCCAGCGCTGGAGAAAGAGGTAAGTTTAACCCCTTCAACCCCCTAGAGCCCGGCGGGATTGGGACCCTGAGGGTGGGGGCACCCTCAGGGCACTATAGTGCCAGGAAAATGAGTATGTTTTCCTGGCACTATCGTGGTCCTTTGAGTTATAGGTTTAGTTCTCCATTAATTTGTAAAATATATCAAGCGTTACTGGATGCAGGTTGTATGGTGGGGGCAGTTAAGCACGGTCCTGCAGTCCGGCCGGTAAATATGAAGTCTGGAGGATGCCGCGTGCGTGTCACCGTTCCCCCTTCTGCGTTCCAAGTTCGGCTCAGTAAAGGTTTACGGTAGGTGTTGCTGTTCTGTGCTGGTATTGCCGTTCCTTCCTTACGCGTTTTGTGAGTGTAAACTCACTTCATCAGAGGATATCGGGCAAGTAATGTCATCGGGTTTATATAGCTGAATCAATTCGGTTTATATTAACCCCTTCAAGTTTAATACGTACTTGTTCGAAATGGCAATTAGATGTAATATATGATTTATCCTTAAATGTATGGTGATGAATTTAAAAAACATTAATAAACTGGTATTTTACATACTTATAAAAAGAAGGGTACAATAAAAAATGTCTGAAACAAATGAACCATAAAAATAGAACGTAAGTTCTGAATAGAAGCTAGTTTACATATTTTCATCCTGATATAAAGACTTAACAAAAGATATAAAAGAGATTTGGTTACTTCTGTATGTGATAAATATCTGTTTATATAAAATGTGATGATAAAAATCATTAGAATCTTTTAATAGTTAAGTGATAGGTTTTATGGTACTAGACTGACCATTTATATAGGTATAATGTTATATTATATGTGCAAGAGAATTGATTGTACGTTATTGGTTGGAGTAATTAATTGAAATACATGACAGATAAAGGATCTGCATAATAATTAAAGTGTAAGTATTACACTAATAATGTGTGTTAAATGAATTACAAGGAAGGTTCTAAGAATACATAATCAATTAAAAAATATATATATCTTAATGCTATATTTGAAGAGTTCAATAAATAGCAGTTCGGTGTGTACAAATATAAAATAGACAAATAGCAATTAAAAGAGTATTTGTAAGACCAATAGCCTAAGAATAACTTAATGTGTATAGATATGAGTTCCACAAATATAAAAAATTGATAAATGAAAATATAAAAAATGTAGAATATAAAACAGTTCTATATGTACTGGAAAAGAAAGAGAAAGTTTATCAAAATTGTATGGAATCATAAAAAAGCTTGCAGCTCGAAGTCTACATTTAGTCCTTTGGGTTCTAACGTTTCTAATTGGAATATCCATTTTGCTTCTGTTTTATCTAATTCTTTTTCTAAATCACCTCCTCTCCAAGGGATATTCACTTTTTTTATTGCCATAAAGCCAAGTCCCTCAGGATTTCTTGCATGTTTAAGATCAAAATGCTTTGAGAGGTTGTGCGAATGGAGTCCTTTTTTTGATATTTCTAATATGTTTCCCCACTCTATTTGTACGTCCTATGTACATTTTATTGCAGGGACATTTTAATAGATAAATTAAGCTTGTAGTGTTACAACTAAACAAGATAAAAATACAAAAGTAACCAATACCACATTCTTAAAGAGTACTATAGGTTTCTGGAAATGCAAGAAATGTAAAGCTTGCACTAACAATCCAGATCAACCATCGCACATTAAAGAATTTACTCATCCCCAAACACAAGAAATATTCAAAATCGAAACACATCTGAATTGTAACATTACAAGCTTAATTTATCTATTAAAATGTCCCTGCAATAAAATGTACATAGGACGTACAAAAAGAACAGAGAACTAAACCTATAACTTAAGGCCACTTCCCATGATAGTATTTTATTTTTTTTAATTTTTTTTATCTATGAAGGGTACACATATTTCTACTAATAACATTTAAAGGAGACCTTATCAATACTGTACTATAGTAATTAAGCTTTATCATTATACACATCCCAGCTGATCTATAACTGGAGATCACTGAAACAGCTAACAATTTAAAAGACCATTTAAAGACTGTTTCAATTCATCAAATAGAGACTTTACACATTGAACTCAAGTGATATACAATTGCAGTGTATATATAGCTAATTTTTGCACTATAGACTTAAAGGACCACTATAGTGCCAGGAAAACATACTCGTTTTCCTGGCACTATAGTGCCCTGAGGGTGCCCCCACCCTCAGGGTCCCCCTCCCGCCGGGCTCTAGGGGGAGGAAGGGGTTAAACTTACCTCTTTCTCCAGCCCGGGCGGGGAGCTCTCCCTCCTCCTCCTCTTTTTGAGTCATGCGCAGGCAGGGCAGCATTCAGCCAGTTCATAGGAAAGCATTTAAAATGCTTCTTATGTACGCTGGCGCTTCTCACTGTGAAAATCACAGTGAGAAGCGGAAGCCCTCTAGCGGCTGTCAATGAGACAGCCACTAGAGGCTGGATTAACCCTAATATAAACATAGCAGTTTCTCTGAAACTGCTATGTTTATAGAAAAAAGGGTTAAACCTAGCTGGACCAGGCACCCAGACCACTTCATTAAGCTGAAGCGGTCTGGGTGCCTATAGTGGTCCTTTAATGCTTATGCACTTTTAACTTTTTATGAGACATTGTTTTGAATTATTATTTTTAAAGGGATACACTTCTGAACACTAATTGCAATACATCCTATTTAATTTATCAATTACTTCTGAACATTTTAACCATTTAGTGTAATTATCTTATATTATTAATGTTTCTGTTTTTTTATCTTATGTGGTCATTTATTTAAATCAATTCAAAGATATACACTTCAGAACAAACTTCTGGATTACTATTAGATTTTATCTAATATCTACCCTTTTTATTTGCAAATCTGGGGAGTGAAGTCCCTAAGATTTCCAGTTGAGTGGTTCAACCAGCCAAACTATTTACTCTAACCTTGAGATTTCTAATCTATTATACTCACCAGAACAACTACATTAAGCTGTAGTTGTTGTGGTGACTACAGTGTCCCTTTAAGCACCAGGCACTTTGCAATGATGCAAAGTGCTTATGGTTCATTAACTGACACTTTATGTATACTTCCATCTGCATAATTCAAATATTACCAACATATCTATCTTTGTTGGAAAAATAAACTTAAAAAATAAGAGAGATGGGGGCGGGACTTCCGGTCGCACCGAACGGTCGCATGCAGTGAGTGCTCCGTGACCGGACCGGCCTAAAACGCGGCATAAACAGCGGCAAACAGCCCACACCACCCCACAAACGGCATCAGAGGTAAGGGGAACACCCCCCCACCCCAGCATGGCCCCTCCAAAAGCCCAGCCATCATCCGATTTTTTCCGGCAAGGAAAAAAAGAACGGCTCCGTTCCGACCAAGATGGCGGCGGCTCCCGCTCACCAACACACACGTCTGAAACAGGCTCTGATAATGAATCACGGCAAACCCCCACAGGGGATCTCTCTATCTCAGAGGTGAAATTAGCAGCTATGCTCCATGACTTGCGCACGTCTATGAAAACCGACTTTCAAGCAGTGGTCTCAGACCTGCGCAAAGACCTCCTGGAAGTGGGGACACGGGTGAATGTACTGGAGGAAAAAACTGATGAGCTGTGCCAAGCCAACGATGCAATAGTGAGCAAGCTGCAGCAACTGGAAAAAGACAACAGGCGCCTGAAGGAAAAAATGGCGGACTTAGAAGACCGCTCCCGCCGCAACAACATCCGCATGCGAGGAGTACCGGAGAAGGTGACACAGGAGGATCTACCGTCCTACCTACTGCGCCTCTTTCAGGCTATCCAACCAGCCCTGGCACTAGCGGACTTACGCCTTGACCGAGCACACCGGGTACCAAAACCCACCAATCTTGCTCGAGATGTCCCTAGGGACGTAGTGACCAGATTACACTATTACAGCGCGAAGGAAGCAATCCTCACAGCGCAGAGAAAGGCATCAGAAATGCCACCTACATTTGAGGAGATATCACTATATGCTGACCTATCACCGACGACGATGTCCAGAAGACGGGACTTTATCAATGTCACAAAGTGCCTCAGAAACCACAAAGTGCCTTACAGATGGGGTTTCCCCACTAAGCTCCTGATATGGCGCAATGGATCACTGACCAAAGTTGAAGACCCGATCCAAGGAATGGAGACCCTCAAATCCTGGGGATTATTTCCCACTGACAACGCTCCCACGACCCCGGCCCCACTGCGGAAAGTGGCCACAAGCTGGACAAAGGCCTAAGCAATGTCGCCACCACGGCTCCTCCTAACATGGGCCGCTGCCGGCTTATTCTCCAAACCCTGGGGCACCCTTCAGGCCTACACCCGTGCTATGAACTGTGGCAACACCAAGGTTTTACATCTGCACGTGAGTACAGCTGCACCCTGGCCCTACCACGCTCAGCCACCTTACCACCAGCACCTCCCGCCACCCCATACCCCGGGCTGGCCGCCCCCCCTCCCGGGAACCGGGAATGCTACCCAAGGGAGAGACTTATCTGGACTTACACCTCCAGGGGGGCGAAGGATTCTTCCACCCCCGCCTCACATCTTCCTAGGCCCTAGAAGGCTATGATGAGACTCATGAACTGGCCTAGGCCCACACCTCTGCCCTTGCTACCTGCAACCTTTGCTGGCCCCCCCCCCCTGTGGGCCCCGGGGAATGTTTGCCCCACTCCAGCTACTCAGCCATACCGGGTGATTGGACTGTGACAGGCGTTTAGGCCTCACCGAACGCTGAAGAACCCCCTCCCTCCCCCCCCCCGAAGTTCTCTTGGGACACCACTCGCCGCTGCAGCCCCCTCTCAGAACAATAGAGGGTACGCGCTCGGCGGAGGCGTCCTCCCCATAATGCTTCTTAGCTATTTGCTCTGTATATACTTTGTTTATGTTGTATATTTTTGTTCCCACCGTTATCAGCTCTGTTATTTCCCATGCCCCGGCCCTACCTTTGAGATGCTCCCTTTCTACCATGGGCTAAGAGACGAAGTATCTGCCCAGGACATCCCTAAGCCTTACTGCGTTAAACCCACGAGACAACCTCAATCACCCAGATGTGCCCACGAGGCGCCCAACCCCCAATGCAATGAGCCCCCCTAGCAAGTTTCTCTTGGTGTCCCTGAATGCCCATGGCCTAAATACCCCACAAAAACGCAGACTGGCCCTATCTCAACTGAAAGCCCTGAAGGCCTCGGTCGCATGCATACAAGAAACCCACTTTTCAGCCACGAACCCCCCAAAGTTTTCGGCCTCCTCATATCCACTAGCGTACCACGCCCTAGCGCCTAACAAGACAAGAGGGGTCAGCACACTATTCCACTCAGATTGGAGCTTCCAATGTGAAAGGGAATACAAGAGCCCTGACGGTAGGCTCCTGATCCTGGTGGGCCTCCTCAATGACGCACAGGTGACTATAGCAAACCTTTACGCCCCAAACGTCAACCAGTACGACTTCCTACGAAAGGCACTGAGAAAGGTTGACAAACTAAAGAAGGGACAGACGATGATATGCGGGGACTTTAACTGTGTGTTAGACCCTGACCTAGACAGATCAGGGACACCGGGCTCCCACCCAAGAGACAAGCTCCTAGGGGACAAACTGACGACGCTCCTCCATCTCCATAACCTGCATGACACCTGGCGGGCACTCTACCCAGCCTCTAGGGACTACACCTTTTACTCCAAGGTCCATGACCAATATTCGCGCATCGACATGTGTTGGGTCGACACTAAAACCCTGGATACCCTAGCGGAGGTCGCTATTGCCCCGATAACCTGGTCAGACCATGCCCCCCTCACATCATCATTTACCACACTACACCCAGTCCGAGGACGGGGGCAATGGAGGCTCAACGAGTCCCTCATAGACAACCCTGAGAGGGCCTCTGAGATCCAGAAATCACTAACACATTACTTCGAAGTCAATCACTACACTCACACGAGCGTCACCACGACATGGCTGGCCCACAAGGCAGTCACCCGTGGAGCACTCATACAGATGGGGGCAAAACTGAAGCGCCAACTATCTGAAAAAAGTGACTCCCTACTGAAGGAATTACAGTTAGCCGAATCACGACACAAAGCCTCACCCACTGAACCCCATAGACTCGAAGTCCAAAACATTAGATCCACGTTAGAAACACTACAAATGCAACGGGTAGAGAGAGCCATTAGGAAGATGAAAACAACTTACTATAGGCAGGGGAACAGGGCTGGTAAACTGCTGGCCTCTCAGCTTAAGGCGAGAATCTCCCAGGTAAAAATCCCCTATATCAAGGATGAACATGGAACCAAAATCATGAACCCCAAAGCGATTGTAGACGAATTTGCTACTTTTTACGCAAAATTATACAATCTCTCCGGGGATTCCACCCAGCACCAGCCCACCCCTCAGAACATCGCCACCTTCCTGAAGGGTATACATCTCCCCCAGCTCTCCACCGCGCAGGCCGCAACGCTGACCACCCCGATCCTACCAGCCGAGATCACCAGGGCACTACGAGACACCCCGAGACATAAAGCCCCAGGACCGGACGGCTACTCCGTACACTATTATAAGGTGTTTGAGGACCAACTACTCCCCCACCTCACGGCATTATTTAACCACATTCTAGTCACGGGTAACATACCCCCAGAGATGTTGGAAGCCACAATTGTCACAATTCCCAAACCAGGCAAACCCACAGACCTATGTGCAAACTACCGCCCGATCTCGCTCCTCAATGCCGACACCAAACTATTCGCCAAGGTCCTAGCAAACCGTATCCGACCCCTCCTAAGCCAACTCGTCTCACCTGAGCAGTCGGGCTTTGTCCCGGGCCGCCAGGTTGAGGACAACACCAGACGGGCCCTGGACATAATGGAACTCATGGACTCTGACCGGTTACAAGGCCTTATAGTTGCCCTAGATGCGGAGAAAGCCTTCGACAGGCTCCACTGGGGCTATATGTCGGAGGTCCTGCGCAAGTTTAACTTTCCGCCCCAATTCCTGACTGGACTCTTATCCCTGTACACTTCCCCCCGGGCGACTGTCATGAGCTCTGGCTTCGTCTCTAGACGCTTTGATCTGACGAATGGCACACGACAGGGCTGCCCACTCTCGCCCCTCATATTCATTCTCGCAATGGAACCCCTACTCCACAAAATCAAGGCAAACTCTAACATCGCGGGGGTCCCCTCACCAACGGGACAACATAAATTAGCAGTGTTTGCGGATGACATCCTCCTTTTTCTCACCAGGCCCTCAGACTCACTCCCCACTCTACTGCACCTTTTGCACGACTACGGCCGTGTATCTTACTATAAAAACAACATAGCAAAAACACAGGTGCTACCCATGAACCTGCCCAGATCCCAACTTGAATCTCTTAAAGCACTCCACCCCTTCGAATGGAGGAAGGATACCCTCTCTTATTTAGGCACACAGCTGACACCCTCAAAAACCAAACTCATAAGACATAACCATAGGAAATTGATGGGAGACATAGAACGACGGCTGGATAGCTGGGGCACCAAAAACACATCTTGGCTAGGACGAATTAATGCCATCAAAATGGTCATCCTCCCACAAATACTATTTCTTTTTAGAGCCCTACCGATTACCCTCCCCAAGTACACCCTCCGGGCATTCCAAAGCCTCATTAATGCGCACATATGGAAACGGAAACCACCAAGGGTATCTCTGGCGAACATCAGTATGGTCATGGGAGGAGGTGGGGTGGGTGTGCCCCACATAACCAAATACTATCTAGCGACACACCTGGCCCAGATGGCACGCCTTCTGGCTCCCTCAGACTACCCAATGTGGTTCCACCTAGAGAGTGCATTCAGCGCACCTCTATCCCTCGGCGACCTACTGTGGACCACGACAAAGGCCCAACCCCATTATCCCAAGCTACTCTTGACATCGAGGGGATCACTCCAGGTGTGGCTCAGATGGGCCCCAAAAATGACCGGTGGGAACATAGAAGCCCTTGCCCCGCTGACTACTCTCCAGCACCACACTCACGACCTCCCCTTGCAGGGATGGATAGGACAAGGAGTGACCAGAATATCACATCTCCTGGGAATAGATGGTCTACTACCATTCCCCGACCTCCAGAAAAAATACCTCATACCAAACAAGGAGATCTTCACATACATTCGTATTAAACACATAATAGGAGACGTCAAAAAACTAACCATGCTCACACAACCCCACAACTGTTTTGACACGATGTGCCTGGGCCAAAAAAAAACCAAAAAGCCATTGTCCCTATGTTACCATCGCCTATTAGACTTAGACAGGCCAACAAAACAATCCTACATGTTACAATGGGAAAGGGAGCTGAACAGTACCTTTGAGCCGCACAGATGGATGAGGGCCATGTCATTAGTAAAAAAAGCCACACACTGCCTAGACCACGTAGAAGCGGCCTACAAGTTATGGCTTCGATGGTACTATACGCCTCAACGGCTGGCCGAAATATACCCGGGCTCCCGGGCAACGTGCTGGCGCTGCAACCAACAAGAAGGCACCCTAAGCCATATATTCTGGTACTGCCCTGCACTCAGCCAATACTGGCAACAAATCCAAGACCTGATAAAACTCAGAGTAGGGATAGACCTACCACCTGCCCCTGAACATTACCTGCTCCATATGATGCCACCCGAAATAACAGCCCACGAGGCCTCACTGATCACCCACATCACGCTTGCTGCAAAGCAACGAATAGCTGCCCTATGGAAATCCACCTTAGCACCAGACATACAGTCGGTAATTACCAAAGTGAATCTCACCCAACAGTATGAGGAAATGTCGCACACGATTAGTGGTACCCTACTGAAGTATAAGGGCATTTGGTCCAAATGGTAGATGACCGTGACAGCATGGCGACGAACACCTCCCTCTAATACACATGTATAGGGGAGCATCCCGAAACCCCCCCCCCCTCTTTTTTCCCCCTAGTTCCCGACATCTCCCACCTACTTCCATCCTCCCCCCCCCCCTTTTTTTCTTCTTGAGAAATCAAGGGTTATAGCCACGTTGGCAAACCTCTCAACTCTGAGGAAACCAGTAGAGCAATTACGGAATAACAGCCTATGGAGCTGTTGTATATGTGGCACCCTGAAGCATCGCTTGAATAATTAGGTAACTGGAAATCAGTTGCCACTCAGATCTGTTACTGTACCCGTTTCTTACGGCTCCAATGTATTAGATCCTACTGTGTAATACTATGATGTTGAACCCTCAATAAAAATGATAAATATAAAAAAAATAAAAAAATAAGAGAGATAAGACTTTTTTTGCAGCTACAGAAAATATGTTTCTAGTCTACAGCAGTTTTCTAATCAATAAATATGCAAACAACACTTGCTAAGTATGGTTAAAAAAAATCATTAGTTGCAACATAATGGGCACAACCCATGAATTTATACTGAACAAAGTAGAAAGTTCCTTTGGATTGTGTGACTATTGGCATTCCAACAAATAACTTATTAAAATGTAACTATTTTTTGTTGAGATAACTGGCTGACATTGGTGAAAGCTACATTTTAACAATGGCTCTCTTTATAGAGCCTGCTCTCCTTACTTACCTGATAAAAGCAAGTGTAAAGGAATATATTTTTATTCAGCTTTATTTTCTCTTATATAAAATGTAGTCTATTACTTACGAGATGCCAGGACACATTACAATCATTCCCTAACATGTAGCAAACTCACAGCAGCACGTGGTCCTAGTGAATACATCCATTAATGTTGACATATTTTTAAACCTTTGCCCCTCTAATTTAACACTATGTCCTCTTGTTGTGTGAAAGAAGAAAAACTACCTCAACAAGAGGACATAGTCTTAAATTATAGGGACAAAGGTTTAAAAATAGTATCAGGAAGTATTACTTTACTGAGAGGGTAGTGGGTGCATGGAAGAGCCTCCCAGTTGAAGTGGTAGAGGTTAACATAGTCAGTGAGTTTAAGCATGCGTGGGATAGGCATAAGGCTATCATAGACATAAGATAAGGCCAGGGACTAATTAAGTATTTAGAAAATTGGGCAGACAAATGGGCCAAATGGTTCTTATCTGCAGTCACATTCTATGTACAGGGGTATTCACTAAAGTGAGAATTGTCAGTGTGGTGAAAGTAACCTCGCCACTTGTACCTGGAGGGGCCTGCTTGCCAGCCTCCTGCCCACAGACTTAGGGCCCTGCAGGGAAACCTGTAAAAGACCACCTAACTTGACCGACTGTTAGCACTGATTTCCCTGGAACTGTTTTGAGCATAGGACCATGTGCATGGTCGATCAAAACTATGACTTCCAGGAAATTCCTGAACTCCTGAACCGATCTGGGAGATTTTTGGATATGTTGTTCACCCAGATCAGAGCTATCAGGGGATGCAAATTATGGGGGTTTTATGTGTTTTTAAGGTACTTTTTGGGGTTTCATAAAATTGTATGTTTTTCTGTGCTTGGAGATAATTGGGTTACATTAGTACAGTTCCTGATTCAACTATCTCCCAAGCACAGGAAGGATTCTATTGTTTGTGTATGGGAGTGTCTCACTGTATGATTCTGTTTTGGGGAGTATGAGAGGTCTGCCCACTGGAAGCTGGATCCTGGTCTTGGGTCCAAGGTGGGTGAAGTACGGCGAGACCCCGGCGCAGCTGCATCGCTGGAAGTGGGGTCTGCAGGGCTTATGGTGTCTGGTGGAGTGCTGGGATTCCTCGGTGAGCACTAGGAGCATTGATTGACAGAGATACTCAGTCTGAGTGCCAGGCGGTCCGTCACAGTCAGGAATTAAAAGTGAAGTCAATGTGAATATCAAATTTAAGGCCAAAATAGATAGACTGGAAAAATTCTCCCAAGTCAGCTGTACTTCCTGTTTGGCTATTTTGGTCTTAAATATAAAATTTACTTTCAATTCCCAACAATTCCCACTTTAGCGAATAATCCTTACAGTCTTACAAACAAATTTGCATCCGTGGTTCATTGTAAAAAAGTCAGCAAATGTACTAGTAAGGTAAAGAGAAAAAGTGCACAAAAATCTAAATAATTGCTATAGTAATGAATTTACATCAGAATGCGTCATGCATTGTGATGGTGTTCATATGTCTAAACATGTCAAAAGTAAGGAGAAACCACCTACAGCGGACTGGGCTGAACCTCTACTAAGTGAGGTGGGCTTTCCTCTTATGCTTGCTGTGACACTTTTAACTGTAGTTTACTATATGTACATTAATACATTTTACTTGTATACGACACCAAAGGTTTTCATGTCTTCCTCAATAGTAACTCTGAGCTTTATTGTACAGTCTCTGGTGGGCACCTATAGAACTCATTCCACAGATCATGCTAGAAGTGTCATGGTAATACTAAGCTAATACACAAAATCTAAGTCAAAGTGTAAGAACATAGAACAGACTGTATTACCAAACCTTAGAGTGGCTGGCCTTAATGTGGACGATGAAAAAATGTATAAACAATATGACAAGCCAAGATCAGGATAATAGAGATAGGGGAAAATAAATAAACAAGACAGGTAAGGTTTACAGAGTTGTGCAAGTTCAAAGAACAAGCCAAAATCCAAGCCAAGAATCAAAATAGAAATATAAACACAAACCAAGTGGAAACTATGACAGGGCACTAACTGTGGGTCAGGAAATGTTATTTATATGGTTAGCGACTGATTGATCTACATGATCCCTGTGTCCCCAAAATATTACATATTGTGTAGGGATAATTGTTAGGCAAAATATTACAAATAATATGCTGTGAAAAAACCCACAACATATCTGACAATCGGCACATGTCGAGAGTGGGCCGTGCTGTCTATGCTGAACAAAGAGGAACCTTCTTAATGCTGCTCTGATCGGGCAGGTAATGTGACAAACCATTCTTGAACAAGTATGTGATTCCATGTTGTATATACATTGTTAATGTTGCAATAACATATTACAAAATGTATTTTGTCAATTCTGTTAAAAAAAAATACATCTGTCGTCTGCGAGCACATTGTGCTGACAGCAAATATAACAGGTCTGCATGGAGGGAAGTCTTGCTCTTCCCTTCCTCCGTCTCTGCATGTGCTATCTCCACCTCTCTCCATTTCCGATAATAGTTTGTATTTTTAACACAGAGCATGCATGTGTGCTCTGAGCCGGTGAAATGGTCCATCAAATGCCTCTCTGTAAGAAGAATTTGATTGGATCTCCAAAGGTCCTTGGTGATGTTGGATGGAGGTGTGGTAAGAAACACCAAGCTGGTTTTCGGGTAAGTATTTGCCATTTTTGTAGGTTTTAAAGGGTGGACCCAGCTAGTAATGTCCAAGAGGGCATTGTAAATTTAAATTCCCGTTTACGTAAAAGGGGTTATTCCACTTTAAGTAGACTTGTGCACAGTGAAAAATCTTTGTTCGTCTGGATCTATTCATTTGAAAAGATAGAAAATTTTGTTTGGGTGGTCCAGAATTTGTTTAGATGTCATTTTGGTTCGGACTAACTTCATCCATGCAATCGCTTCAGGATAAAGTAATTGTACAAACAGCACAATAAATTTGCCATTCTGTAAACTGCAAAATATAAATATTTTGTATATATTTTGTAGTACATTATGCCAATTTTCTCACAGATCAAGTGAGAAAAAGTAACCAATAGAAAAAATATATCACGATAATGTTCATATATTTATATATTACTGACCTGGGCCCAGTGGCGCATCCTGACCTGGGCCCAGTGGCGTACTAAGGAGGCGGCGGGGGGGGAGCGGTCCGCCCCGGGTGCCACTCACTAGGGGGGTGCCCGGGGCAGACTGTGCCTCCTGCGCCCATCGCAGACACCGATCTGCAGTTCCGCAGTGAGCAGAGCTGCAGACTATGTGTCTCGCGAGATCTGACCAATCAGAGTGTTACCGCGGGTTACCATGGCAATGCTCTGACTGGGTCCCCCGAGATTCATGGTCTGCAGCTCTGCAGAGCTGCAGACCGGATATTATGGCCACTGGACCTCCAGGGAATTAAGGTATGTAGTCTCCCCCATCATCCCCCTCCCTCACACCATCACCCCCTTATCATCATCACCCCCCCTCAAATTACCCCCCATCATCACCCCCTCCCTCTTACATCACCCCCCCACCACCTCCCTCCTTTACACCATCACCCCCTCGCACATCACCCCACTCCCTCACACCATCACCCCCTTATCATCACCCCCCCTCAAATATATGATCCGCCCCGAGTGCCAAATGCTCCAGGTACGCCCCTGCCTGGGCCTACCAATCAGGGCCGGACTGGGAACTAAAAGCAGCCCTGGAAAAAAATTCAATACCAGCCCAATAATGCGTCACGCCAGCATAGTATGCTGATATAGAGGGTGAAAAAATTAAATTGAAAACTATTACTCCAACGAAAGAACGCATATAGGGCTTCAAAATAAACAAAAGAGCTTTATTTTAAGCAGACCTACATTTGCATGTAATCAATGTTTCAGTACAACTACTTTGGCCTATTAAGGACATTTTAGTAATGGGACTGAAATGGTGAATGTATGCGGTTGCACAACTGAAAAAAAAGTTATCTTGTTACTTTTGAAGTCCTATGGGTGTGCTCTTCACTTTGAATATTTTATTGTGCATGAGTATGCAACTAGCACCAAGAGTGGGCCAATACGTGCTCATTACATATATGTATATATTAATGACATTTATGTGTGTATTATGCATTTATAAATGTATATTAATATATGTGTAAATATTAAAGGCATAATTATACATGTTACTGTGGCAAAACCAGCCACTTAAGACTATCACTGTATGAATGTGTTTATATTCCTTCTAAAGCTGTGAGAACCAAGTATATGACTGTATTGCATTTCAGGCGAAAGAAGGCATTCGTATGCTGGCAGCATGAAAACCCCAGCATTCATACTGTAGTTTCACGAACAGTGAGTTTCAACACTGTTCGTGAAATGAATAAACTACTGAATGGACGACCACACACAGGAGGTTGTGTGGCGCCCATTAACCGATTGCAACATTGTTGCAATCGGTAGTTAAAGGCTTTCCTAGGTGGCCGTCGTTCGGCTACCGACCACGCGGCGGTCGGCCATCTTCGTTCCTTTGTTAGCCCAGCGGTGTTTGGTCGTTGAGCGCATGGAACTAAAATCGGCTACTCGACGGCACGAACACCGCTGGACTTCCATGCCGTTCGGGAGCCCCGGGCATTTGGTAGTTTGTTCCCCTAATACCAATCGGTACTTTAAAGGTGATTTGAAAATAATGTGTGTTTCATGCGGCGTTCGGTTAGTTAGGCTGGGATCTGAGCGGTATTCTCACGAACTGTGCGCTCAGACCCCAGCTATCTACCGTACGTCCATTCGTTTAAATAAAGGGAATGTTATGGAAGTTATGTATTTTAATGTAAAATGTAAGTTCTGCTGCACGGAGGTATAATCCACTTAGCTGTATGTAGCGGAGATGCAATATTCCCCAGGTTATCTCCGCTTATAATCCAAGTGAGGCTCAGGAACAAGTAAATAGTAAATCCACAGGCAAGGTTTCCAGCAGGTAAAATAACAGCAATATCCCAACAGCAATCCCAATAACTGGACGACACACAGTTTCAGGAGCAGAACTGAAATCTTTAATCCACACTGTCCTTTTAAAGTATGCTCCCATGCAAGGGAGGGATTTACAATCATTAGTACAGTAGCCAATCCTGTCCTGGTAACCTCCCACACATCTCCTCCCCTCAGCCTGCATCATAATCCCCTTATCCAGTCTAGCAATTCCCCCCGTTTCTGGATGTACCCCTAAACGTAGGGGTACCCCTTTAAATCCTACACCCCTGATAGCCCTGATCTGGGTGAACAACATATCCAAAAATCACCCAGATCAGACCAGGGGTTCGGGAAATTTATGGAGGGAATAAAATGACCGACCGCACTGACTGAGACAGCCGAATGCGGTTCCATGCGAATGGGCCCTGCGGTCGGTCCTGGAATAAGGGAACAAACTGCACGAAAAGCCTCTAGCTATAGAGGCTAGGGAGGGTTCGCCTGAATCCCCTCGTTCGGTTCTTTCTATCTACCGAACGAGGGGCCGTTCGGTAGTTAGGAACCGAACGGACCGGGCTTGTGGAGGTTTCAGCGGTGTTCGCCTAGTCGAGTGTCCGATTTGAGTTCCAGACACTCGACGGCAAAACACCGCTGTTCGGGAGTTTTAAAATGGCCGCCGCCACGTGTTCGTTTGTCGAATGGCGGCCACCCCCGAGAACAAAGGACGGCTACTTAACTTGTCAATTACCCGTTCGCAACAATGTTGCAACGGGTAATTGAGGACACACTTCACACAGGGGAGGTCTGATTGTTCGGTAGTTTCATTCCCTTAGTTTATTCGAATGATTCTACCGAACAATCAGAGGAATACAATTCTTTTAAACACATATAAAACCAGCAGATCACACGAATGCAGTTATTCACAAGACATTTGCAGGACAGCCCAGTGCCATCCGCTACACTGTATATTCTAGTGGGAGTATCCCTCTCGTACAGCAGTGCATGGTGGGAGAAATGTATGTGTTGTTCAGTTCCCCATGAAGTCCCTTGCATGGGGAATCCCATAAATACAGTGCCCTGTGAATAAAACCTCAGTTGACTCCCAGCCTATGTGTCGTCTAGTTCTTGGGAGGGAAGGATTCTTACAACGCTACCGGGATTATTGTATGCTATATTTATTTCCTTGGATTATTTTATGCTGTTCCTGTTACCCAGCGGAGATACTGTGGATTATACTACCTCTCCGCTACAGTTACTAATACACAAATCAATATACATGCATTTATATATATCTATATATATATATATATAGATATATATATAGATATATATGTATTACTGTCAGGATCACATCAATTACGTCTATTACGTTTACCTCGTTTAGTGTGTCTTGTCTCCAATTGTCTCCTTTTTGTCTCTTACAGCGACCCTTGTGTATCTTTTACTTTATCCCAGCCCCTGTGTGTTTCTTTTTACCCTTCTCCAGCCTCTGTATGTCTCTTTCCCCCAGCCCCTTTTGTGTATGTCTTAGCCCCAGCCCCTTTGTCTCTTTCTCCCCTTCCAAATCTCATCTGTGTGTCTCTTTCTAACTCCAGACTCTGTGTGCCTCTTTCTCTTCTTCCAGCGACTCTGTGTCTCTTTTTCCCCCAGCCCAGCGTTGTCTCCCACAAATCTTGTGTGTCACTTTGTTCCCCTTCCCTTCTGTATGTCTCTTTGTCCCCCCAACATACCTTCTGTGTGTCTCTTTCTCCCCCTCCTCCCTGTGTCTCTCTTCCCCATCTCCTCCCTGTGTCTCTCTCTTACCCCTCTCTCTTTGTCCGCCATCCTCTGTCTCTATTACCCCTCTGTTTCTTTGTCCCCATCCCATGTGTCTCTCTATTACCCCTCTGTCTCTTTGTCCCCCTTTCCCTTGTGTCTCTCTATTACCCCTCTCTTTGTCCCCCCTTCCCCTGTGTCTCTCTATTACCCCTCTCTTTGTAACCCCATCCCCTGTGTCTCTATTACCCCTCTATTTGTCCCCCCTTCCCCCTTCCCCTCTGTTTCTGTGTCCCTGCTGTCTGCTGACCTTGTCACAGGAAGACTGAGGGAAGGGGCAAAGCTAACTACCATGCTCCCTCGCGGTTCCCATAATTCCCAGCACAGCCACATCATAGAGTAATCACTACTCTATGATGTGGCTGTGCTGGGAATTATGGGAGCCACGTGGGAGCGTGGTAGTTAGCTCTGCCCCCTCCCTCAGTCCTCCTGTGCTGACAGCTATGCTGCTGTCAGTATCAGTGAGTGTGCCGCCAAACCGGTTAGTCGGCCGCCCGGCACACTAACTGATGCTGACAGCAGTCATACAGCACAGGAGATGGGGCCGCCAGCCGCAAGGTGAGTACCCCCTCAGAGTGTGCCGCCGGACCAGCCACCCGGCGGCACTGACATGCGGCCGCGATATTATTAAAAATAGCTGCTGGGCTCCCTCTCTATAGGGAGTAAGAGCTCTGCAACCCCCAGGTGCCGCGGCCCACCGGGAAATTTCCCGGTATCCTGGTGGGCCAGTCCGGTCCTGCTACCAATTCCCAGGACGTGTGGGTCTGTCCTTTCAGATGATCATCATTGAGATCGAGGTCAAGCTATATCTCCCCCAGCTGATCTCAGTGCACAGGTTCAACTGCAAGGCCTCTTCCTCCTGTCAGGTAGTATCATGCCCTCTGCCTGTCCCACTTATCCCATGCAGCCCACTGCCTAAGCTGCCTACAGCTACTGCCATTACAAAGGCACTTGCAGCTCTCAGGCCTTGTTTTTGCGACGGTCTTTACAAAGATGTTTTTAGCATTAAGGCCAGATATTTCTTGACACATTGTCTCCCAGATCTGAAGTTGTACCATCAGAGCAAATCGGAGAGAACCATTAACAGTTTGAGGTTTTTTTAAACTTTACTTTGTATTTCTTAGGGACATCTCCTAGCGGAGCACACACTGAGCCTTGGACATTTGTAGTTGTTGAAGATCCAGAGACAAAACATAAAATCCGAGAAATTATTGAGGAGGAGGAAGAGATAAATTATCACAAAAGGATGGGCGAAAAATGGGTTAATGACCTGAGGAAACTGAGGTAAAGTAGTATTTACAATGTTAAGTAGTTCCTTAATGCCTGGTTGACAAGAAAATATGACGCTATGTATCTGAATCAAGATGAATTACTGAATAATAAACCTAAGCTTGTACTAAATCAATGCTTCCTAAAGGGGAACTGCCACTAGTTAAAATATTGAAAATCACACATATTTTATATATATACACACACACAATGTTATTCTTTTTTCATGTTTTGTTTTCTTTAAAAATTATCTAAAGATGTAGCAAATTAGATCATTTTCCAAGTTAGACAAGGCAAAGCCAGGGCAAACAATGCAAAAGAAGAGAAGCAGCATTCTCTTTGTGCTTTCGCTATGCTGACTGGTGCAAAGGACAGAGCTTGTAACAATGATTAATGAGGAGTTAGGATGGAGGTGCTCATATACAGAATTTGTAAACACAATTTTAATTTCAAACTTCACAAATATATATATATATAACAAAAAAGTTATGGTAGGGAAATAATTGTGATTGAAAACCCCTTCCACCTGAAGTCTGTGGATAGTTAATTCAATGTTAAACAAAAATCTGCACACCAGTCAAGCCAGAAGACTTGCTTTTCCCACAGAAACCACAAATTTGCTGTATACAACAGCTTTAAAACACAACTTAGGAAAAGATGCTGTGTTTCAAAGCTGTTGTATAGCAAACACAGACTCAAAGGAATCCATGTTTAAAATGGAATGAGGCACAAATTTGATTCTTTGTTAAACTAATTTGCAAATGCCCACAGAGAATCCTTTCGGCAGTAACATCACTGCAAATTTGTGATTTCTGTGGGAAAAGCAAGTCTTATGGCTTGACTGGTGTAATATATATATTACAAAATCTTGCCAATGGTTTGAAAATTGGAACAGGCAGGACTGAAAGACAGCACTGAGATACTAATCCTAGCAGCACATTGCTCCACATCAATTGAAGGGGGTATACCACGCCAGACTGGACCCAAGTGTGGACTGTGCAAAGAGGCCTCTGAGGCAATCCAGTGGTGGAAGTCTCAGGTTCTGTGTTGGGTTGTGACCAATTTTTTGACCTAACCAACATGCTAGTGGGTTACAGGTACGTTTTGCCTATTTCCTGCCAATCTCAGGAAAGACATCCTGGAAAGCAAGGATGTCAATATTGTTGCACTGTTAATCAGGGCTGTCTTTAATATTGATTGGACCCTGGAAAAAGCATTTGCTTGGGCCCCCTGGACCCTGTACACCCTGCCCAGGTGTGCAATCACATTATCACCCTTAACGCAGTGGCAACCTAAAGTAGAGAGGTGCAAGAATATTTTATGGGCCTCCCTATTGCAAGGATGTTTAAAAGGTAGATCACCATCTGCCGTGCAACTCCAGCAATGCCTTGACAGCTGGGGTTCTACCATTTACCCATGTTTGCAGGTTTGTATTTAGCACTAAGCAGTTTTTGTGGGTTTCAATGTAAACAGGTTTTTGTATGGAATATGTTTGTATGTGGTGTTGGCGTTTGAATGTAAGCATGTATTCATTAATAGTGTTGGTTTTTGAATGCAGGGGTGTGTATACATATAATGTTGGTGTTTAACACAGTTGTGTATTTGTATGTAATGCTGAAGCTTGAATGCAGGGGTGTATTTGTATGTAGAGTTAGCGTGTGAATGTTGAGATGTATACACACAAACACACACGTAGATATACACACACTGAAACACATGCAGACACACAGATATACTCACATACTGACACATAGATACACAACCTGACACACATTCAGATACACATACTATTAACATACTGATACATATTGACAACATACAGATACACCGAAACACACAAAGACAACATACAGATACAAACTTGACACACTGATACACATCCTGACATACACAAAGATACAAACACTGACACACATGCAGTTACACAGACACACATATACACACCTGACACACTTGCAGATACAGACACACACACACACACACACACAGATACACACACATATATACACAGACACTCAGATACACACAATGACAACATATAGATACACACACCCAGACACAGACAGACAAACTGACACACAAACATACACTGACAGACATACTAACACATAGATAGACAGATACATACTGAGAGACACACAGACATACTGACACACTGACAGACATGCTGACACATTCACCAACACACACACCGACATACTGACACAAAGAGCCATACTGATACAGACATGCACACACTGACATACATATGGACACACACAGACACATACACTAGCAGACATGCTGACACACACACATATACTGACAGACATATTGACACACATTCACAGGCACACACACAGGCATACTGACACATACACTGACAGACATATTGACACACATATATACTAAGACATACTGACATACATTCACAGGCAAACTGAAACACACACACTCTGAGAGACATACTGACACACACTGACAGGCATATTGACACATACACTGACAGACATACTGACACACAGGCAAACATACTAACACATACACTGACAGACATACTGACATATAGACATTTACTGAGACATTCACAGATATACACACACACACACATTGACACACACTGGCAGACAAACTGACACATACACTGACAGACATAATGACATACAGACATATACTGAGACATTCACAGACACACACACACTGGCAAACATACTGACACACACACACACACACACACAAAATTTACACTATTAAACCCATCCTCCAGTTTCCTACCTTGGAGGGTGGCTTTCCCATTGGAGGCTGAAGCTGTTGGGAGTTGGGGTCTGGGTAGCTCGGCCCAGACCCCCTCCGCTCTGCCTCTTCCTCCTCCCGCTCCTCTCTTTATGGGAGGAAGTGACTTGCGGCCATTACTTCCTCTCAGTCCACTGCCGAAAAGCTAGAGGGCCCAGTCGCGCTGTTAAAGTGCCAGAGTGCAAGACCGGGCCCCTGCATGGGCCACCCGGTGGGCCTCCTTAGAGTACGGTTGCACCGGCTGGAGGGAGAAATGCTTGAGGCCAGCTGGGCCCATTGTTCAGCTGCTTCGGGCCCCCCATGAGTAACTGGGCCCAGGGCAGCTGCCCCGTTTGCCCCACAGTAAAGACGGCCCTGCTGCTAATTGCCTCACATGATGTTGTTGAAAATCGCACATATGCTTACGGTGATATTTCTGTTGTGTTGAAGGCTTGGGACACTAGACTAAGTAAGAAATTGTCTATACCTGATTTTGTTATTGCTTTTTATATATATTGGGATGTCATATGTTCGGTACACCCGCATAGACGAGAGGAGCTTGACCTCTATTTGCACAAGCTGGTGGACTTGGGTAATAAATACGGTGGCTCATCTTTTTACGATTACCTCCGGTCCTTTTCGTCAAAGGGCGTCTGCAAGTCTGGCTCAGTACAACTGAGCTGTTTTGCAGACACTTTGCCTAACTAAAGACACTGGCTTGTGCAATTTGTGCATCCACCTCACATGCCTCAGACTATTGTCCCATCTTATCCGAGTCCACACTTATGACTTTCCCTGAGGCACATACAAGGACCAACAGATCAGGCAAGGACAAACTCTGTCGTCCTATTGTTTACCTGGGAAAGTCGCAGGTGTGCAATAACTTCAATGTAGGTACGTGCGGATATAGTGCTTGCAGATTGTTGCATGAGTGTTCTCTGTTTTAGGGCTCATGCGAAGTCCATGTGTCCTAATAAAACTCCTCAAAACATTACCTGACCTCTGTGAATATTGGCTCTCTGGCTCACACCTTAACTTCTCACCCTTCCAAACACCTAGTTGATTTCCTGATCGATGGTTTTACGGAAGGCTTTCATACAGGTCTTGTTCACATTCCTGCGGGCATTTGCGAATGCCATAATCTACAGTCAGCTTTTGCTGATGCTAAAACGGTTGATGCTCTGTGACAACTAGAATTAGAGGATGGGTTTTTATTGGGACCTTTTAAGGTGCCCCCATTTTCTAATTGGAGAACTAACCCTATAGGATTGATCATGGGAAATTCCTCAGGGAAAAACAGACTTTTATCTCTTTCTGCATCTCACTCCTTGGCTATACCTAGCCTTAACTAATCCCATCTGAAGAATCTTCCCTTCTGTATGCCACAATAGACAATGCCATAAACACCATTATTACGGTAGGAATAGGCCTGGCTGAGTAAAATGGACATTGTTAATGCCTTTAATTTACATCCCATTCGTCTGTCTCTATGGCATTGGTCTGCATGGCTTAAGTGTCTGTACTATTTTTTTACAAGACTCACTTTCGGGTCAAAAAATTCTGTATTTTTGCGGTGCATGTTAAAGCGGCACTGTCATGCTGAACTTACCTTTCCTCGATCTCTTCCTCTTCTCCCCCTCTCTCCGGATCTGTTCTTCTTTTCTTCCTGTCTTCTTTAGTTTTCTTTAAAATCATAAGACAAAGTAGGGACTCTTTGCCTTATGGAGGATTCCTCCGCTTGACCAGCTCTGTGTGCTTCATTTCCGCTGGTCAGAGCAATTTTCCCATAATTCTTACCATTCCTCTGTGTTCCCACGATGCTTCCTGTCATTTTAGATGAAACTGCCGAATTGTGTTCTTACTGAATGAGAACAGTATGTTTGTTTGTTTTAGAACGCAATTCGGCACTTTATTCAGATCGCAATTTCATTCGAATGAATGAAACTCTGATCCTATTCGTGCTGTGGCTGCATCTTGCAGCCGCTTAGTAGATAACTCCCTAATTCCCACGGTATCAGGGAGTTATCTACTAAAAGGCTGAAAGACCTAAATTGGTCTTTCAGCCACATTTACTAATACTAAGTAAAAATTACTTAGTATTAGTAAATTCAGCCCCTACTCGCTATACCGCAAGTAGGGGGCATGTCTATTAAACAGTGAGCAGCCTGTGGCCCCCACCCTTAAACAACAGGTGGGGGCCCTAAAGTAAAATAAGGGGGGAGACCTATTGTCCCCCATGGCCCCCACCCCTGTGCGGTGGGTGGGGGTCATAATGATAATGGGGGGGGGGACCTAGTGTCCTCCCCCCCACCCCTGGGTGGCAGGTGGGGGTCATAATGATAATGAGTGGGGAGACCTACTGCCCACCCCGGCCCCCAACCCCGGGCGGCGGGTGGGGGCCAAATGATAATGAGGGGGGGACCTACTGTTAACCCCCCTCCGGCCTCCACCCCTGGGCGGCGGGTGGGGGCCATAATGATAATGAGGGGGGGGGGACCTACTGTCCACCCCCCCTGAGGCCCCCACCCCTGGGCAGTGGGTGGGGGCCATAAAGATAATGAGGGGGGGGACCTACTGTCCTCCCCCCCCTGGCCACCACCCCAGGGCGTCGGGTGGGGGCCATAAAGATAATGAGGGGGGACACCTACTGTCCTCCCCCCCCGACCCCCACCCCTGGGCGGCGGGTTGGGGCCCTAAGTCATATTCACCCCCCCATCAAAGGTGACTAGGGGTCCCCAAGCCCCTAGTCACCCACCACCCCCCCAAATAAAAAGTCCCCTACCTACCCCCCTCACCCTAAAAAAATTGTGAGGGGGGAATAAAATAACTAACCTGTAAAGTAAAATTAAACTTACCATTCAACGTCTTCTTTTTTCTCAAATCTTCATTTTTCAGCCCCCAAAAAGGCCAAATAAAAAACCATCATAACCGTCGAACTTAAAATAAAATAAAAATACCGAGCACAAAAAAAAAAAAAAGCAGACGAAAAAGAAAAAACCTGAGCGCAAAAAAATAATCCATCTTCACCCATGGAGGGCTCCGCGCAGACTGAGCTCCGCAGGACGGAGGAAGGCTTATAAAGGGTTTAAGCCAATCAGAGTGCTCTTTGTCATTTTACACAGCATGGGAAAATTCCAAAGAACTTTCCCACGCTGCGTAAAATGACACAGAGCACTGTGATTGGATAGAATTCTTGTTACAGCTTTCTATCCATTCTCCTGTCATTTGGACGGATGCTGCAGCATCCACAGGTTTTGCGGCCATATTTGGTGACGAATGGCTCGGGAGTGGTTTGCCAGAGGAGGTTCAGCTTATTGAAGGGTTCTCACACACCTCAGCCTTATTCGAGGTATACCCTATGGTAGCAGCAGCCGTGGTATGGGGTCAGTCATGGACAGGCAGCTTGGTACGCTGCTTTTCCGACAACCTAGGTACCTGCCACATTATAGACAAGGGGCGTTCCTCCTCACTAACTATAATGAGATTCATGAGGAGACTGACATGGTTGGCAGCCTGTAATCAATTTTATTTGGTTTGTCGTCATGTTCCCGGGGTTTTCAATACTGCAGCTGACAAGTTCTCTCGCTTTGACTTCCAGGCCTTCAGAGACACGTTACCCATGGCCTCACCAATAGCCACTGCAGCCCTGTCATTTCAGGAACTAGTCATGGATTAGAAAAGTTATCAAGGCATAGTCTCATCTTGTCTAGCTTGGCCCTTTCACATAACTCATGGCTGTCTTACAATTGACCTTTCTCACTGTATAAAAACGTTATGTTAGAACATAACCTGGTTCAGTTTTTCAATATCTCATCTCTAGTAGCGTTCGCATCCTTTTACCATCTCAGACTCAAATTATCACACAACGCTACTAAATTGTATTTAACCGGCATTCAACACCACATGTATACATTATATCCTGGAAACCCTAGTTTTTTGTCTTCATACCCCATTAAGAACATACTGAAAGGCATACACAAAGCCAGTAACACTCCTCCACTTCTAAGGTTACCTATTCACAAACATATATTTAAGGATATGTCTGACTTATTATATACAACCCCTTTCGAAACTGCCACAAATTCAGTAATCAAAGCAGCCATCTACTTGGCCTATTATGGCTTTCTTAGGCCATGCAAATTCACCATACATAGTAACAGAAATTCCCAAGACTGCCTTAAGCGTTCTTATATAATCAAACAGCAAGATTACTATGTCTTATCCTTGCCCATTACAAAAGCAAGCTTGGTTAAGTAGTCCAAATCACATATTATCCTACTCTAAATAAATGGTGCCCTGTTAAGGTTCTGGATGCATATCTCCAATCATTACCAGTCAGATATCCCTCTGCTGGTCCTCCACAAGCCCGTCCTGACCACCACTAAGCTTATGCAGTACGTGAGAGTATTACTGACTAGACTAGGTTTGAACGCCAGTAACTTTTCAGGACACTCCTTTAGGATAGGGGCAGCCTCTAAGGCTTCTAGTCATGATATTCCAGTACATGTCATCAAGTCATTGGGGCGTTGGAAGTCATCTGCTTTTTCTCTGTACATACCTCAACCTGTGCTAGAAATGAGGTCAACTTTTGTTAAACTGTCATCTTGAGGTATATTCCTTGTATTATGTTTTCATGTATTGAATAATATTCTTTGACAAGACACTTCTATTTTGCCCACTTTATTACTGGCCTACCACATACATCGGTTTCGGCACACTTCAACTGACTTCTGGTCACATATACATGGTACATCATAACACTGTACACGTTAACATTACAATGATTGCTCCGAACACAAATGTGAATGTTTTGCCTGGGTTTGTGAGAGGGGCATGTGGAACCTACTTAAGGGACTCCCCCCTTACCTGCATCACTGTGGAAATCTGACACTCAGCATGCCCCACCCGCCACTCCCTTAACTCTTTTCTCTAATAGATTGTGCCTACTTTATTACCGGCCTTTCGCATACGTCGGTTTCTGCACACTTCAACCGACTTGGTCATATATATATATATATGGTACTTGAAAACACTGTACACGCTAACATTACAATGATTGTACCGAACACAAATATATATATATACAGGGAGTGCAGAATTATTAGGCAAATGAGTATTTTGACCACATCATCCTCTTTATGCATGTTGTCTTACTCCAAGCTGTATAGGCTCGAAAGCCTACTACCAATTAAGCATATTAGGTGATGTGCATCTCTGTAATGAGAAGGGGTGTGGTCTAATGACATCAACACCCTATATCAGGTGTGTATAATTATTAGGCAACTTCCTTTCCTTTGGCAAAATGGGTCAAAAGAAGGACTTGACATGCTCAGAAAAGTCAAAAATAGTGAGATATCTTGCAGAGGGATGCAGCACTCTTAAAATTGCAAAGCTTCTGAAGCGTGATCATCGAACAATCAAGCGTTTCATTCAAAATAGTCAACAGGGTCGCAAGAAGCGTGTGGAAAAACCAAGGCGCAAAATAACTGCCCATGAACTGAGAAAAGTCAAGCGTGCAGCTGCCACGATGCCACTTGCCACCAGTTTGGCCATATTTCAGAGCTGCAACATCACTGAGTGCCCAAAAGCACAAGGTGTGCAATACTCAGAGACATGGCCAAGGTAAGAAAGGCTGAAAGACGACCACCACTGAACAAGACACACAAGCTGAAACGTCAAGACTGGGCCAAGAAATATCTCAAGACTGATTTTTCTAAGGTTTTATGGACTGATGAAATGAGAGTGAGTCTTGATGGGCCAGATGGATGGGCCCGTGGCTGGATTGGTAAAGGGCAGAGAGCTCCAGTCCGACTCAGACGCCAGCAAGGTGGAGGTGGAGTACTGGTTTGGGCTGGTATCATCAAAGATGAGCTTGTGGGGCCTTTTCGGGTTGAGGATGGAGTCAAGCTCAACTCCCAGTCCTACTGCCAGTTCCTGGAAGACACCTTCTTCAAGCAGTGGTACAGGAAGAAGTCTGCATCCTTCAAGAAAAACATGATTTTCATGCAGGACAATGCTCCATCACACGCGTCCAAGTACTCCACAGCGTGGCTGGCAAGAAAGGGTATAAAAGAAGAAAATCTAATGACATGGCCTCCTTGTTCACCTGATCTGAACCCCATTGAGAACCTGTGGTCCATCATCAAATGTGAGATTTACAAGGAGGGAAAACAGTACACCTCTCTGAACAGTGTCTGGGAGGCTGTGGTTGCTGCTGCACGCAATGTTGATGGTGAACAGATCAAAACACTGACAGAATCCATGGATGGCAGGCTTTTGAGTGTCCTTGCAAAGAAAGGTGGCTATATTGGTCACTGATTTGTTTTTGTTTTGTTTTTGAATGTCAGAAATGTATATTTGTGAATGTTGAGATGTTATATTGGTTTCACTGGTAATAATAAATAATTGAAATGGGTATATATTTGTTTTTTGTTAAGTTGCCTAATAATTATGCACAGTAATAGTCACCTGCACACACAGATATCCCCCTAACATAGCTAAAACTAAAAACAAACTAAAAACTACTTCCAAAAATATTCAGCTTTGATATTAATGAGTTTTTTGGGTTCATTGAGAACATGGTTGTTGTTCAATAATAAAATTAATCCTCAAAAATACAACTTGCCTAATAATTCTGCACTCCCTGTAATTAAAAAAATATTATGTTTAATATTATGTTTGCTTACTATATACTATATGTATGTATATATATATATGTGTGTATGTGTGTGTATATATATATTTATTTATTATATATCCATAATAAGCAAACATAATATAACATTTAAGCACTGACAAAATCTATATATATATATGTGGACAACAAGTAGGCAATACAAAACTGTGAACTGTTTACTGTGGGAAAATTACCAAAACCATAAAATGTCATATCGATGTCTTTAGGAACCTGAGACAGCATTATTTTTACAGAGTACATGGCAGAGAACTTCAGGAGCTCTCCCAGCATGGGCAGCCCTGGGTGAAGCTAGCAAGTGGGACTGTCAGTCAGCCTGGTGTAGGGGACACATCCATTCTGGCGTGTGCCTGTCCTTTCACTAGCTGATCCTGTCCTCTTTTTACTGGTTTGCTCTCCCTGGATTATATACCAAATTGGCAAGTTTGGAATAAAATAGCCAAGCTATATTATAACTAAATTAGAAAATTGGCACTTTTTTCATAAAATTAGAAAAAAAACGTTGGTTTTATTTCATGACACTTGGGGTTTGAGTGACATCACACTGTGGTATATGGATAACAGACAGGTCATGTAATAACAATAATGGTCTTAATGGTAAACCATAAATGTTTGAAGGGGCATTCAGTATGAAATCAGGACAGGGGCTGTCTTAAAGCAGCATGCCAGTAATGAAACTTGCGTCACTGGTAAAACCCAAAGTATGTATTGGAAGGATGTGAAAAGTGAATGCAGTAGTAGTCTCATGGTAGTGGAAGCCTGATGGAAGAATCTAGATGTGGCAGAAGCTGGGAAAATGCTACTTACCAGAATTTATAGAGCCTACCCAAACATTTTGTGGATGTGCATAATCGTCTACAGCTGTTTTTATTGCTTTGGGCTAGGCCTCATTAGTTCCATTGAATAATAATCTTAGTTCTACAAGATACAAAATATATTTTAGACAACATTGTTTGATGACTTTGGTGTGGAGATGCTCAAGTGGACTGCACAGACCATTCAGTGTATCACCTTACTCCAGTGCTAATCCAGCTCAAATACAGTTGCAAAAAACTGTACTGCACTCATAGGAATTTTCAGTTGAAGGAAACACTGTTGCCATTTACTGGTAACAAAGTATCTTTAAAGAAAGTGCCAATGTATCAGTCCACACAAGGACTTTTATCAGTACAAAGCATACTTTAAAAGGTGTGTCTAGGATAAACTTACACGAAAACAATGGTGAATAGAAACTTATGTGATCTAATAGAAACCTTTCTGGTCTTTTTTCCTTTTTTGAGTTAGTATTAGTCATGATGTCTAGATAATAAGCAGGGGCCTCTTCATACATGTGGTATAGAGGGAGTAACAGGGGAAAGTATGAGGCTATTTTGACTTTTGTAAGTCCATATACTACTGACATATAAATGTCACTGTGTCTTTCTCAGTCTAATATAAGGAGCATTATAGACTTAAAGGATCACTATAGGGTCAGGAACACAAACATGCATTCCTGACCCTACAGTGTTAAAACCACCATCTAGCCCCCCTGGGCCCCTCATGCCTCCATAAATATAGAAAAATCTAACTGTATTCAAGCCTGAAGCTGTAACTAGGCATGCTGTTTGACTCAGAAAAACAAGCAGTCTGCCGACATCATCAGAAGTGGTAGCCTGATCCAATCACAGTGCTTCCCCATAGGATTGGCTGAGACTGACAAAGAGGCAGATCAGGGGCAGAGCCAGCATGATTCAAATACAGCCCTGGCCAATCAGCATCTCCTCATAGAGATGAATTGAATCAATGAATCTCTATGAGGAAAGTTCAGTGTCTGCATGCAGAGGGAGGAGATACTGAATGTTTGGATGCATTTTAGGCAGCCATGACCCAGGAAGGATCTCTAACAGTTATCTAAGGAGTGGCCAGTGAAGTTATCACTAGGCTGTAATGTAAACACTGCTTTTTCTCTGAAAAGACAGTGTATACAGCAAAAAGCCTTAAGGTAATGATTCTACTCACCAGAACAAATCCAATAAGCTGTAGTTGTTCTGGTGACTATAGTGTCCCTTTAATTTGTTTCAACCGGTATTTACACTGCCATCTGCTGGCCCCACAGCTCTTTTCCCATATGCATATCATCTCCATACGCATCTGCTAACATAGAAAGTGATTCTCTTGCTTTTTTCAATAGTCATTATTACACTGTTTAATTTATTTGTATCCAAGTAGTCCCTTAAAGACGTTTGTGCTTTTTATAGCTTTGAGTAAAATATAACATGCTTTTACCCAGGAGGTTCATCCAGGGCCGGCGCGTCCATAAGGCGGCACAGGCGGCCGCCTTAGGGCGCACCGGCCCGGGGGTGCAAATGTCCGGGTGACCGGCAGGAGGGAAGTGCACAGCTCCCCTCTCCTGCCAGTCACTTCTTGTAGCGTGGCCGAGCGCCAAGCTGCAGTGCCGCGGACTGTGTGGAGGGGGCGGGGATATGAACGTCATATCCCTGCTCCCTCTGTAGCACACAGTGCGGCTAGTGCCCAGCAGGGGCGGAGCTACCACCGGCCCCCTTCTAATCAGCATGGGAGGAAGTCCTCCCAAGAAGACTAGAGCAGCAGAAGGCAGAGAGGAGGGGGGCTGGGCAGGACCAGCTCCTCCAACTCCCAACTACCTCAGGCAGCACTTTGGATCCCAGGTAAGCCACCCTCCTGAACCTGTTGGTCAGTGTGTCTGTGTGTGTATATATCTGTCAGTGTGTGTATATGTCTGTCAGGTGTGTGTGTATCCATGTCTGTCAGTGTGTGTATCTGTATGTCTGTCAGTGTGTGTGTATATGTCTGTCAGTGTGGTGTGTATCCATGTCTGTCAGTGTGTGTGTATCTGTATGTCTGTCAGTGTGTGTGTATATGTCTGTCAGTGTGTGTGTATCCATGTCTGTCAGTGTGTGTGTATCTGTATGTCTGTCAGTGTGTGTGTGTATATGTCTGTCAGTGTGTGTGTATCTGTATGTCTGTCGGTGTGTGTGTATATGTCTGTCAGTGTGTGTGTATCCATGTCTGTCAGTGTGTGTGTATCCTGTATGTCTGTCGGTGTGTGTGTGTATATGTCTGTCAGTGTGTGTGTATATCTATGTCTGTCAGTGTGTGTGTATATCTATGTCTGTCAGTGTGTGTGTATTCATGTCTGTCAGTGTGTGTGTATTCATGTCTGTCAGTGTGTGTGTATCTGTCTGTCAGTGTGTGTGTATATGTCTGTCAGTGTGTGTGTATATGTCTGTCAGTGTGTGTATATGTCTGTCAGTGTGTGTGTATCCATGTCTGTCAGTGTGTGTGTATCTGTATGTCTGTCAGTGTGTGTGTATATGTCCTGTCAGTGTGTGTGTATCCATGTCTGTCAGTGTGTGTGTATCTGTATGTCTGTCTGTCAGTGTGTGTGTATATGTCTGTCAGTGTGTGTGTATCTGTATGTCTGTCAGTGTGTGTGTATCCGTCTGTCAGTGTGTGTATCTGTATGTCTGTCAGTGTGTGTATCTGTATGTCTGTCAGTGTGTGTGTATATGTCTGTCAGTGTGTGTGTATCCATGTCTGTCAGTGTGTGTGTATCTGTATGTCTGTCAGTGTGTGTGTGTGTATATGTCTGTCAGTGTGTGTGTATATCTATGTCTGTCAGTGTGTGTGTGTATATCTATGTCTGTCAGTGTGTGTGTATTCATGTCTGTCAGTGTGTGTGTATCTGTATGTCTGTCAGTGTGTGTGTGTATATGTCTGTCAGTGTATGTGTGTATCTATGTCTGTCAGTGTGTGTGTGTGTGTATGTATATTTCTCTGTCCGTGTGTCTGTGTGTATCTAAATGTCTGTCAGTGTGTGTGTGTATGTCTGTCTGTTAGTGTGTCTTTGTGTATGTCTATCATTGTGTATGTGTGTATATGTCTGTCAGTGTGTGTGTGTGTATCTATGTCTGTCAGTGTGTGTGTGTATATAAGTCTGTCAGTGTGTGTGTGTATCCATGTCTGTCAGTGTGTGTGTGTGTGTGTATGTATATGTCTCTGTCCGTGTGTCTGTGTGTATCTAAATGTCTGTCAGTGTGTGTGTCTATGTCTGTCTGTTAGTGTGTGCGTGTGTGGCAGTGTATGTGTATATGTGCATATATCTCAGCATTCAAACACCAACACTACACACAAATAAACACCTGCATTTAAACGTCAACACTACATACAAACACACCCCTGCATTCAAATGTCAACACTACATACAAACACACCTCTGTATCAGACACCAAAATTATATATAAACACACACCTACGTTCAAACACCAACACTACACATAAATGCATGCTTGCATTCAAATGAAAACACTACATACAAACACACCGCTACAATCATACAAACATACTCCATACAAACACATGCTTACAGTCAAACACACAAATACTGCTCCATGCTAAATACAATCCTGCAAGCATGGGGAATCGGTAGAGCCCCAGCTTTCAAAGCATTGTTGAAGTTGCCCGACAGATGGGGATCTATCTTTTAGCCATCCTGTGTACATACACAGACCGTCATACAGAGACATACAGTATGTATGTCTCTGTATGACTGTGTGTATGTATTCAAAAGGAATAAACGCAGGCAACACTCCAATAGTACGGCTAGTATATTTATTGATAGGTGAACCACCCCAAAGAAAGTGCGTAGTTTCGGCTCAGCAGAGCCTTATTGCATGAGCTGAAACATCACACTTTCTATGGGGTGGTTCACCTACCAATAAATATACCATCCTTACTATTGGACTGTTGCCTGCGTTTATTCCTTTTGAAGACTTTACTGGTGGATCCAGCGATGTCCGCCTGACACGGAGCATCCACCACTGTTGATGGCCGGAGCATTTACACGGTATCAGTGTGCAGGGTTCTTTGTTTGTCTGTGTATGTATGTCTCTGTATGCCTATCTCTGTTTCTTTTTGTCTGTGTCTGTATTTCTGTGAGTGCCTGTGTCTGTATGAATGTATGTCTGTGTTTGTATGACAATGTACCTGTATGTGTAGATTGTATGACTGTGTTTGTTTGTGTGCCTTTTATGACTGTGTCTGTATATCTTTGTGACTGTGTGCCTGAAAAATTATGTCTGTGTGCTTGTATGGTTGTGTGTCTGTATGTTTGTGTATTTGTGCATGTATGTATTTTTGCCTGTATCTATGTCTATGTGGGAGAAAAAGAGAGATAGATAGGGGCTGGTGGGGAAATAAGAAATACATAAGAGGTGTTGTAGGAGACACACTAAAGGGGGGTGTAAGGCATAAAGGGGCCAAAGGGATAAGACATTCAAGAGAGTGGATATGCAACACTAATGGGGGTAAGAAATTCAAAAGGGGGCTACGAGACACAGAGGTGAAGATGCATTGTTTATTTTTTTTTGGGGGGGGGTGGGGCGTCAAAATGCATCTTCGCCTGTGTAGTCAAAAATCCTAGCACCGGCCCTGGGTAATATTGGCGCAGATTGCTTTTAAAGCACTCAGTCTGTCACTCAGTCAATGACTCAGAGCACTGGTTGCACCGGGGACCGTGAGAGAGCCCTTAAAATGGTCTGCATCTAACCACAAAGCTTCTTCAAGCAAGTGAAGTAGAGGCCAGGTACCTATTTTAGTCTGGGCAAAATTTATCTACTGTTCAGACTCATTGGGTTTTATTGTAAATGTGTGAAAGATCTAATAATTGGAAATGTTGATGCAGGAATATATACGCCCAGACTCTACACAGATTATTGAAAGTAATTTGTAAATTCCATCAAATATTAATAAAAGGAAAATGGGTAATAAGTCAGATGCAGCAAGCAGTGGGGGGTGTGGGGGGAAAGGTCAATAAATTGATGGGCATGAAGAAGAGTTGAGATGTATTAGAGGAAAGAGATTAAAGCACTATAGCACTGGAATTCATGTTTGGGTGTGGAGATTAAAGGTTTAAAACTTATCTTTTCTCCCACGCTGTACCTGTCTAGCTGCGGCTGGCCCCAACTGGTTCACCTCCATGAGATGACTGAGGTCATCAATCTTGTTGATCTCAACCAATACAATGTATTGGGAGGCTATCATGCAATGTATTGGGAGGCTATCATACAATGTATTGGGAGGCTATCATGCAATGTATTGGGAGGCTATCGTGCAATGTATTGGGAGGCTATCATGCAATGTATTGGGAGGCTATCGTGCAATGTATTGGGAGGCTATCATACAATGTATTGGGAGGCTATCATACAATGTATTGGGAGGCTATCATACAATGTATTGGGAGGCTATCGTGCAATGTATTGGGAGGCTATCATGCAAGGTATTGGGAGGCTATCGTGCAAGGTATTGGGAGGCTATCGTGCAATGTATTGGGAGGCTATCATACAATGTATTGGAAGGCTATCGTGCAATGTATTGGGAGGCTATCGTGCAATATATTGGGAGGCTATCATACAATGTATTGGAAGGCTATCGTGCAATGTATTGGGAGGCTATCGTGCAATGTATTGGGAGGCTATCATGCAAGGTATTGGGAGGCTATCATGCAAGGTATTGGGAGGCTATCATGCAAGGTATTGGGAGGCTATCGTGCAATGTATTGGAAGGCTATCGTGCAATGTATTGGGAGGCTATCATGCAAGGTATTGGGAGGCTATCATGCAATGTATTGGGAGGCTATCATGCAATGTATTGGGAGGCTATCATGCAATATATTGGGAGGCTATCATGCAATGGGAGGCTATCATCAATGTATTGGAGGCTATCATGCAAGGTATTGGGAGGCTATCATGCAATGTATTGAGAGGCTATCGTGCAATGTATTGGGAGGCTATCATGCAATGTATTGGGAGGCTATCATGCAATGTATTGAGAGGCTATCATGCAATGTATTGGGAGGCTATCATGCAATGTATTGGGAGGCTATCATACAATGTATTGGAAGGCTATCATGCAATGTATTGGGAGGCTATCATGCAATGTATTGGGAGGCTATCATGCAATGTATTGGGAGGCTATCATGCAATGTATTGGGAGGCTATCATGCAATGTATTGGGAGGCTATCGTGCAATGTATTGGGAGGCTATCGTGCAATGTATTGGGAGGCTATCATACAATGTATTGGAAGGCTATCATGCAATGTATTGGGAGGCTATCATGCAATGTATTGGGAGGCTATCATGCAAGGTATTGGGAGGCTATCATGCAATGTATTGGGAGGCTATCATGCAATGTATTGGGAGGCTATCGTGCAATGTATTGGAAGGCTATCGTGCAATGTATTGGGAGGCTATCATGCAATGTATTGGGAGGCTATCATGCAATGTATTGGGAGGCTATCATGCAAGGTATTGGGAGGCTATCATGCAATGTATTGGGAGGCTATCGTGCAATATATTGGGAGGCTATCATACAATGTATTGGGAGGTATCATACAATGTATTGGGAGGCTATCATGCAAGGTATTGGGAGGCTATCATGCAATGTATTGGGAGGCTATCGTGCAATGTATTGGGAGGCTATCATACAATGTATTGGAAGGCTATCATGCAAGGTATTGGGAGGCTATCATGCAATGTATTGGGAGGCTATCGTGCAATGTATTGGAAGGCTATCATGCAATGTATTGGGAGGCTATCATACAATGTATTGGGAGGCTATCATGCAATGTATTGGGAGGCTATCATGCAAGGTATTGGGAGGCTATCATACAATGTATTGGAAGGCTATCATGCAAGGTATTGGGAGGCTATCATGCAATGTATTGGGAGGCTATCGTGCAATGTATTGGGAGGCTATCGTGCAATGTATTGGGAGGCTATCATGCAAGGTATTGGGAGGCTATCGTGCAATGTATTGAGAGGCTATCATGCAATGTATTGAGAGGCTATCATGCAATGTATTGAGAGGCTATCATGCAATGTATTGGGAGGCTATCGTGCAATGTATTGGAGGCTATCTATGCAATGTATTGGGAGGCTATCGTGTGCAATGTATTGGAAGGCTATCGTGCAATGTATTGGGAGGCTATCATGCAATGTATTGGGAGGCTATCATGCAATGTATTGGGAGGCTATCATGCAAGGTATTGGGAGGCTATGCAAGGTATTGGGAGGCTATCATGCAATGTATTGGGAGGCTATCATGCAAGGTATTGGGAGGCTATCATGCAATGTATTGGGAGGCTATCATGCAATGTATTGGGAGGCTATCATGCAATGTATTGGGAGGCTATCATGCAATGTATTGGGAGGCTCATGCATGCAATGTATTGGGAGGCTATCATACAATGTATTGGGAGGCTATCATGCAATGTATTGAGAGGCTATCATGCAATGTATTGGGAGGCTATCGTGCAATGTATTGGAAGGCTATCATGCAATGTATTGGGAGGCTATCATGCAATGTATTGAGAGGCTATCATGCAATGTATTGGGAGGCTATCATGCAATGTATTGAGAGGCTATCATACAATGATTGGGAGGCTATCATGCAATGTATTGGGAGGGTATCGTGCAATGTATTGGGAGGCTATCATGCAATGTATTGAGAGGCTATCATGCAATGTATTGGGAGGCTATCGTGCAATGTATTGGGAGGCTATCATGCAATGTACTGGGAGGCTATTGCGTAATATATTGGGAACAAAACGCTGCACTGAGCATAGAATTGAATCACTGCATCTCTATGGGGAGCGTTCAAAGAAAGTAGATGGAAGGGGAATGAAAGAAAGTGTGTGTTTTTATTACTGTGTCTGTAGAGTATAAATGTCAGTGTTTTCATGTCAGTGTTTATCACTGTGTTTGTGTCAGTATGTGTGTTTCTGTCAGTGTGTATACTTGATACAAATTGAGTAAGGAGCACAATCGTAAATGTGATAGTTATACTGATATTTAGCTATTTATTCATGTATGTACGTAGTGGGGAATCGTGATGCAGCCTAGTACATAAACTAACCCCATTCAACCCCCCCAATAACGACAGACCACTTAGTATGGATGAAACAGGCCACAGCATTTATCACAAACTAAATTACTGCATAACACATCCATAACTTTGTTTATTAAATCTCTTCTTTCTGTAACCAAAAACGTTAGACATAAATAAGCATAAATTAACATATATACATATATAACTCCACACATAGTGTTATACAGTAACCCAACCGTCCTTGCCAATAAACATACAGTGATTCCTAATCACCACTTCCTCTCACCTCCCCCCTCGTCATAAAAATCATATCTTTCCAACCTTATCAGCCGACCTTATCCACGCTCGATGGGCACGACACCTCAGGGGAGGTTGAGACCTAAAACACTTGTTCATCTCATTCCATATACTTAAACGTAACCCCTCAAACTCAATTGGCAAGGACATACCCCCGGCTAGCTGTGACAAAATAAACTAATAGGGCGGGCGGGAGGGAAGCTGTTTGCTGGCCGGAATCCCAAGTGGCACCGAGGTAAGACCACCCCCACACTAACTTACACAGAACATAATCCCACCCACACATTCCTTCCCATCCAATCCCACGCATCTATCCCCACACTCCTACATGTGCCCTTGTCTGCTTAACTGCGCTATCTCCCCAGGGCCTTTACGCATTTAGCATGTGTATAGATCCAAAACCTTTTCTGGCTGTTGCTGTACTATATTATATGACTTTGTTTTCTTGTTTCATATTTAATGAGATATCCCACTTATGTGCACCCATGTAATAAAGATTTTGTTGTATATATGCATTTACGGTTGTGCTCCTTACTCAATTTGTATTTTGACTGTTTTGGGATTTTTTGGGGATAGAGCCTTATGTAAGCAGCCTATATCTCGTTTTTAGCCCCACTTGGGGCTTAATTATTGCAGTGTACTTGAGTATACTTGAGTCAGTGTGTATTGTGACAAGCCTCGTTATGTGTTCTTGGAGGTGCCTGCTGGCCAGCCTCTTACCAAAAGACTATGTGCCCTTTAAAAAACTATATGAACAGACTTGGTTTGTGGGACTATTTATTTGGTTCAGGAATCCAACAGCCGCATTAACCAGAGTCCACCCTGGAGCTTGTTAAGCCTAATTGCTACTTTGTAGCAATTTCCACCACAGTGTTCTAAGTGTTCGTCTGGGTGGCTGCAATTCCTATGGACGACCATGAAGTGGCGGCCATCTTGTTCACATGAACACAGGCAGCGGTGTTTGGGCATGAATCTCATGGAACTGACACAGGAACTCCTGAACACCGCTGTACTTCCTGCATCACCTGCATTCAGTTCTACAACACTTAGAAAAGCGCTGTTCGGTGAAGACGTTCCCATGAACAAGAGGATCAAGCTTCAGGGTAAGACTATTGACTATGTTCGGTAGTTTGTTCATTTTTAAACTACCGAACTAGACCGACCGCAAGCCCTGATTCTCTGGAACTATTTTGGGCATGGGACCATGCGGGCGGTTGATCTAAATTACGACTTCCAGGAAATTCCTGAACCCCTGAACTGATCTGGGTGATTATTGGATATGTTGGTCATCCATATCAGGGGATGTAACTTTTGTGGGGTTTTCCACAACACTTGCTTGGTTGGGGTCTCGCTGTCCTCCACCCACCATAGACCCAAGACCAGGATCCAGCTTCCAGTGGGTAGACCTCTCCTAGTCCAGAGAGCAAAGCAGGCTGCTCTTACAATAGTAATTGTTGTGATCCAAGGGAGTATAGTGATTATAGCAATCCCTAATCCACCAAACATGAGCCTAGACTTCATGAAGGGTAAAAAGAATCTTAGTCTAATGGTAGCCACAACTGGCCTGTTATGACAGTCCCCATGCAAGGGGCACTCCCCCTTGAACCTGAGAGTAAACCACAGTAGAAATAAATACACAATCACATTGGCTCTCAGGTCCAGGACACTCCCATACAAAATCAGATAATCCCTCCTCTGTGCCTGGGAGATAATTGGATCAGGAACTTGTAACGGACCGTTTCAGCACACAAGGGGTTAAAACTGTTTAGGCGATCGTCCCCTTCCAGAGATGCAGGCACAGCTACTGCAGACACCAATCCGCCGAACAGGAAACCATACGAATGCTGTAAACAGCCGAATAGGAAAAACCATACGAATAGGTTTACACTCCTAGCAGTCAAACTGGAACAGCATACAATAAGCTCCGTGTTGAGGGTCAAGCAGTGAACAGACAGAGCTGTGGGTTTATTGTGCTTATGTACACATTCTTACACATTAGTACCACCCACAGGGTTTTGGAACACAACCAATAAACACATACAATACACTCAGACACTCCCACACAAATTCCTCCCTCTGCATGTGATTCAATTACCTTACACAATGGGTAATGTAATTTAGCACAAGCAAAGAAATACAATTTTTCCACATTATTCATAACTTGAAAAGTATGCATCACATTCACATAAACATTTTCAGAATCAGCATACCCCAAATACAAAAATACATCAAAATCATACAAATTGGTCCAGTGGTTCAAAAGATAGATCGTAGTCCTTTGTGACCACAGGAAGCATGGCTTTTCTGCCCAAAACCAGTTCCACAGAGTCTTCTATCCTGGAGATAATTAGAAGTAATCCAATTATCTCCAAAGACAGAGGCAAAACTCCATTGAACACATGGCAGCAAAAAGACAGTAAAACACAATAAAATACACAAGGTTACATTTATGACATAAAATACAGACATGCAACATATCCCCAGATAGCTCAGATCTGAGCGCACATTATTACTGAATGGCGCTCAGAGCACACACATACAGTTCAATTGCCATGGAGCCAAAGTCTTTCCCATAGTCTTTCATTATACGAATGGGCTCCATGGCATAGCTATCTGGGGTATCACCGCTCAAACAGGGCAAGCACCAAATGACCCGGCTTTCATGTCTTTGCAGGGGAAAATCAAGCCTTTTAACATGGGGCCATAATCCAAAGGCAACAGGCGAGCAACCAGGCTTCTCCAATGCAATGTGGCGAGATTGCTCTCGTCACAGAACTGTACTAATATAATCCAATTATCTCCAAGCACAGAAAAAAAACACTTTTTACCAAACACCCCAAAAGTACCCTAAAAATACATAAAAACCCCACAAAAGTTACATCCCCTGATAGCCCTGATCTGGGTGACCAACATATCAAAAATTCACTCATATCAGTTCAGGGGTTCAGGAATTTCCTGGAAGTCTTCATTTTGACCAACCGCCCACATGGTCCCATGCCCAAAACAGTTCCAGAGAATCAGGGCTTGCGGTCGGTCTAGTTCGGTAGTTTAAAAACGAACAAACTACCAAACAGAGTCAATAGTCTTACCCTGGAGCTTGTTCCCCTTGTTCGTGGGAGCGTTTCCACTGAACAGTGCCTTTCTAAGTGTTATAGATCCGAACACAGGTCATGCTGGAAGCCCAGCGGTTTTCGGGAGTTTCTGTGTCCGTTTTCAGTTCCATGAGATTCATGCCTTAACACTGCTGTCTGCGTTCATGCGAACAAGATGGCCGCCACCTCCTGGTTGTCCATAGAAATTGCGGCAACCCAGACGAACACTTAGAACACTGCGATGGAAATTGCTACAAAGTAGCAATTAGACTTAACAAGCTCCAGGGTGGTCTCTGGTTCATGCGGCTGTTCAATTCCTGAACCAAATATAAAATCCCACAAACCAAGTCTGTTCACGTAGTTTTTTTTAAGGGCCCATAGTTTTTTGCTAAGAGGCTGGCCTGCAGGCCCCTCCAAAAACACGTAATGAGGCTCAGTTCGCCACATGTATGTTTCACTGTATTTGTTTACGTCAGTGTGTTTCTGTCAATGTGTGAGATTGTATTAGTCTTTGTTTGTGTCAGTGTGTTTATATCAGTTTATGTATTTGTGTAAATGTGTTTGTGTCAGTGTGTGTGTGTTTGTGTTAGTGTGTCGTGTCAGCATGTATTTGTTTTACTTTGTGTTTTTGTGTCAGTGTATGTGTTTTTGCCAGCTTGTGTTTGTGTCAGTGTGTTTGTTTCTGCTTCTGTTTGTCTTAGTATGTTTCTATCAATGTTTTTATGTGTGATTGTGTCAGTGCATTTGTTTGGTTTGTGCATTAATCCTGGTATATTCCATGTTTCGGTTCATATTCCACAGTAAAGCGGGAAGGCAGCCGACCTCTGTGTCTCCAAGAAGAATCTAGTCCCATGGCCCTAATTGCATAAGTAATATTATCCTCTCCACACACAATTCAATTAGAGTTAATAAAGATGTGAGAATAGGGGGTTGCCATATGGTTTCTGCGCAGGAACAGCAGACCTGAGCATGAAGATTGATTTGTGAAAGGCCCCTGGAAGCCCAGTGAGTCCCCTCCCTCCCAGGTGGGCATCTGTGTGTCACTTATTACCAAAGGCTCATGAATAGGATTTGATATCATGAATCTGTCTCCCTGGGAGAAATCCCCCTCCCCTCCCCTGCCCAATCCCCTCCTGCCTGCTGTTTGATTTCTGTCTTCCAGTCCATTTGTAACACTTACCCAGATCAAGAGGTCCTGTTTATCCATAGTAGAGAGAAGTACAGGAATGTACATGTCATCTTCCAGTCATTACTCTATCTGTCCTGCCGCCCGCTGCCTGACCCGTCCATGTCTGCCAAATACTGATTATTCAGGGAGAAATGTGCGTATCAGATACAGCATAAAAACTGATATATTGTATAGTACTCCTATTCCTCCATATTATGTGCTCCGTATAACACTCCTATTACTCCGTATAATGTGCTCCGTATAACACTCCTATTACTCCATATAATGTGCTCCGTGTAACACTCCTATTACTCCATATAATGTGCTCCATATAACACTCCTATTACTCCCCTGAAAATATGGGGGGCCTGGGAGATCCCCTGGATATTTTTACTCCAACACAGGACTCCGGGTGAAGTTTTGAAAAAGCGGCTTTAATTCAATATTAAAAAAATAAAAATAAAATGAATATAAATAAGGTCCTACGCGTTTCGTCCCTTTAACAACATAGGGACTTCCTCAGAGACCACAATATTAAAATGCAATTGATACAATACATCCTATTACTCCATATAATGTGCTCCGTATAACACTGCTATTACTCCATATAATGTGCTCCGTATAACACTCCTATTACCCCATATAATGTGCTCCGTATAACACTCCTATTACTCCATATAATGTGCTCCGTATAACACTCCTATTACTCCATATAATGTGCTCCGTATAACACTCCTATTACTCCATATAATGTGCTCCGTATAACACTGCTATTACTCCATATAATGTGCTCCGTGTAACACTCCTATTACTCCATATAATGTGCTCCGTATAACACTCCTATTACTCCATATAATGTGCTCCGTTTAACACTGCTATTACTCCGTATAACAACACTCCTATTACTCCATATAATGTGCTCCGTATAACACTGCCATTACTCCATATAATGTGCTCCGTATAACACTGCTATTACTCCGTATAACACTCCTATTACTCCATATAATGTGCTCCGTATAACACTCCTATTACTCCATATAATGTGCTCCGTATAACACTCCTATTACTCCATATAATGTGCTCCGTCCGTATAACACTCCTATTACTCCATATAATGTGCTCCGTATAACACTCCTATTACTCCATATAATGTGCTCCGTATAACACTGCTATTACTCCGTATAACAACACTCCTATTACTCCATATAATGTGCTCCGTATAACACTGCCATTACTCCATATAATGTGCTCCGTATAACACTGCTATTACTCCGTATAACACTCCTATTACTCCATATAATGTGCTCCGTATAACACTCCTATTATTCCATATAATGTGCTCCGTATAACACTCCTATTACTCCATATAATGTGCTCCGTGTAACACTCCTATTACTCCATATAATGTGCTCCGTGTAACACTCCTATTACTCCATATAATGTGCTCCGTATAACACTCCTATTACTCCATATAATGTGCTCTGTATAACACTCCTATTACTCCATATAATGTGCTCCGTATAACACTCCTATTACTCCATATAATGTGCTCCGTGTAACACTCCTATTACTCCATATAATGTGCTCCGTGTAACACTCCTATTACTCCATATAATGTGCTCCGTGTAACACTCCTATTACTCCATATAATGTGCTCCGTATAACACTGCCATTACTCCATATAATGTGCTCCGTATAACACTGCTATTACTCCGTATAACAACACTCCTATTACTCCATATAATGTGCTCTGTTTAACACTCCAATTACTCAATATAACATGCTCCATATAACACTGCTATTACTCTATATAATGTGTTCCTCATAACACTGCTATTACTCCGTATAACAGTGGCGGTGTTTGGTCGTCGAGTGCATGGAACTAAAATAGGAAACTCGACCCCGAGAACACCGCTTAACTTCCATCCTTGTCTGTGTTTCTTTACATCTTAGAAGAGAACAGTTCAGTGGAATCATTCGCATGGATTAGGTGAACACTATCTATATACCAGCTATGGCATATGTTCAGTTTTTTATACGTTTTCGAACTCCCGAAAGAGACCGACCACCACCTCTTTTCTCCTGGAACTATTTTGGACAGACGCCTCGTGTGCGGTCAGTCAAAACTTTACCCCGGTGGCGATTCGGCTGTGTTCATGGGATCTGAGCGTTTATTAATATATTGGGCGCTCAGGTCCAGGCTATCCGGGAATATGACTTGAGGAGGTACCTGGTTGTTATATGTGCAGACAGGGGGAAATAGGAAACCGCGCCGTAGACAATAAATATGTATACGAACACAAGTATACAGTGATCTATATGCAATTGACTTCAAAAATAAAAGAACATGAAGATAATAGTGCAATATCGCAAGTATAATTATCTGATATATGAGTGCATCAAATATGGTCACACTCACATTTCCCAGAGCTAACTAAGAGCTCAGCTGTTTTTTGGCATAGATGGAACAATCCCCGTCTCAGGATATATACAGCAGGGCACGTCTTGTCAGTCTTGAGCAGGATACAGATATATGTGGAGAGAAAGGATCCAATAGTGCAATATATGTCTTTCCCACACGGTCCTGGAGGACAGAAGCTGATCCAGGGTGGACTTTAGATGGCGAGGCTCCAGTTAAGCTACGGCAGTTGTGGAGTCTGCGGTTATTGTGGTGTCCAGTGCGGTGCTTGTGGTCCTCGGCGCAAGCTAGGAAGCGTCCATTAATGGAAGGTGATCCGTTACAAATGGCATGAGCACTTCCCTCTTTCTACTGCTAATACCTCTCTCTATACAACCAAGCATTCTGCTAGCATTTCCTGCTGCTCTATTCCATTGTCTGCCTACTTTTAAGTCATCAGAAATAATCACCCCTAAATCCCTTTCCTCAGATGTTGAGGTTAGGACTCTATCAAATATTCTGTACTCTGCCCTTGGGTTTTTACGTCCAAGATGCATTATCTTGCACTTATCCACATTAAATGTCAGCTGCCTTAACTCTGACCATTTTTCTACGTTACCTAAATCATTTGCCATTTTGCTTATCCCTCCTGGAACATCAACCCTGTTACATATCTGCGGCAAAAAGACATACCTTACATCAAGACCTTCTGCAATATCACTAATAAAAATATTAAAGAGAATGGGTCCAAGTACATATCCCTGAGGTACCCCACAAGCCCACGCTTTGAATATAATCCATTGACTACAATCCTCTGTTGCCTGTCACAATATTGGAATCCAAACTTAAAGGCTGCAGTTTATTGATAAGCCTTCTATGTGCAACAGTGTCAAAAGCCTTACTGAAATCTAGGTAAGCAATGTCTCCTGCGCCACCCTGATCTATTATTTTAGTTACCCAATCAAAAAAATCAATAAGATTAGTTGGGCATGATCTCCCTGAAGTAAACCCATGTTGTCTCTGATCTTGAAATCGTGCTAGGGCCCCGGGGAGGGGGAGTATCCTGGGATGGGACTCTGTATGGTTGTGTGGTAAACCCCTTGCATGGGGTTATGCATAACAGCCGTGTGTGGCCAATAAAATGGTGTTGTACCTCCAGAGCTGTGTCTCGTCCAGTTCCTGGGGGTAAATGGGTCTCGGTATATTCTAAAGTGGTTTCTGAGTGGCTGAAGGAAGATAATACCTGTGACGGACCGCCTGACACTCTGATTGGGTGCCTCTGCCAATCAATGCTTTCTATCTGTCACCGAGTACCATAAGCACCGCACCAGACACCATAAGCACTGTAGCCCCTTAGCCGCTGCAGCTGGACAAAACTCCTGGATCAAGCTCCCAGTGAGAAGACCTCTACTCCAAGAGAGTATAGCAGGTATCGCAGAGCTAGTGATTATAGCAATCCAAAGAACAATCCCAGGAGCAGGGATTATAGCTGGTATAGCCTTCCTCTACAATCACGAGATGAGGTTCTGTGTTGAGGGTAAACTGGAACTCGTTTATTGGTAGCCACAACTGACCTTATATGCAGTTCCCCATGCAAAGGGCACTCCCCCCTGGACCTGAGAGTAGACTACAGTAAAAAACACAATTACATTGGCTCTCAGGTCCAGGATACTCCCACATAAAACAAGATAATCCCTCCTCTGTGCCTGGGAGATAATTGAGTCAGGGACTGTACTAAACTCAAATATCTCCAGGTACAGAAAACATACATATTTTAAAAACCCTTAAAATGCCTTTAGACACACAAACCCCCACAAAAGTTACATCCCCTGATAGCCCCGATCTGGGTGACCAACATATCCAAAAATCACCCAGATTGGTTAAGGAATTTTCTGGAAGTCATAATTTGACCGACCGCACTCATGGTCCCATGTCCAAAACAGTTCCAGAGAATCAGGGCTTGCGGTCAATCTAGTTCGGTAGTTTAAAAGCCAAACAAACTACCGAACATAGCCAATGTTCTTACCCTGGAGCTTGTTCACCTTGTTCGTGGAAACAATCCCACCAAACAGTGCCCTTCTAAGTGGTGTAGAACCGAATGCAAGCGATCCTGCAGTGACAGACAGCCAAGGGGGAAATAAAAATGGAAACAATAATGGTGCAGTTTGTTCCACAGTGGATAAAAGGTAATAAAAAATAGTAGATACACTCACATTTAATAGAGCTTATACCAGCTCTAGTATGGTAGGCTTGCAGCGGTATGATCCCCGCTTCTGGGATATATGAGGAGTGATCTTGGAGATGGTCACAGGAGCTCAGAGGGAAGATAATAAAACAGCAATAGTGCTCTCAGTAAAATATTGCTAGCATAAAAAGTATAATAAAATATACTCACAGATGATAGGGTAGGCTAACTGCTCTATGACAAGGGCATATGTGGTATGATCCCCACCTCGGATTCTTGGAGTACAAGACAAGAGTAAAATAAAGTAAAAAGCCAGGTAATAGTAATAAAAATTTAAATAAAAGATGATGGTACAAGTATAAAAAGGACCAAACATTTTTAATCCATTGATAAAGCCTATATGGAGAAACGCGTTTGGATATTATAATGCTTTTTAATTATTGTTAATAAATAGATTTTGGTCCTTTTTATACTTGTACCATCATCTCTTATTTACATGAAGTGTAAAAAGGAAGTGCTTTCCCTCAATCGAAACCCACTGTGGGCGTTGTTGAGTCGCAGCTGCCTGCATCAAAGGTGCAAGCACAGCCGCCTTGTAGTAAAGGAGATCAGGGACCCTAGTGCCTCCCTCATCATAGTGTCTACATAGGTGTTTTAATGATACTGGGTTTTTTTTCCTGCCCATACGAACTTTGTTAAATCTGTCTGTGCCTTATTAAAGAAAGACAAGGGTTCTAGTATTGGTAGTAGGCGGAAAATATATTGTAGTTTAGGCAGTAACATAATTTTAAAGGCAGCTGCTCTCCCTACCCATAAAATATACTTCTCTCCAGTCCCGTATTTGAAGTTCTATCTCTTTCCAGATCCTGACATAGTTATTAATAAAGAGGTCCCGAGGGTTTCGCGACAAACAGAGGCCTTGGAACTTTAGGTGCTTGTCTGACCAATCAAATTTATACTTTGACCAAAGAAATTGGGTGGCCGCTCGAGTAAGGTTAATTCCCATAGCTTGGGATTTTGATTTGTTTCATTTGTAGTAAGACACAGCCCCGTAGTCCATCAGGAGTTAGTGGACTGCTGGTACAGATGCTAGTGGCTGGGTTAGTGTGATCAGGACGTCGTCTGCAAACAGACTGAGCTTGTGTTCTTTCTTCCCTATTTTGATGCCATGGATATTGGGCGAGGATCGTATCATAGCTGACATAAGTTATCATGCTAATATGTACAAAAGCGGCGACAGGGGGCATGCCTGCCTCGTCCCATAAGTTAGCGTGAATCTAGTAGAGGTGAAGCCACCGTTGGATACCACCGCCGTTGGTCTATAATAAAGGCCCATGACCGGAGAATGCCAAACTCTACCAGTGCAGAGACCAAGAATCCCCAGCCCAACCGGTCAAACGCTTTTTCTGCATCCAGCGAGAGCAGGAGGCCCTCGGTCCCAGCCTCTCTCATGTGACACAACAGGTCCACCACTGTGAGTGTTATCTGCCCCCTGGCAGCCAGTCACAAACCCCACTTGGTCCATCTAACGGATCACCTGGCTCCCCGACTGGGTACCTCCGTTGAAGGATGCTCCTAGCACTTCCTGAAGACTCCAAGCACTGCAGCAGACACCACAACCACCAAACCGGAGAAGCATACGAATGCTCTCAAGCATATGAATGCTGTAAGCAGCTGAACAGGAAAAGCATACAATCAGCTTACACTCCTGGCAATCAGCATACAATCCAATTCCCCCAATAACGAGACGACACTTCGTTTTAAGGTCAGAACTGAACTTTTAATCACACAACCTTCTTTTAAAGCTTTCTCCCATGCAAGAGAGGGATTTACAGTAATTACACAATACACCAATCATACACGAGTTGCCACCCACACATCCCCTCCCCTTAGTGTGACACATAATCCCATTATGTAAGACACAGTTCCCCTTGTTTTCTGGATGTACCCCTAAACCTAGGAGTATCCCTTTAAATATTACATCCCCTGGTGGCCCTGATCTGGGTGAGACACATATCCAAAAATCACCCAGATCAGATCAGGGGTTCAGGAGTTATGGGGGTTTCAAGTTTTGTGGAGGTCCCTTTTGGTCAACTGAAACATGGCTTTCCAGATCAAACCAGTTCCAGCTAGTCTGGCAGTGTGCCTGGGACAACGCCCTGCTGGAGAACAATGGGACAGGAAACGGGGGAGGGGTACACCTTCCTATACACAATCTATACACAGTCTAATAGAAGTCCATACACGGTGCTTAAAGGGCCAGTAGCCACATAATAAAAATCCATCATGCCCAAATACCCCCAGGGCCATAGTCACATGGCAGGAGGCGGGCAAGCAAGCCCCTCCAAAAGCTCATGGCAAACTCTCTTAAAGGGTTGAGTTTGCTACATATCTCCCTTTTCCCATTGAGACTATCCAGACTCCAGACCTCCCAATGGTCTGGTGCTCTGATAGTCTGCCGGCCTTTCTCAAAAGGTGTAGTTGTCCAGATGGCCTCCTGCCACCTGTGCCCAGTTGTAGATCCCGGGTCTTGTGGAAAAACAACCAGGATGCCTTCTCCCCTGGTTGGACAAAGCTTTTGCTGGGGATGGCGGATGCAGTTCCCCTCCTCTAGACCTGGTGGGTCGAGGTCCGCAAAACTTTGCTCTGTGGTCCTCGGTGCCCTTGATGTAGATGGTGTGCCATCAGGATCTAAGGCAAAAGGGAAGAGAGGGCAGAAGCAGCCTGCTTTCTGACCGGTTGCCAGCTTTTCTTCCTGCAACACTCTCCCTTGTTGTAGGGGAGAACCGACTGTTTCCCCTTCCAATAAATGGTCCCGCTGTTGGGAAGGGGAAACAGCCTTCTCCCCTTCCAATAACATGCTCAGCCACTCCAACATCACACTTGGTTGCTGGAGGGGGGGGCAGACTGTCTCCCCCTTGGCTAAATGGTCCTGCTGTCGGGAAACAGGACACCCCCGGTGGTGCAGGTGCAGAGACTACAGTCCCATCTGTACTGTTGTGGGGCTTATTGTCTCCCCTTGGTGGGCTATGCTGCCGCTGATAAGGGAGGACGCTGCTCTCCCCTCCCAGTGAAACACACTGCCGCTTGGGATCTGGGTCAACCGTCGTAATGTTAGCCAGTAGCATATCTGGCGGTAAGCCTTTGCCGTGGTTGGTGAAGTTAAACAGCTTCGTCAGGTATGGTTCTAGAAGATCCCCAAAGACCTGGTAATATTTGCTTGTAAGGCCGTCCGGCCCCGGCGCTTTGTCGGCAGTCCCGAAATCGTCTTAAGTATCTCTGCATCCGATAAAGGTGCTGTCAGTGATCCTGCTTGGTCATTGGTCAATTTGGGGAGGGATACCAGTGTCAGGAATTCTTGGAACTGTTCCTTAGATGGTGTCATGTTTGGTTGGTCAGTCTGTATGTTTTATAGTGCCTTGTAGAATGTCGCAAAAGTCTCGCTGATGTCTTGAGGTTTGCGTACTATTTTCATATTTGTACGTATGTGGGTGATACGTTGTTTTGCCTGTCTGTGTTTGAGCATATTGGCCAATAACTTGCCTGCCCTATTTCCCTGGTGGAAAATCTAGATTTTAGTTTGTGTAGGTGGAGGTTCATTTTGTGTAGGTTGTCCTCCTCAATTAGGGATTTTAGTGCCTGTATCTTTTTAGCCAGCTCTCTGGATGCTTTTCGTTTGTTTTGTTTGGTTAGGTATTCTAATTGGAGGAGCCAGTCTTACATTTGTGATTCCCTTTGCCGTTTTTGTTATGTCGTCCTCCTTTTAAAAATGCCTCTAATCACAGACTTGTGAGCTAACCATATATTGTCTAAGGAAGTCTCCCGTGTCATTCCTAGTAAAATAGTCTTGTAGTTCTACCCTAGCATTCTTAACAAAGTCTACATCTTGGAGTAGTGATTCATCAACCTCCAGTATCCTTTCCCTTTGTAGGTGTAAGCATCTCTTATGTGTAGAAAGACTAGCGCCTGAACCCCTGATCTGATCTGGGTGTCCTATCACGCATTTGTCTATTTGAGTCAGGTCCGTAGGCGAGATGTAAAAGAGATCCAATCTCGTGTAAGAGTTGTGGACCGCTGAGTGGGAAGTATAATCTCTTTCGTTATCATGTAATGTGCGCCACATAAGTTGTGAAACTGAATACGGGACCATAAAGATTTGCAGGAGCCCTGTAGCGTCTTCAGTCTTGGTTTTGTGAACTGAGCTGAAGAATCCAGGCCTGGTTCCATCCTGTCTATTTATTACATAGCACCTCCAAAAAATGAGCCTGATTGGAATTTGGGAAGTAGGCTTTCGTTATAGTATAGGTAATGGTAATTTTATTTACAATGCAGACTAGTATTGGATCTGAGAGTTTGCGCAGGAGAGTAAATGCTATGTTATCGTTGACCAAAATGCATAGCCCTCTTGCCTTCGTGTGGGCCGGGGACTTATATTGCCTGATATATTGTTTTGAGTATAAGGATTGCGGTGGCTGTTTGTTAAAGTAGGTCACTGCCATTTGGACAAATCTTTGTATAGGTTAAGTTTGTGTTGGGTATTCAATGCCTTAACGTTGTGTGTGACTATTTTCATAAATCAGATCTCGGGTGTATGTGCTTGTGAGTGTCTGTTCTGGCCTTATCAGAAGTGCTGGTAGTGGGGGAGTGGGAGGGTAGTGGAGGGAAGGGTACATAACCATAAAACATTATATACAAAAACAAATTATTTACAAACAAAACAGCCCATATCCTATCTCCCAAGGGGGTGGAGATGCCATCAACTGGGCCATGGCAACTCCCTGGGGTCGTGGTAATTGTGAACCATTCCAGTGTGTTTAAGTAGTCAGCCCACTGGCTATGGCACTATTCGCTGACTGCATATAATGCTTAGGTCCCATTAACTGCCTGATAACCAACTAGCCCATATATTCGGTGCCTAGTCTCTTGCCGCTATACAAACAAAATTTCCCTTTTTGTTTTTGTGAGAATCAGTGACAACTTTAAGCGTAACATCTCCAAGGTGTGGGTCTCCTAGTATGAGTCCCAGGCCTGTGATAGCCACTTGGAATAATAAGGGAAGAGTGCCTCTATTATGGCTTCTTGCCTATAGAAGTAAAAATATCAGCTCCGCCTTACATGCTAGTAACAGAACTAACAAGTATAGACATGCGGGACAACTCTACGTTACCCAAAGGGGTCGCCCCATTCGGGCTGTAACAGCACGTGCTTCAGAGAATCAGTTCCTTTACTGGACCTTTTGCCATTCAGGGGACAGTCTCCTTGGGCGGGATGCGAGTGGTTTTTAAGGGGGCTGAATAGGTATGTCCCAGTCCTGTAAGATCTAACGTCCTTCTTCCACCATCTTGATCGTGTGTAAGGTTTTTCATTACAAGTAGTTTGGTTGGGAATCCCCATCTGTACGGCACGTTTTGAGCCCAAAGAGATTATGTGATTTGCGAGAGTTACCTTCTTTGGAACAGTGTGGCCGGGGAAAGGTCTGCATAGAGTTGTAGAGCTTTGTATTCCGCTAGCGGTCCATTCTTGTGGCTGGCTTTCATGATTTGATCTTCAATGTGGAAGTAATGGATTCGCATAAGCACATCCGTATGTGTTTCTGCCTCCCCACCCTGTGAATGCGATCTATGATGAGGAAGAAGGTTGTAACGTAATGGAGCAATTGCCTGGTTTCTATGGACTCTGATATGACCCTTATGCACACATTGTTCCTCCTGGAACGATCCTCAAGGCCAGTCAGCTTGTCTTCAGAGGTTTTCAGTCTGTGTTCTATGTGTTGCATTGCATCAACCATGCTATTGTGGGCCTCCGCATGCTCTGCCAGTTTATTCTCTGTGTGATGTGTGCTCACCCAGATCAGCCACATCTTTGGTGAGAGTCGCCACGGTCTCTCGGAATTGATGCATCATTAAGTGCTTCCAGCAAGGATTTCATCTTCATTTCTGTGATCAGACCATCACCTCCCGTCGGAGCTTCGTATTCCAGGTCTGAGAGCGGAGCCTCAGTCCCCACTTCGGCGCCATCTTGTTCACTGTTAGGCGGTCTTTTGGACCTGCAGGCTGTTTGTGTGAAGAAGGCAGCCTTGTCTGCTTTTGTTTTATTTTTCAACGCCATCTGTCCCAGCAGCTTGTTAACTCACGGTAGAAGGCTTGAGTACCTTGCTATTCCGCAGTTTTAGTCCCTATTACCGTCATGTTATGCCGATCGCGTAGGAGCACAAGATTTATGCGACCATTCCCGTTGGCTGTTGGCCACGCCCACCGTTCCTATACCTTTGTTGTTTTTTTTCCCAATTTGCCAATTTTTATTGGTTTGCATAATGTGAGGAGTACAGCATGGAAGAAGGAAAAAAGGGGGGAGGGGAGAATTAATTTAATCAGTATAAAATTTAGGCTCGTACAGAATAGGCAATGAATACAGATATAATATACATGTCATTCACATAAGGACATTGTCTCGTCATCAGGTTTCACAGTTCATCCAGCACTCTAAACAGGCGCATCGTATGCCTGGTACAGACCTATAGGAGGTAGGGCCTTCATATCCCTCACTTCACGTTGACATTTAATTGTCATGATAGTTCATTTGGTAGGCGATCTCCACGAGTACCACATACCCCATGCTTTACGGGAGGTTTGATTGGGAGGGAATTGTGTTTTCAAGTCCTGCTCATATGAGCTCTGTGTATCCAGGTCAGTGAGTAAGCGCTGAGACACAGGGGGCCTTTTTTCCCCCAGTTTTTTTAGGAATTACCCTCTGTGCTGTCAGCACAATGTGTAGTAGCAATTTTAGTGTGGCCCTAGGTTAGCCCACCAGTAGGTCAATTAGTAACAGCTGTAGGGGTGCTAGTGGGATGGAGCACCCAGTTGTTGCCTGTGCAACGCTATGTACACCTGCCCAGAAGGTTTGAATGCGTGTGTGACGAGACCAATCTCGCCGCATTGCATTGGAGAAGCCTGGTTGCTCACCTGTTGCCTTTGGATTATGGCCCCATGTTAAAAGGCTTGATTTTCCCCTGCAAAGACATGAAAGCCGGGTCATTCGGTGCTTGCCCTGTTTGAGCGGTGATACCCCAGATAGCTATGCCATGGTGCCCATTCGTATAATGAAAGACTATAGGAAAGACTTTGGCTCCATGGCAATTGAACTGTATGTGTGTGCTCTGAGCGCCATTCAATAATAATGTGCGCTCAGATCTGAGCTATCTGGGGATATGTTGAATGTACCTGTTTTGTGCAATGGCTGCACAGTTATATGTTTTTATGTGTTTTATTGTCTTTTGCTGCCATGTGTTCAATTGAGTTTTGCCTCTGTCCTTGGAGATAATTGGATTACTTCACAATTATCTCCAGGATAGAAGACTCTGTGGAACTGGTTTTGGGCAGAAAAGCCACACTTCCTTTGGTCACAAAGGACTACGATCTATCTTTTGAACCACTGGACCAATTTGGAGGATTTTGACATATGTTTGTATTTGGAGTATGCTGATTCTGAAAATGTAAATGTGATGCATACTTTTCAAGTTATGGATAATGTGGAAAAATTGTATTTCTCTGCTTGTTATAATTACATTACCCATTGTGTAAGGTAATTTTATCACAGGCAGAGGGGAGGATTTTGTGTGGGAGTGTCGGAGTGTATTGTATGTGTTTATTGGTTGTGTTCCAAAACCCTGTGGGTGGTACTAATGTGTAAGAATGTGTACATAAGCACAATAAACCCACAGCTGTGACTGTTCTTGCTTGACCCTCAAAACAGAGCCTTGTCTCGTTCTTGGGGGGATTTATTGTATGCTGTTCCAGTTTGGCTGCTAGGAGTGTAAACCTATTCGTATGGTTTTTCCTATTCTGCTGTTTACAGCATTCATATGGTTTCCTGTTCGGCGGATTGGTGTTCTGCAGTAGCTGTGCCTGTGTCTCTGGAGGGGAAGATCTAGTAAACAGCGCTTTAACCCTTTTATACTGTGGGTGCCGTTACAATTGGTGGCAAGCGGCAGGATCGTTCCTACAGCCAGAAGGACAGCTACAGGAGACACCATTTCTTTGGATTTTACAAATTGAGGGCAACGCACGACCCAGTACAGCAACCCTGACAGCACCAGGATGGAACCAGCAGTGGAGTACGATGAGGGTGTCATGGATGACCGAGATGCAGTTCGCAAAGGCATCTGGTACCAGGCACTGGGTATTGTGGAGTACCAGCGGTGCGAGAGACTCCCCAAGGAAGACCAGCGATTGCAGAAGCGACTAGCCCTGCTAATGCCCTTCCTGGGAGAGCAGCCCCTGGATGAATGGGTGAAGGAATTGGAGCTCCGGGTATGGCAGGAGATGTGGCCGGAAGATGCCTACCAGGCGCTCTGGTGGTATGGGGCACAGTACCTGCCCTGGACAGCCGAGCATGACAAGCCAGAGGGAGAGGAGTTTGATGGTCCTGGCTTGTTATGGGAGGCTTTTTCAGAGCCTGAGTTTGGGAGCCCTACACAAGCCCGGTTCAGTGATGTCTTGGAGTGGAGGGAGAGCAGATATGACTGGGACGACACTCATGAGATCGAGCAAGACCTGGTCCACCTAGTGACCCGAGAGATGGAGCTGGAGCAGGGCTACCAAGATCTGTTCCACTCCAGTGAGAAGGCTCAGCAGGGAAGCAGAGACCCAGATCCAGACCTATTCAGCTGGGTAGATATTGCAGAGTATTATTGAGAAGAACCCCAGGTGGTTGGTGGAGATGGGACCGAGGTTTCTCCACCTGTCCTGCAGGGAATTGGGAGCCCAGGCTCCATTCCCCAGCGGCAGGCTGAGTTACAGGGGACAGAGACAGTTGGTCCTGTCCCCCAGCGGCAGTGTACCTTGCAGGGAGAGGAGAGCAGCGTCCCCCCTCCCCAGTGGCAGGGTGAGCTACAGGGATGCTGGGCGGTCAGCTCAGATCCCCAGCGGCAGAGTAAATTGCAGGGAATTGGGAGCCCAGGCTCCATACCCCAGCGGCAGGCTGTGTTACAGGGGGCAGAGACAGTTGGTCCTGTCCCCCAGCGGCAGTGTACCTTGCAGGGAGAGGAGAGCAGCGTCCTCCCTCCCCAGTGGCAGGGTGAGCTACAGGGATGCTGGGCAGTCGGCTCAGATCCCCAGCTGCAGTGTGAATTACAGGGAATTGGGAGCCCAGTTTCCTTTCCCCAGCGGGAGATACAGCAGGGAATTGGGAGCCCAGTCTCCATTCCCCAGCTGTACTGGGAGCAGAGACAGTCGGTCTCCCTCCCCCGCGGCTGGAAGTATATATGGGAGAGGAGCTGGTTACCCCCTCTCCCCAGCGGCAGCTTAACATATCAGGGTGAGACAGTAAGGCCCACAACCGTGCAGATGGGACCATGGTCTCTGCACGTACAGCACAGGGGGTAGGGACGGTCGGTTCTGCCCCCCAGCGACAGGGCTGTTTAGCCAAAGGGGAGACAATCAGATACCCTGTTAGTCTGTTTGGAAAAGGGGAGACATGTGACAAGACCAATCTCGCCACATTGCATTGGAGAAGCCTGGTTGCTCGCCTGTTGCCTTTGGATTATGGCCCTATGTTAAAAGGCTTGATTTTCCCCTGCAAAGACATGAAAGCCGGGTCATTTGGTGCTTGCCCTGTTTGAGCGGTGATACCCCAGATAGCTATGCCATGGAGCCCATTCGTATAATGAAAGACTATGGGAAAGACTTTGGCTCCATGGCAATTGAACTGTATGTGTTCAGTAATAATGTGCGCTTAGACCTAAGCTAGTTTTGCCTCTGTCTTTGGAGATAATTGGATTACTTCTAATTATCTCCAGGATAGAAGACTCTGTGGAACTGGTTTTGGGCAGAAAAGCCATGCTTCCTTTGGTCACAAAGGACTACGATCTATCTTTTGAACCACTGGACCAATTTGGATGATTTTGACATATGTTTGTATTTGGAGTATGCTGATTCTGAAAATGTAAGTATTATGTGAATGTGATGCATACTTTTCAAGTTATGAATAATGTGGAAAAATTGTATTTCTCTGCTTGTGATAATTACATTACCCATTGTGTAAGGTAATTGTATCACAGGCAGAGGGGAGGATTTTGTGTGGGAGTGTCTGAGTGTATTGTATGTGTTTATTGGTTGTGTTCCAAAACCCTGTGGGTGGTACTAATGTGTAAGAATGTGTACATAAGCACAATAAACCCACAGCTCTGTCTGTTCACTGCTTGACCCTCAACACGGAGCTTTGTCTCTCGTTCTTGAGGGGATTTATTGTATGCTGTTCCAGTTCGACTGCTAGGAGTGTAAACCTATTCGTATGGTTTTTCCTATTCGGCTGTTTACAGCATTCGTATGGTTTCCTGTTCGGCGGATTGGTGTTCTGCAGTAGCTGTGCCTGCATCTCTGGAAGGGGACGATCGCCTAAACGGTTTTAACCCCTTGTGTGCTGAAATGGTCCGTTACAGCTATGCCATGGAGCCCATTCGTATAATCTAGGAAAGACTTTGGCTCCATGGCAATTGAACTGTATGTGTGTGCTCTGAGCACCATTCAGTAATAATGTGCGCTCAGATCTGAGCTATCTGGGGATATGTTGAATGTACCTGTTTTGTGCAATGGCTGCACAGTTATATGTTTTTATGTGTTTTATTGTCTTTTGCTGCCATGTGTTCAATGGAGTTTTGCCTCTGTCTTTGGAGATAATTGGATTACTTCCCAATTATATCCATCATAGAAGACTCTGTAGAACTGGTTTTGGGCAGAAAAGCCATGCTTCCTTTGGTCACAAAGGACTACGATCTATCTTTTGAACCACTGGACCAATTTGGAGGATTTTGACATATGTTTGTATTTGGAGTATGCTGATTCTGAAAATGTAAATGTGATGCATATTTTTCAAGTTATGAATAATGTGGAAAAATTGTATTTCTCTGCTTGTGCTAAATTACATTACCCATTGTGTAAGGTAATTGAATCACAGGCAGAGGGGAGGAATTTGTGTGGGAGTGTCTGAGTGTATTGTATGTGTTTATTGGTTGTGTTCCAAAACCCTGTGGGGGGTACTAATGTGTAAGAATGTGTACATAAGCACAATAAACCCACAGCTCTGGCTGTTCACTGCTTGACCCTCAACACGGAGCTTTGTCTCGTTCTTGGGGGGATTTATTGTATGCTGTTCCAGTTCGACTGCTAGGAGTGTAAACCTATTCGTATGGTTTTTCCTATTCGGCTGTTTACGGCATTCATATGGTTTCCTGTTCTGCGGATTGGTGTTGTGCAGTAGCTGTGAGTGTGTCTCTGGAAGGGAAGATCTACTAAACGGCGGTTTAACCCTTGTATTCCTGGGGGTGCCGTTACAAGTACCAAATCCAATCAGAGATTGAAGGAAGGCAGGCAGTGACACAATGCAGGACCGTCGGGGAAAGATCAGAAGAGGTATATCTGGGTGTCGTCGGCATACAGCTGGTAGTGGAATCCAAATGGGTAGTTAATCAGTTGTTAGGCAACTGAAAGTGCAACAAAAGGAGGTGTCTGGGAAAGGAGCACTGAATAGACATTTCTGAGAGTTTTGAACAGAAATGAGTACATGACAGATTTAAGGGAGATTGGGAGACAGTTTCACAGCTGTAGGCAGAGAGAGAGAAGAATATATTTTTATGCAGTGGGCATTGTGGATTTGTGATTACATCATTTTAATAATAGAGTCTGACCAAGAGTGGATTGCAATTGGAGGCACGAGAGGGATGTTGGAATACATCGTAGCAGCCTAGCAGCCCTATAGTTAAAGACCCAAGTTTTTGGCAGGGTGAAGCCGCCATCCAGAACTGGGTGAGCATTTTGTCACAATAAGGAGTCCAGTCGGGTACCCGGGGTCCTACTCAATCACCAATCATTCGAACGGCACTCCCAAACTCAACGAGAATCTGAATGATATTTCGTCAAAGTGTGGGGTTCTGGCGTTAGTAAAATGTATTTTTGGGATGTTTTAAAATATTGTAGATTTTTCTGTAGCTAATAGATAATTAAGTTCCAGTTTTTTTCTCACACACTTATGTCTCAGGCACAGAGGATCCTGGAAAGAAAAGCCCTGTAATTGTGGCTGAGAAAGCCATGTATGGCAGGAATAAAAGCAGTTGTACTCACAGAACTGTGTGTCGTCCAGTACTGGGGAGGAAGTGGGATATTTCTTTGGCATTTTTCTTGTTCTGGATTATACTCTAGAGGATCCAGCAGGGAAAAGTCCCTGCTAGGACAATAGCTCCGCTACAGTGACCTCTCCCCGGTGGCAATTTATCTAACTTTGTGAGTCCGCATGTTTTTGGGAGACAGGACAGACTGCTAATACCCCTTTCCATGTTGCACTATAAGGCTACAAGAACCAGTGAGGATAACAAACCCCAGCAGTTGATGCTAACACCAAAACTATGACTACACTTTCTCTAGCTTGGCACATGGCAGAAACGGAGATGGTAGTGAGCGGATCTGAAACAGGGGACTAGATTCCTTGTTTCATCCCTGAATCCCTTGTGTGGTTGGGATGAGGACGTGGGATGTGCTTTTTTCTCTCCATGCTGCTGACCCTTCTGGTCTCTGTTTTGAATCTCAGCTGGAGTGAAAGCAGCACACTGGTGCAGTTCAGATAGAGATGCTAGGACTATCACTCTCTTACCAAAGTTCCGTATCTCTAATACAGTGCTGCTTCCCGGTCTTAATTCAATAAGAGGACCAGAGGGAGAGCAGCATGGAGGCCTGTAGCCTGGAAGTGCTTGTCAAGCTCTGCAAGAGTTAACTGGCTGCTGCCCACCTTCCACCCATGAGCAAAGCACAACCAAGCAAGCAAGCAATATTAAAAAAACAAAGAGTGTGCGCGCGCTGGCTGCCCGTGAATTGCCCTCTTCTATATTCGTAGATTCCCCATTATAAAATGTGTGTTTCCCCATGTAGTTTTATTTTAACTGTGTAATATGCCTTTTCTATGCACAGTTCCACTACGGTATTTATCGTTATCTCCTGTATCCTCACATCGAGTAATGATCAAATTGCGGCAATTTAAGTAATAGACCTAGGTAATTTCCTGTAAACTAAGTAATCCATAATTGTGGTTTAATCCTTTCAATGCCACCAACATTTCTCTGCAATGAGAAGACATTTTCGGCAGATAAAGTGTTAAACCAACTAAATAAAGTAGTTTTTTCCTTTTTCTCTTGGCAGCTATTTTAATATATCAGGAGGTGAGGTTTCTGTAAAGAGGAATGGGGTCAAATTATGGGGGTGGAGTGTGGCACCCTAACATTATAAAACTTCATTCTCCATCACGGCAGACAATTCACAAAAAATTATATATTTTTATTGAAAAGGTATTGAATTACTTGAATCAGCAGAAGACAAAATATTTATATGATATGCTCTTCGTCAGCCAAAATGCATTCCATATAAACCAGAAACCAATTGGCCAGCACGTGTCCATTTCACTTCCATCCTCTCACTTCACTGGCTGCGTGGTTCCAATCTTGGACACATTGAGATCAGAATGCTCTGGGTTCCTCAATTGTAACACAAAGGTGGTATCTTCAACGTTCAAACCCTAGGAAATCGGGAAAGCAATGTCTGTGGTGGGGGTGGTGGTGAAAGGTGGTAAAGAGCAAGGAAGAGGGGAACACATAGAAAGACTAATCCCGCAGAATGCCAGCACTAACCTGCAATGCTCTGAATGCTCTCTCAGCATCTTGCTTGGCAGTAAAATTGATAAAAGCACAGGTTCGGCTATATAAAATACGCATTGAATGGATTGGACCAAACCTGTGAAGAGGACATTAATAGAGAAAAGAGATAAATTAAAAAAGGAAAAAGGAAAAAAAATGGTAAAATCGAGAAAGTAAATAATCTGAAAGCAATATCAACAGGCAAGCCAGACAATGAAGGGAAGGCAGAGTTGAAAGGGGCAAATGACAACAGGGTGGACAGGCAGGAGGGGAGAAGGACAGAGAGAACGGCAGAGAGAAGAAGAGAAGGACAGAGAGGAGGGGAGAAGGACAGAGAGGAGGGGAGAAGGACAGAGAGGAGAGGAGAAGGTTAAAAGGACAGAGATGGCGGAGAGGAGGGGAAAAGGACAGAGATGGCGGAGAGGAGGGGAAAAGGACAGAGAGGGGGGAGGGGAAAAGGACAGAGGGGAGGGAAAAAGGGAGGGGGAAAAGACAGTGGGAAGGGGAAAAAAGCAGTGGGGAGGGGAAAAGGACAGAGAGGAGGGAAGGGGAAAAGGACAGAGAGGAGGGAAGGGGAAAAGGACAGAGGGGAGGGGAAAAGGACCGTGGGGAGGAGAAAAGGAAAAGGACAGAAAGGAGGGAAGGGGAAAAGGACAGAGAGGAGGGAAGGGGAAAAGGACAGAGAGGAGGGAAGGGGAAAAGGACAGAGAGAAGAAGAGGGAAAAAGGACCGTGGGGAGGGGAAAAGGACCGTGGGGAGGGGAAAAGGACAGAGAAGAGGGAAGGGGAAAAGGACAGAGAGGAGGGAAGGGGAAAAGAGGGAAGGGTGGAGAAAAGGACCGTGGGGAGGAGAAAAGGAAAAGGACAGAAAGGAGGAGAAAGGGAAAAGGACAGAAAGGAGGGAGGGGGAAAGGGACAGAGAGGAGGGAAGGGGAAAAGGACAGAGAGGAGGGAAGGGGAAAAAGACAGAGAGGAGGGAAGGGGAAAGGGACAGAGAGAAGAAGAGAAGGATATATAGCTGGAGAACTCAATAGAGACGTATCAAGAGTAGCAAGAAGCAACATGGATTGGTGAAGATAGAGAGAGGACAGAAAAACAGGCATGGTCAAGAAGAGTCTGCCCTGAGAGGTCAAACATCAGCAGTTAAAGATTGAAAAAAATGTTGAGAACAAAAAAACAACTCACTGTTCAAATTTTCCTCTTAAAATATTCTCTGTTATTTTATTTGTGACATTACCAACCCAGACAGGGTAAAGCTTACTGCCGAAAAAAAAAACAAAAAAAAAAAACATTATCAAATGTACAAATAGTTGCTGCAACAGTAAAAACTATATATACACTGTATATACACGAGTATAAGTCGACCCGAATATAAGTCGAGGCCCCTAATTTTACCCCAAAAAACTGGGAAAAACTTATTGACTTGAGTATAAGACTAGGGTGGGAAATGCAGCAGCTACTGGTAAATTTCTAAATAAAATTAGATCCCCAAAAAATTATATTAATTGAATATTTATTTTGTCTATATAATGAATGCAGTGTGTGTCTCTAGTGTGTGTATATAATGAATGCAGTGTGTGTGTGTGTGTAGTGTGTGTATATAATGAATGCAAAGTGTGTGCATAGTCTGTGTATATAATGAATGCAGAGTGTGTGTGTATGAATGCAGTGTGTGTGTGTGTGTGTGTGTGTATCCAGGTGGACATGGGCAGTGGGTATATAGTGAACGTTCCCTCCGGCCACTCGAACGGCAACAGTACCCTGTCTTTTCTTCCACAGGGACAAGCTGGGGTCGCACCAGAGCTAGAGTGACTCCCGTGTCTTGTAATCCTTGGACCTTGTGCCCGTTAAGCCGCACTGCCTGTCTCTGTAGTGGTCCTGGTTATCATGTGCAGCCTGAGCGGGTTTTGACTCATGTAGAACGGTCCAGGCTTCGTCATTGGGGCACGGAAACTCTGCGGGGTCATCGTGGTAGCAGACAGCTGCTGCTTGTGGGTTGGCAGGGACTACGGGGGTGACCTACTGCGTTTTGGTGGCAGTTGACTTTGACGTGGCCCAGTTTGAGGCATTGGGGGGTGCTCGGACCAGGGGTCCACGAAGGGGAGCCGCAGAAACTGGGCTGCGTTGGAGCAGAGGCTGGGCGGGTGGTCGGTAGCTGGGAGAGGGAACAGGGCGATGGGACCGGCAAGTATCAGCATATTCATCAGCCCATTTGGCTACTTTGGTGATGGTTTTGGGCTGCCGGTCTCTTACCCATTCCTGCATCTCTGTGGGGAGCCCATTGTAGAAATACTTGAGCATGAAAGCTTGTATCTCTTCGGGGGATTTGGCTTGTTGGGAGGCCATCCAGTTGTGGGTGGTTCAGATGATATGGCATGCCCTCTCCGCATGGGAGTCCTTTTCGCCTTTCTTGATCCCCCGGCACTTCCTGCGGTACGCCTCCGGGGTTACAATGAACTGTGCTAGCAGGACTACTTTGACCGATTTGTATTTATGGATCTGGTCTGTCAGTACATATCGGTAGGCCTCTGCCGTCCTCCCAGATAGGGTTTTGGCCAAGATAGCGACCCAGTCTGCGGGGCGACTTCCTACAATAGACACTGTTGCTTGAAATCCTGCAGGAAATCGTCTTTAAAGGCGGCAAAGGGCAACTTAGGGTTTTGGGTTGAGTTTTCTAGGGACCTCTCTCTTGTTCATTTATCTGTGTGTAGAGGGTTCGCCCCATACTTCTGAGCCAGAATAAACGCTTGGGTCTCAGAGATGAGCTTGGAGGCTCTGGGAATAGGGCCAAGTGCTGCCTTACTGCTTTGGTGACCGTTTCCTCTTCTCCCTCCTGCTGTGGAGTAGCTGCCTCCTGTCTTTGCTGGTCGTCTTCCATGAGTTCGGCAATCAACTCAGCCTTCTTATGATTGCCTGCCAACTTCCCTCTTGCTTCCAGCAAGTCCTCTAGATTTGTCTTTTAATGGTCCATGGGTCTGTTGGCAGGGACATGGGATCCCGCCGCTGCCACCAGTTGTAGCGGGCCCAAGGTAACCCGGCTGGTTACCCCTGCTATTAATGTAGTAAGAGACCCATTTGCCCCTGTAACTGGATGACACACAGTTCCAGGGGTACAACGTTTCACAATCTTTATTAGGGGACACAGCGCAAAAGGGCGCAAAACCTTGTTTGAACGGGCACTCCTGTTCTGATTGGTTGCCGGCACCTCACAGCAACCAATCAGTGCTCCCTCGTGCCGACCAACCAGTAGAATGGCGCAAACCAAGTTTGAATGGGCGCTCCTTCTCCCATTGGTTGGCATGGACTTCCACACTGCCATCGGGGCCCTGCGGCCGTGAGACTGACTCACAGCCCCAGGGATTCCCTGCTGGTGAGCGTCCATCTCTCCGGGGCATATCCCCACGCAGGTACCCACTGGAGAGAGCGCTTTCCTGGCCAGCCACGAGCCTAGCCTCGTACCTCCCAGGTAGGGGAAATCAATGATCACAGCTCCACTGAGGAGCAGTTAAGATGATCCCCAACACGGGGATCGAAGACAGTGTGTGGAGGCTGGTTCGGGATGCAAATGCTCCCCCTGGTGGCCATTCGTTGATACGCACTGGTGGCCACTAAGGGGAAGCACACGCCGCTTGTTGTCACACCTCATTAGCGAGATGTGAACATTCTTACACACGTTCTAAATGAAGTATTGGGGAGGTCCAGCGCACTGGGTTCCATGCACCGGAGCACCCCCGCGTTGTTGAATCTTGCGGTGTGGGGTTTTCACGCCTTGCTAGCGAGGTGTGAACATTCCAACTAAACATTCTAAATGGGGTATCAGATGGAGCCCCGTGCGCCGGAGTGCACCCATGTGGTTGAAAATAAATTTTCTTGATTAAGTGTAACAATTGCAAAAAAGGGAAAAACTACAAAGGTGAAACACACATTCCAAGGGTGCACATCCACAAATAGGAAAGGATAATTCACGCTTAGGCAGCAATCCCGCCATAAGCTCAAATTACAGAATTGAAACCTCTCTCCCAAAGTAGGAGACAAAAATGGGAAAGACTACAAAAGGCTTAACTTTAACTTAAACTGTTTTATCACTTGCTCTCTCTCAGAGGCTGTTGCGTGTGCCAATTCCTGCCATACCCCTGGGGTACCTAGGTGCTCCCTATCTAGCAGGAAAACAACCTGCCATATTGTAACCTATGTTAGTGTATAGTGATGTCCCGAACGGTTCGCCGAACAGTTCGCCACGGGCGGCGAACATATGCGCTGTTTGGTCCGCCCCCTATGTCATCATTGAGTAAACTTTGACCCTGTACCTCACAGTCAGCAAACACATTCCAGCCAATCAGCAGCAGACCAAAACAGACCCTCCAACCTTCTGGACAGCATCCATTTTACATTCATTGTGAAGCTGCATTCTTAGTGAGCTGTCCAGGAGGTGGGAGGGTCTGGGAGGGAGGGTCTGCTGCTGATTGGCTGGAATGTGTCTGCTGACTGTGAGGTACAGGGTCAAAGTTTACTCAATGATGACATAGGGGGCGGACCGAACAGCGCATATGTTCGCAATGTGCCTGTGTGGGCCGGGGAGGGGAGATCTCCCCTCCGGTCCATGATGGCAAACAGCAAGGCTGGCGCTTGCATAGTGCCAGCCCGGCATGGGCCGGCAGGGGAGACCCTCGGCCTTACTATTTTCTTGTGGGGGGGGGGCATTGCCCCCCTTGGACCTGCCACTGCACTGCCCCCCCTCCCCACCACTCTAATACACTGCCCCCTCTTTCCCCAATTTAATTCACTGCCCCCTCCATCAAATTAATACACTGACCCCCTCTCTCCCTCAAATTAATACACTGCTCCCTACCACCCTCAAATTAATACAGTGACCCCTTCCAAATTTAACACACTACACAGGAAGGTTTCCCATGCCCCTCTTAAGATGAGCTACCCATCCTCCAGTTCCAGTCCTGATTTTCTCTGTTCAAACAGGCTAGATGTTCCTCTGGCACTGCAAGCAGGAGGGAGGGGGAGTGGCTGCCGTGTTCTGCAGCAGGCAAACACTCTGCACTCTTGCAGACATGGTAGGGAATACAAGAATCAGACAGGAAATATATTTCCTGTCTTGCAGCTGGTCACAGCCACAGCACAAAGTGGCCCCAGGGCTGGATCTAATGCCCCGAGGCTGCCTTATCTTAGCAACGGCCCTGGTTCAAGCTCTGCACAGTGTACAGGAGTGGAAAAATGATGCCCCTGTCAAAGTGCCTTCTGAAGCCATCGGTCCACTGGAGCCAATGGACAGGTCGGCCCTGGAACTGATGCTGCCAAAAAAAGTCTGAAATTTTAATATTCCACTATGCTTTTGTAATATTGTTAATAGACTATGGACTTTTCACATTGTTACAAAGAAATTAATCAAAATGATATATTTGGCTGTGCAGAATACTTGTTCATATTATGATACACTGAGTTCTGGGAGCAAAATAAAATATTCTAGTCAAGTATTATACATATTAAACAACAAAATAGTGGATAATAACAATAATTAATAATACAATATAAAATACTGGCTTCCACCCGCTAAATATAGGTGACTTTGTGGATATAATATATAAGCACACATATACACTGCTCAAAAAAATAAAGGGAACACTTAAACAACACAATGTAAGTCAATCGCACTTCTGTGAAATCAAACTGTCCACTTAGGAAGCAACACTGAGTGACAATCAATTTCACATGCTGTTGTGCAAATGTGATAGACAACAGGTGGAAATTATTGGCAATTAGCAAGACACCCACAATAAAGGAGTGGTTCTGCAGTTGGTGACCACAGACCACTTCTCAGTTCCTATGCTTCCTGGCTGATGTTTTGGTCACTTTTGAATGCTGGCGGTGCTTTCACTCTAGTGGTAGCATGAGACAGAGTCTACAACCCACACAAGTGGCTCAGGTAGTGGAGCTCATCCAGAATGGCTAATAAATGTGCATGTGTCTGCTCAAACGGTCAGAAACAGACTTCATGAGGGTGATATGAGGGCCCGATGTCCACAGGTGGGGGTTGTGCTTACAGCCCAACACCGTGCAGGAGGTTTGGCATTTGCCAGAGAACACCAAGATTGGCAAATTCGTCACTGGCGCCCTGTGCTCTTCACAGATGAAAGCAGGTTCACACTGAGTACATGTGACAGACGTGATAGAGTCTGGAGATGCCCTGGAGAACATTCTCCTGCCTGCAACATCCTCCAGCATGACCGGTTTGGCAGTGGGTCAGTAATGGTGTGGGGTGGCATTTCTTTGGGGGGCTGCACAGTCCTCCATGTGCTCGCCAGAGGTAGCCTGACTGTCATTAGGTACCGAGATGAGATCCTCAAACCCCCTGTGAGACTATTTGCTGGTGCGGTTGGCCCTGGGTTCCTCCTAATGCAAGACAATGCTAGACCTCATGAGGCTGGAGTGTGTCAGCAGTTCCTGCAAGACAAAGGCATTGATGCTATGGACTGGCCCGCCCATTCCCCAGACCTCAATTGAGCACATCTGGGACATCATGTCTCGCTCCATCCACCAACGTCACGTTGCGCCACAGACTGTCCAGGAGTTGGCAGATGCTTTAGGAGGAGATCCCTCAGGAGACCATCCGCCACCTCATCAGGAGCATGCACAGGTGTTGTATGGTGTTGTCATACAGGCACGTGGAGGCCACACAGACTACTGAGCCTCATTTTGACTTGTTTTAAGGACATTACATCAAAGTTGGATCAGCCTGTAGTGTGTTTTTCCACTTTAATTTCGAGTGTGACTCCAAATCCACACCTCCATGGGTTGAAAAACTTGATTTCCATTTTTTTTATTTTTGTGTGATTTTGTTGTCAGCACATTCAACTATGTAAAGAACAAAGTAATTCAGAAGAATGTTTAATTCATTCAGATCTAGGATGTGTTATTTTTGTG
>OW240917.1:2627341-2655677 GCA_933207985.1 Pelobates cultripes
TCTCTGATGGATAACAAGAACGGAGTTACAGACAAAATATTTTTCACATTCTGAACATGAGAACAGTTTCTCTCCTGTGTGAGTTCTCATGTGCACAACAAGTTGAGATTTATAGATAAAACATTTTCCACATTCCATACATGAGAACGGTTTCTCTCCTGTGTGAGTTCTCTTGTGCACAACAAGTTGAGATTTAAAGATAAAACATTTTCCACATTCCATACATGAGAACGGTTTCTCTCCTGTGTGAGTTCTCTTGTGTCTAACAAGATGTGATTTACAGATAAAACATTTTCCACATTCCGTACATGAGAACGGTTTCTCCCCTGTGTGAGTTCTCATGTGCACAACAAGACTTGAGTGATTGTTATAACATTTTTCACATTCAGTACAGGGGAAAAGCTTTGATTTTCTCTTTACTATTTTATCTGTAGACATATTCGATTGTAAAAGATTTCTTGAGTTTTTAGAGTTGGAATTTTTGGTTCTTGTATTGAATGATTTCTTCATAGTCTTGCTTACTGTATTTCTGTTCTTTTCAGTTCCTTCTTGATAACTTTTACTGCTGGAAAAATCTGAAAGAAATGTACTGGGAGTTAAAGAAAATCTGTTGCTGTAAGTTATTTAAGCTTACCATATTTAGGAAAAATAATCAGAACTGGGACTATGAAGTATCTTATTGATTGTGTCAGATATTTATACTGACAGATAAGATAGAAATTAAAAATGTATAATATAAGTCACCACTTAGCAGATGTGACTCCATTTTGTAACAAAAATGCAAAGCTCAGGCATTTTTGTTTCTCAAACTCTATTCAATGACCAAACAAATGTGGCTTAAGTAAACAATGCAGAGTTCCTTTATTTTTATTTTCTTACAAGAATCTGTGTCTGCAACAAGGCGGGTAAAGAGGCCAGCCCATACACATCTCTCTATCTATATAGTACCCATGTGTGGGGAAAGGGACCTCACCACTTGGTTTTGGAGAGGCCTGCTTGCCAGCCTCTTGCCCTGTGATTATGGTCCCGGTGACTTATTGAGTTTAGAGGCACTTGTGAAAGACCTTTATGTCCCAGGATTTCATATTGCTTGGATGTTAAACTCTCCCTGATATATTGGTTTGGCGAATTACACATCTATGACAGCGAGGATAATATTGTGGAAACAGACGAACAAACTACCGAATGACCGACCACCCTGCATGTGGAGGGTGTGGCTTGTTAACCACACATAAGCTGTGGTTAACCGCAGCTTAATTGTCAAACGGCTGGGTGGTCGGCGTTCGTATGAACGAACACAGGGCAGCGTTGTTCACCCAGATAAGAGCTATCTATAACGGAGCTCTCTGTACTCCGACTGAGTACCCTCCGTTGACGGATGCTCCTAGCGCTTCCTGAGGACTCCAAGCACTGCAGCAGACACCACAACCACCGCAGACTCCACAACCGCCGTATCTTGACTGGAGTCTCGCCGTCTTCCTTCCACCCTGGATCAGCTTCTGTCCTCCAGGACTGTGTGGGAAAGAACTCTTCCTTCCACCCTGTATGAACCTACAGCATCCAGGACTGTGTGGTGAAGACCCCTCCTCCAAGGAGAGCGTGTCAGGAACAAGCTCTTAAAAGAGCGAAGTGACTCAAGCTCAGGGGAGCATGCAGAGCATAGCAATCCCCAGTGTGATTATAACAGCTCCCTCCAATAACGAGACAAGGCTACGTTTAGAGGGATCAAGAAGAACTGTCAAAACCCTTATTCCCTTGGGACCAGCCAATACAGTCACCACAATAACATTGTTGTGAAACCTCAATAAAATCACAAACAGTCAAACCATATCAAGAAACACACAGTGACTTATCACAACACAATGGCAGATTTTTAAAGGGGTGGGGGGAGACAATATTTAACAGTAAATATCTCACCTGCCTGCAGAATTAGCAATATGCAAATCTACCCGAATATGCAAATGAACCAGTCTTGCAATTCAGGTAGTGCATATTGTTGTTGCTACCAACAGAGGGCACTAGACCAGCTCCATAGCCAAACCCACCTAGTTGGTAGCAAACCTCAGCAGTACAGGAGAGAAGGCAATACATTTCACAGTACACACACACACTATAAACAATTACAGTACACACACACACTATAAACAATTACATTACACACACCCTGCACCTATAATGGGTACAGGGTGACTAAAACATAAGATAAATAAAGCAGCCTACATAAATAGTCTGTCTGAAGGTAAAATAGGGGCTTTAAAGGCAAATACATCAAAGAGTCATAGTCACAGGGGAGGAGGCTGGCAAGCAGGCCTCTCCAGTACCAAGTGGCGAAGGGCACTTCGTCACATATCTCCCCTTCGGGGGGAAGACTAACCAGGCACCTGACTTTCTGTCAGTCAGTGCCTAAGTTAGTCGATTCACCCACCGACCATACGCAAGTGCCAGAGTAGCCCACCCACAACAAACAGTTATTAGAGCAGCCCACCCACAGCAAACAGTGACTGCACCTGGGTATTCCTCTGGGGTGATGGGGCAACACGCTGTGGGGACTTGAGGGGCAGAGGCCAGCGGCGATCTGCCCTGATGCCAGCGCTTCTGCTGGGAGGAGGGGGGTGCAGGCCAGTCCTGTGACAAGGGGATCGGTAGGGCAGAGGCCAGCGGCGCTCTGCCCTGATGTCAGCTCTTCCGCTGGGGTAGCCGGCAGAATGTCACGCTCTGTACAAGGGACACAGGGAGGGCAGAGGCCGACTGCACTCTGCCCAGCTGCCAGCTCTTCCGCTGGTATAGCCTGCAGGACATCAGGCTCTGGACAAGGGACAAATGGAGGGCAGAGGCTGACTGCACTCTGCCCAGCTGCCAGCTCTTCCGCTGGTATAGCCTGCAGGACATCAGGCTCTGGACAAGGGACAAAGGGAGGGCAGAGGCCGACTGCACTCTGCCCAGCTGCCAGCTCTTCCGCTGGGGTGCTGGGAACATAGTGCGGCTCAGTAGCCAGGGGAACATGGGAGTCAGTGGGGGTTAACATCTCCTCTGTTAACCCTGGGGCCAAGTTAGGAGTTAGCTGGGGAGGGGAATTCGTACTTACCCCCTCTTCCTGTTGTCCCTGTGAGGGTAGTTGGGGATCTGGACAGTGTAACAGAACTATGCTGTATACCTGGGCCAGTGAACTAACCAAAATCAGCAGGAATTCGGCACATTTAGTGCATTTCAATCATTCGAATGGATTCGCATGAATTCCCTGTGTAAAGTATAGGTGGCCGCCATTTCGGGACTTTACACGTGGCCGCGGCCATCTTACGTGCGAACAGCGGTGTTTGCCTGTCGACGCGTGGAACTAAAATCGGATACGCAAACAGGCGAACACCGCTGAGTCCTCCATACTTCCAGAAGTTCGCACGGAAACTACCGAATCACCGGACGCTCGGTAGTTATGTTCAATCATCTATGGGGATTGCGGCGAACCCCGAGATTCGAATGGATGGCAAGAATTTCAGACCTTTTTACCAGGCGAACGGAGACCGACCGCAAGGCCAAAACTCATGGAACTATTTTCGGCTAGTTGGTCTGTGCGGTTGGTCAAAACTTTGGAACTCTGTATCTCCCGAACTATTCATCCGAATGGGCTGATTTTTGGACATGTTGGTCCCCTGAATGAGAGCTATCAAGCGACCCCGGATTTAAAGCTGTACCCCCTGTTTTTGGGGAACATCCAGAACTGGGGTAAAATGTTGCACGTTTTAATTATGTTATATGTTATCTGAGGGGAGGAGACGTGGGGGTGTTACCAGGTATATGATTGGGTGTTTTTATCCTCCCCCTGGGAGTATCCTGTGTGTACCTGATCCCAATAAAAGCAGGCTGGGTGTTCCAGTCCTCAGATCTTCTTGACCCTTCAAAACGTAGCCTTGTCTCGTTCTTGGAAGGGGATTATTTGGGAATGTTATTCTGCTCCTGTTACAGCTGAACCTGACTCTTACTCTGGATATCGTGGATGGGATTATACCAGCTTACTTCTCCACAGCAGCTTACAGGGAAAAAGGACGTCTCCAACGGCAGATACCCTCACTCTACCCGGGTAGCCGTTACATTGGTGGCAGCGGTGGGATGGTCCTTTTATCCAGAGAACAAGTGCTGAATGGAGGCTCAGTACGCCAAGCTGAAAAGACCCACATTAAAGGATTTAGTGGAGAGTCGTGGTAGGAGTGCCAGCAACAGACCACGGAGGGAGCTGATAGCTGACCTACTAGAACTGGACGAAATGGATAGGTCCATGGAGGTAACAGAACCTCTTGCACCTGTCAGCGAGGACGATGAAATTTCTGCCATTGTACAGCGGAGATTAGCTTGGTATCCAGAAAGATCCACGGAGCTAATAAACCAGCTGCTCTGGGAAACAAGGGAGGAGATACAAACTAAGAGGGGACAAGAAGCGGAACTGGTAAGAGCTAGACAGCCCATTACACAGGCAGTTCCTACCCCCCCACCCGCTGCTACAGGGAGGAAAATACCGTTCACTGCATTTAAAGCGTTTATAGAGAATGAAGAAGAAATTGACGGATATTTAGCGGACTTTGAGAGACAATGCTCGCTTCACCAAGTACCACCAGACCAATGGGTTACTATTCTGGCTGGAAAGCTCTCAGGAAAAGCAAATGAGGCTTTTCGGGCACTTACTACGGAAGATATAACGCAGTATCAACGGGTGAAAGCTGCACTACTCACCCGATATGCGGTCACCCCAGAAGCATATCGCCGTCGCTTCCGGGAGTCCAAAAAGAAGGCAGTGGACTCCCACATGGAATGGGCCAACAAGATACAACGGGTGGCAACACACTGGGTGCGAGGGTGCAATGCTAACACCGGAGAAGAAATATTACAGTTGTTCCTGATGGAACACTTCTTTCAAGATCTGGCTGCAGATATACAGGACTGGGTCAGAGATCGGCGCCCTGCCAATTTAACTGAGGCAGCGCGACTAGCAGATGAGTATGCAGAGACAAGGAAGGTGAGCCAAAGTAACACACGACCAGCCCCTAGAGCAGAGGCCCGCACTACAACCTACCCGGCACGCACAGAATTTCGGGCCCCAGTACCCCCAGGGCCTCCACGTTCCCAGGGGCATAACAACCATCCCCGGGAATCTTACAAAGTAACGTGCCATCGCTGCGGCAACACAGGACATATTGCCCGGTATTGCCCGTTGGGATCAGCCAATAATAACTGGAGGCGCCCACCTAACACCGAAAGCACACCGCCACGTCCAGCGGCTGCTCACTGCCTAGAAATTGAAGGAAGCCCTGAAGAGTGCCTGGGAATATTATATGAGGCCAACCCCATACAAGCAGCTTCCCCAGATAATCGTCAGCATCACCGACAGGAGGTGCGTGTGAACGGACAGATAGCACAAGGCCTAAGAGACACTGGCGCTACCATTACCCTAATACAGAAACACCTTGTAAAACCAGAACATGTGTCGAATCGTACCGTGGCTGTTCGTGTCGCAGGGGGAGCTGTTTTTCGCTTACCCACCGCCAGGATACACTTAGATTGGGGAGCCGGGTCAGGAAAAACCACAGTGGGCATCATGGACAATTTACCCGCCGAGGTCGTATTGGGCAACGATATTGGCCCTCTAGCTTCAGCATTTTTACCCACTACTGCTGGTGCTTGCCCCGTGACCACCCGCTCACAGACCCGTATCGAGGACGATCCTACAACAGGTCAGGAGACCCAGGTAAGCCACAAGCAGACACCCCACACTAACATTACAGAGAGACCCATAGCTTGGGACACCCCAGAAGAATTTGGGAGGGAAACTAGGCAGGACCCCACCCTCCAAAAGTACAGGGAACTAGCTGACAGTAGGGGGGACGAGCGAGAACGATTTGTATGGGAGGGGGACAGGCTATACAGATTGACCGAAGGCAGGAAGAGAGGCTGTGCCCCCTCGCAGAAGCGCCAATTAGTGGTACCCAGAAAGTACCGGTGGGAGCTTCTCCGAATTGGCCACGACATTCCGTTGGCAGGGCATCTAGGGGGTAACCGCACAACCTTCCGGATCACCCAGACCTTCTTTTGGGCAGGGATCTCGAAAGATGTGCGCCGTTACTGCAGCACTTGTGATGTATGCCAGAGGGTGGGAAAGAGAGGGGATCACCCCAAAGCCCGACTGTTACCCATGCCAGTGATCGAGGAACCATTTAGCAGGGTGGCAGTCGACCTAGTGGGACCCCTACCTAACCCCAGTCCCTCTGGGAAGAAATATATTCTTACTGTAGTAGACTATGCTACCCGCTACCCAGAAGCCGTCGCTCTGACGAATATCCAGGCAGACACTGTCGCCAGTGCTCTCGTTGGGATCTTCACCAGAGTAGGATTTCCCCGGGAAATCCTGTCGGATCGAGGGACTCAGTTCACCGCAGACCTAACTCAGCAGTTATGGAAGGCCTGCGGTGTCCAATCCCTCCTTAGTTCCCCGTATCACCCTCAAACTAACGGTCTCTGTGAACGCTTTAATGGTACCCTAAAGCAACTACTGCGTACCTTTACAGCGGAATACAGGGACTGGGAGCGATTCTTGCCACACCTCTTGTTTGCATATCGAGAGGTGCCGCAAGAATCCACAGGGTTCTCCCCATTCGAATTGCTCTACGGACGGCGGGTACGAGGCCCCCTCGACCTGATCCGAGAGCACTGGGAGGGAGAGACAGAACATGAGGGGGTCCCCATTGTACCATATGTACTGGAGATGCGGGACCGCATGGGGCACCTAGCCAGGATGGCCCGAGAGCATCTCCAGGCGGCCCAAGGCCGACAGAAACATTGGTACGATCGGGGTGCGAGATTGAGAACCTTCCAGGTGGGACAGAAAGTCCTAGTACTTAGACCCGTTAAAGGGAACAAATTACAAACCTCCTGGCAAGGCCCTTACAAGGTGGTCGCACAGATCTGTGACACCACCTATGTAATTGCCAGTAGCAAGGACGAGAGGATACAGAAGTCCTTCCATATAAACTTACTGAAAGAGTACCAGGAAAGGCCCGAAGACATAGCAGCCATATGTATCCCAGCCACTGAGGACCCGGACAGTCTCCCCATCCCGGATCTACTAGCTAACCCCGAGTCTAAAACTTTGCTTAACACTGTACAGCTAGGGGAGCGACTAACGCCCACCGAAAGAGAGCAACTCCAGCAGATGCTAGCGGCAAAAAGATTGACGTTTTCCCAGGAACATTACGTAGAGACCCCAGGACAAAACCCTCTCCGACAGACTCCCTATAGAATTCCCGAAGCCGTGAAAGAGGAGATGAGAAAGGAGATTCAGGAAATGTTAAAGCTAGGAGTTATAGAACCCTCCGACAGCCCCTGGGCATCCCCAGTCGTCCTAGTCCCCAAAAAGGACGGAACGACCCGATTTTGTGTCGACTACCGACGCCTTAACGACAGAACTGTGACAGACGCATACCCCATGCCCCGAGTAGACGAACTATTAGATCGTATTGCTAGGGGACGCTATCTGACCACCATCGATTTGTGCAAAGGGTACTGGCAGATCCCCCTGGCCAAGGACGCTATCCCTAAGTCGGCGTTTGTCACCCCGTTTGGCTTGTACCAGTTCAAGATCATGCCTTTCGGGATGAAAAATGCCCCAGCTACCTTTCAGCGCTTAGTGGACCGCCTCCTTGATGGCTTCCAGGAATTCGCTTGCGCGTACCTGGATGACATTGCGATCTATAGTGAGACGTGGGAAGAACACCTACGACACGTAGAGGCTGTGCTGGATCAGATTAGGGCCGCCGGCCTAACCCTGAAACCAGAGAAATGTAACTTTGGTATGGCTGAAGTTCAGTACTTGGGACACAGAGTGGGGTGTGGGAAACAACGACCAGAACCCGCCAAGGTAGAGGCCGTAGCGAATTGGCCCACCCCCCACACTAAGACCCAGGTATTAGCCTTCTTGGGAACGGCAGGGTACTACAGAAAATTTGTCCCTGACTACAGCGCCATCGCCAAACCTCTGACCGATTTAACGAAGAAAAATTTACCTAGGGTAGTCCTGTGGTCTCCCGCCTGTGAAGCAGCATTCCAAACCCTGAAACAAGCTCTGATCAACGCACCGGTTTTGTCTGCCCCCGTCCCTAATAAAAGATTTGTCGTCCACACAGATGCGTCCATGTACGGACTGGGGGCAGTGCTAAGCCAGGTCGGAGAAGATGGGGGAGAACACCCTGTCGCATACCTGAGTAGAAAGCTATTGCCCAGGGAAGTGAGTTATGCGGCAGTGGAAAAAGAATGTCTAGCCCTGGTCTGGGCCCTAAAGAAGCTCACCCCCTACCTTTATGGTCAGGAATTTACCCTGATCACAGACCATAACCCTCTAGTATGGCTGAACCGAGTGGCTGGGGACAATGGACGACTACTGAGGTGGAGCCTAGCCCTACAACCGTATAATTTCTCCATCCAGTATCGCCCAGGCCGGTTCAATGGGAATGCAGACGGACTGTCCAGGCAAACAGAACTTTTACCTTAGAGGCAGACCGGACAGCCCCAAGTTGACCCGAAAAAGGTCAATCCGGGTCTGCCGGAGTGTTCCACAAAAGGGGAGCAGTGTAACAGAACTATGCTGTATGCCTGGGCCAGTGAACTAACCAAAATCAGCAGGAATTCGTCACATTTAGTGCATTGCAACCATTCGAATGGATTCGCATGAATTCCCTGTGTAAAGTATAGGTGGCCGCCATTTCGGGACTTTACACGTGGCCGCGGCCATCTTACGTGCGAACAGCGGTGTTTGCCTGTCGACGCGTGGAACTAAAATCGGATACGCAAACAGGCGAACACCGCTGAGTCCTCCATACTTCCAGAAGTTCGCACGGAAACTACCGAATCACCGGACGTTCGGTAGTTATGTTCAATCATCTAGGGGGATTGCGGCGAACCCCGAGATTCGAATGGATGGCAAGAATTTCATACCTTTTTACAGGCGAACGGAGACCGACCGCAAGGCCAAAACTCATGGAACTATTTTCGGCTAGTTGGTCTGTGCGGTCGGTCAAAACTTTGGAACTCTGTATCTCCCGAACCATTCATCCGAATGGGCTGATTTTTGGACATGTTGGTCCCCTGAATGAGAGCTATCAAGCGACCCAGGATTTAAAGCTGTACCCCCTGTTTTTGGGGAACATCCAGAACTGGGGTAAAATGTTGTACGTTTTAATTATGTTATATGTTATCTGAGGGGAGGAGACGTGGGGGTGTTACCAGGTATATGATTGGGTGTTTTTATCCTCCCCCTGGGAGTATCCTGTGTGTACCTGATCCCAATAAAAAGCAGGCTGGGTGTTCCAGTCCTGAGATCTTCTTGACCCTTCAAAACGTAGCCTTGTCTCGTTCTTGGAAGGGGATTATTTGGGAATGTTATTCTGCTCCTGTTACAGCTGAACCTGACTCTTACTCTGGATATCGTGGATGGGATTATACCAGCTTACTTCTCCACAGCAGCTTAAAGGGGAAAAAGGACGTCTCCAACGGCAGATACCCTCACTCTACCCGGGTAGCCGTTACACCTGCTCTCTTGTATTGCTGAGGTTTGCTACCAACTAGGTGGGTTTAGCTATGGAGCTTGTCTAGTGCCCTCTGTTGGTAGCAACAGCAGTATGCACTACCTGAATTGCAAGACTGGTTCATTTGCATATTCGGGTAGATTTGCATATTGCTAATTCTGCAGGCAGGTGAGATATTTACTGTTAAATATTGTCTCCCCCCACCCCTTTAAAAATGTGCCATTGTGTTGTGATAAGTCACTGTGTGTTGCTTGATATGGTTTGACTGTTTGTGATTTTATTGAGGTTTTACAACAATGTTATTGTGGTGACCCTATTGGCTGGTCCCAAGGGAAATAAAGGTTTTGACAGTTCTTCTTGATCCCTCTAAATGTAGCCTTGTCTCGTTATTGGATGGAGCTGTTATAATCACACTGGGGATTGCTATGCTCTGCATGCTCCCCTGAGCTTGAGTCACTTAGCTCTTTTAAGAGCTTGTTCCTGACACGCTCTCCTTGGAGGAGGGGTCTTCACCACACAGTCCTGGATGCTGGAGGTTCGTACAGGGTGGAAGGAAGAGTTCTTTCCCACACAGTCCTGGAGGACAGAAGCTGATCCAGGGTGGAAGGAAGATGGCGAGACTCCAGTCCAGATACGGCGTCTGCGGTGGTTGTGGTGTCTGCTGCAGCCTCAGGAAGCACTAGGAGCATCCGTCAACGGAGGGTACTCAGTCGGAGTACAAGGAGCTCCGTTACACTTCCCATATATCCTGCCACTCCGTTCCCTCTAATACCTCCCCCAGGTCGGCTTCCCACTGGTCGGTGTATCGCAGCGCGCCCTCCTTGTTCGAGTTCCCATTGAGGTGGTTGTACAGTAGCGTAATGAGTTTGGTTTGTGTTGTCTCATTGTAACATAGTTTTTCGAAGAAGGTTAGTGGTGTCAGAGCCGCCTTCCGTATGTCAGGGTTTTGTGCAAAGTCACGGATCTGCAAGTACCTAAAGTAGTCTCTTGTTCGTAAGTTGGCTTTGGTGGCTAGGTGTTCGTAGGTGACTACATTTTGGTTCACATATAGGTGTACGTATCTTTGGAGTCCCGTGGCCTCTATCCCCTTATAGTCTCTCGCCTGCATTCCGGGAGGGAAGGCCCTATTCCTAAGGACTGGTGTCATGGGAGACGGGTGGGAGCTGAGGGCGTACTTCGTTTTGGTTTGGTCCCAAATCTGTATGGAGTTGAGTATGGCTGGGTTCGCTGTTCTTAATATGGCTCTTTGGGTGCCCATATGGAAAATTGCGGGAGATCTTGACCCGTCATCAGCGACTCTAGATCCACCCATCGTCTCCTGTCAGGAGGCGTGTGCCACTGTATCACCTGTGTCAGCTGTGCAGCTAGATAATAGGTGTAGACATTGGGTAGTCCCAGCCCCCCCCTGGGTTTCGGTCTGTACATGAGGGCGCGCGCGATTCTTGGGCGTTTGTTGTGCCAGATGAAGGCATCAATCGCTCTTTGTATTCCTGTCAGGTCCCTCCGTGTTACTCTTATTGGGAGTGCTTGAAAGAGGAATAGTATCTTTGGCAGCACGTTCATTTTTATAGAGTTTACTCTCCCCAGCCATGAGATGGGCCTGTCCGTCCACTGCTCTAGTTCTGCGAGAAAGGGTCCGGAATAGGGGTGTATAGTTGCGGGCAAATAGGGAGGATGTGTTCGCTGTTAGCCGTATCCCTAGATACATGAGTTCGTCAGTGGTTATCTTGAAGTGATACGTGTCGCGTATGTGGGTGAGTTCCGGGGGCTCCAGGTGGAAGGGCATTGCCTCGGACTTGGAGTAGTTAATTTTGTACCCTGCTATGTTGCCAAATCGCTCCAGTACGAGCGATAAATGGTGGAGAGAGTGTCTCGGCTCCCTGAGCGTCAGCATGACATCATCGGCATACGCCGAGACCGTGAATGGTGTTCCCCCCACGTGACGCCCCTGATTTGCGGGTGTTGTCTGATAGCTTGTAGTAGTGGCTCCAAGGTTAAGGCGAAGAGCAGGGGGGACAATGGGCAACCCTGTCTGGTGCCATTTCCCAGGGTGAAGGGTGTTGTGCGTGCCCCTGTGATGAGTATTTGTGCCCTCAGATCGGTGTATAATGCTTGTATAGCTGTTACGAAGGTCTCCGGGAACCCCTGGAATCGGAGTAATTCAAATAAATAAGGCCATAACACCCTATCAAACGCCTTCTCCACGTCTAGTGAGAGCGCCAGAGAAGGCGCCCCGGATTCCCCCATGTGCCAGATTGTGCTGACCCCTCGTCTCGTGTTTTCATACAATTGGCGACCTGGCATAAAGCCCACCTGATCTGGGTGGATCAAGCGCGGGAGCAGTACGTTGAGTCTGGACGCCAGGATTTTGGCGAATATTTTGAGGTCGGTGTTAATAAGTGAGATTGGCCTGTAGCTCGAGGCCAGTGTGTCGTCTTTCCCTGGTTTTGGTAGGAGGACAACATTTGCTGTAGCCGGTCGCCATCAGGTGTCCCACCCTGCAGAAAATGGTTGCTAAGGGTCGTCAGCTGGGGGGCTAATACGTCTTTAAATTGTTTGTAATAACTAATGTCATAGCCGTCCGGACCCGGTGCCCTATTGCCTTTCAGGGAAGCTATGGCTGCCTCCACCTCGAGTTGTGTGATTGGTTCTTGTAGTGCGTCCGCTTCCGCCCCATTCACCTTTGGGATAGTGAGTTCGGAGAGAAATTGGTGTATGTCTGCGATATAGGCCGCGTTGGTGGCCCGGAGGCGGGGGGAATGGTTGTATAGTTCTGAGAAGTAGGAGGTGAACACTGCATTAATCTCGTCGGGCGTTTCGGCCAGTGTGTTATCTGTTGTGCGTATTTTTGTTATGATTTTGCCTTGCGGTCTCGGGCGGAGCGCCCTAGCCAAGAGTGAGTCTGTCTTATTTGCTTTCTCGTAAAACAAGCGTTTGGACCATAGGATAGAGCGTGATACCGCCTCCAAGGTGAGGTCCCTGATAGAGTGTCTGAGGTTATTGAGTTCCCTAAGGTTCGAGTCTGTCGGATTCGTTTTGTGTTGTTGCTCTTTTTTACGTAGGGCAGACTGTAGGTCGAGTAGCTGTTTTGTTTTAGCCCACTTTTTCTGTGTGGCTAGCTTAATGAAGTGGCCGCGTAGGACTGCTTTATGCGCTGCCCAGATCGCGGTAGGGCTAGCTTCGGGGGTTGCGTTTATCTCAAAGTATTCTGTGATGGCTTGCCGGGTTGTGGCTTGTGTTGTGTCGTCTCTTAAGAGGCTAGTATTGAGCCTCCAAGACCAATTGGACTTGTAACATAGGTTGCCTAGCGTGAGTGTTATGTCTGCGTGGTCTGACCACGTGATGTTGTTAATGTCTGTGTGGAAGACCTTGGCCATCCCTGCTCCATTGAGAAACATGTTATCTATTCTAGAGTAGGTGTTGTGTGGTGCCGAGTAGTAAGTGTAATCAGTCGTAGTTGGGTGTTGTAGTCGCCAGGCGTCTAGGAGGGCTGTGTGTGTCAGGAATGTGTGTAGTTGCCTGTCTTGTCCCCCTCTGCCCTGCGATCGCACCGTGCCTGGTTTTGAGCTCCTGTCAGCTGCCAGACTTGGCACCTCCGGCAAGGAGGACACCCCCTGTCGGGCTGTCCCCTGTCTGTGCCTGTTGGTGGGGAGTGGGAGTCTCGTGTCCGGCGGCCATCTTGTGCCATTTGAAGCCGCGAACATGTCTGCCACGGTAGGGGAGGAGGTGAGCGGATCCCGTTGTTTCTTCCCTCGTGGGGTGGCACTGGGACCCATGTGGGGCATGCAGGCGTCTGTGTGCGGTCGCGGTGCGGCTTGCAGGGGCTCGGGTGAGTGTGGATGCACGGGAGCTCCCTTCTCAAGCCGCCATCTCCGTCGGCTGCTAGGCCACGCCCCCCATCGTTTCACTTTTTATGTGACTTCTGAAGGTAATTGGTTGCACCAGAGCTTTTTATGGGCTTCATAACAAAGGCGGTGAATACATACGCACATGCCAAGTTTCTGTTTTCTATTTCTAAAAAATAGTTTATGTATACATTTTTCTCATTTCACTTCACCAACTTAGACTATTGTGTTGTGATCCATCACGTAAAATTCAGATTAATAAAACCTTGAACTTAAGGCTGTAATGTATACAATGCTGGGAGGGTGGAGTGTTCCTCTGAGGTATTTTGGGGTTAATACAATGCTGGGAGGGTGGAGTGTTCCTCTGAGGTATTTTGGGGTTAATACAATGCTGAGAGGGTGGAGTGTTACCTCAGGGTATTTTGGGGTTAATACAATGCTGAGAGGGTGGAGTGTTACCTCAGGGTATTTTGGGGTTAATACAATGCTGGGAGGGTGGAGTGTTACCTCAGGGTATTTTGGGGTTAATACAATGCTGGGAGGGTGGAGTGTTACCTCAGGGTATTTTGGGGTTAATACAATGCTGAGAGGGTGGAGTGTTACCTCAGGGTATTTTGGGGTTAATACAATGCTGGGAGGGTGGAGTGTTACCTCAGGGTATTTTGGGGTTAATACAATGCTGGGAGGGTGGAGTGTTACCTCAGGGTATTTTGGGGTTAATAGAAAGGGAGGGTGGAGATCGATCATATGGGAATCGATACCTCAGGTTATTTTCGGATTAATACAATGCTGGGAGGATGGCTTGTTACCCCTTGGTATATAGGGGTTAATACAATGCTGGGAGGGAGGAGTGTTACCTCAGGGTATTCTGGGGTTAAACAATGCTGGGAGGGAGGAGTACCTTTTGGGGTTAATAGAAAGGGAGGAGAAGCAGTGTTGATGATTTGAATGAGGGGATTGAGTTAGAACTTTTTTGGTCTCCGTTTACTATTATTTTATATTTACTTCCTTTCTCAGGATTTGGCAGTCTCTCTCCCTCACTCGCTGGGGTTGGCATGTGAGCGACATGCTAGTCAGGTTTTCCAGAAAATGATGCCAGGCGGCCGTCACTGGCGTGGCAGGTTCAGCTCTGGTAAGATCTACCACCAGGGACACCCTTTATATCGAGATCGCTATTCACCTGCCTTGCCTTCCTGTGCCCTGTGTCCCAGTTTGGACCCAGATTAATTACGGGACAACTGTTTGTCTCCTTTCCATCCTGGTAGAACATATGGGAGGGAAGGGTGATGGATCAGGCAATAGATAGATTCATAGATAGATAGACCATATGGGAAGGAAGGGGGATGGATCAAGCAATAGATAGATTCATAGATAGATAAACCATATGGGAAGGAAGGGTGATGGATCAAGAAATAGATAGATTCATAGATAGACCATATGGGAAGGAAGGGTGATGGATCAGGCAATAGATAGATTCATAGATAGATAGACCATATGAGAAGGAAGGGTGATGGATCAGGCAATAGATAGATTCATAGATAGACCATATGGGAAGGAAGGGTGATGGATCAAGAAATAGATAGATTCATAGATAGATAGACCATATGGGAAGGAAGGGGGATGGATCAAGCAATAGATAGATTCATAGATAGATAGACCATATGAGAAGGAAGGGTGATGGATCAGGCAATAGATAGATTCATAGATAGATAGACCATATGAGAAGGAAGGGTGATGGATCAAGCAATAGATAGATTCATAGATAGACCATATGGGAAGGAAGGGTGATGGATCAGGCAATAGATAGATTCATAGATAGATAGACCATATGGGAAGGAAGGGTGATGGATCAGGCAATAGATAGATTCATAGACAGACCATATGGGAAGGAAGGGTGATGGATCAAGCAATAGATAGATTCATAGATAGACCATATGGGAAGGAAGGGTGATGGATCAGGCAATCAGAGAAGGTGTCACACATTCAGGTATAACGTGGAACAGAATACATTTCTATATTGGTTCTGCTTGTTTTGCTCTTAGATCTAGGTATCACTCCTAGTGATTATGCTATCTTTGCCAATCATACTGTGCTGGCCCCAGTTCTGGATGGAATGAACATGATGACTGTGGATCGACAGATCTGTGTGCTGTCTGTAGCCCTCACTAGATTCATGGAAGCCTGGATGGGACACATCCTACGGGAAAAACTCCGCTTCAGGTGGGTGATGGCAGTATGTGTAGACAGAGCAAACGGGTCATTCGGGTCATACCATTCATACTCGCTGTCTGTGTTTGGATTTTGCAGTCTTCGCTCATTTCCCTTTCCCCTTTACAGTCTGGTTGGTCTCTGTTCCCTCACAGCACTCTGTTAGGATTGTATTGTGCGTCTGTACCGTCCTTGCTCTCGAAGTTCCCTTCCCTTGCAGGATATCTCCTATTATTTTGCATTGTGTAGTCTGTGTCTGTCTTGCAGCCTGCAGGGAGCTCTTCAGCTGAGATGTGACTTTGAGACTGTTCGTGGTATGCTGCGGTCTCCGAGTTCAGGGCTTCCTTTAGAACTGATTGAAGTTGCCTTGTCTCTCCCCGTGTTCCAGCAGTCAGAGAATGCCATCACGTGTCTCCTGCAGCAGCCGTCTAGCAAGGCTTATCTTCCGTCTCGTACTTGCCCCCTTCTGTGGTGCTGTAAGTTCTGAGGTTAATGCTTGTTTCTTATCTTTATCTGTTTTTACATGTCCCGTTTAACCTCCTTCTGCCTCCGGTTTCCAGGCCCTCTGCCCTGCCGAGCAGCCGTGGAGACCATGTCTGACAGCCTGCAGAGTCTAGACAGCCTAGAACGCAGAGCATGGTCAACGCGCCGTTCTGCCAACTTGTCGCAGCACAGCCATGACTCCTACCTACCTCACAGTCAGCAGCAATGGCTGTCTCTGCGTGTACACAAACGCTGGGATGGACTGCGTGTACCTTGGGAAGGCCAGGAGATGTCGGCTAGCTGACAGGCTGCACCCAGGCAAATGCCAGCAGGGGATCTATGTTAACATTACAGTAAGGGTTATTCTAAATGGCCAACGGGTTCTGAAACCAATCTCAATCATGAGACCTCATCCAAGGCAGAAGGAATTCTGAGAGCCAGGTTTGTCTCATAGAGGGATTATAAGTGATGGGAAAAAGTCCTGCACTTGAGGCAGGTGTATAATGTGACAATGGGATTATCATTGATAGCAGACAGTCCAGTACTGCAGGTGGTAGTATAATGTGACAGTGGGATTATAAGTGATGGGACATTGCATTTTACCGCATTTGTCAGTGTGTTTGTTGGTTTGATGAGGTCAATATCTGTCCAGGATCCAGTCCTTATAATGTCATTATTATCTTTAACTTGGCACAGTAAGGCTATCCTTTGGGGTTGTCTGCCGGCAAAATTGCGAATTATAATTCATGTGGCAAAAAGTCATTTCTACACCTCCACATTCCACTGTGGTGACAGTATATGCATATTGTAAGTGTGGCAACTGGGAAGAAAGTAAGTTATTTTTTTACATTCTGTAATAAAAATTTATATTTTTAATAAACACATGATATTTTTGTCTTTGGTGTTTCCATCCTCATTAAATATCAGATCTACTTTGTGTGTGCTTTGACTTTCATTTCATGAGTAGTTTAGTCTGTCATGGAGTTTTGCCCTTATCCCTATATAACTTGGCCTCCAACGCCTTGTAGGTTATTTGCTGTTAGTAAGACAGAAAGCAGGATAAGCCATGGATGAAACATTTCCTTGATAACACAAAGAAAAAGGAAAAGCGATTTTATACAATATAAAATGTTTCCTTCCAAAAATTTCCAGTTCCAGGACGTTTTGTGCTTTTGGCTGGTCAAGTTCTTGAGTTCCATGTCAAAGAAATACTGAACGCACACTCTGGCTTTTTGGTAGCGTTTGTTCGTATGAACCATAAGAACAAACTTACCGAATGGCGCTCTCCTGACGTGTTGGGAAGGAGCGGGCGTCCGTTCAAGTTTAGCTGTGTTCGAGGGTTTCAGTGTCCGATTTTAGTTCCACGCAATCTACGCCCAAACACCGCTGCCTGCATTCTCGTGAACAAGATGGCCTCCACACAGTTCCCACGCGTTCGTGCATATGTACGACGGCCACCCAGTCTCACAATTAGAACCCACTCTGATAGAAGAGTCAGGACAGTTTAAAAAGGGTCAATAAGCTGAGAGGTGGTCCGCAGTTCATGGGTTGGTTCAGTTCACGAACAGTCCAAGGGAATCCCACGAACCCAGTGTAACAAAACTCCTCTGTGATTGCAGTAATTATGATGGTTTTCCCATCCCTACAGTGATTATGGTGTGGTTCTCCTTTCTGATATTTTATTTGCAACAAAGGACACGTCCCTGGACTTTGTTTCCCCCTTATCATTATATTCTCCCTTGTGTATTCGTGGATTGGTTCGGTGAATTAAACTATTACAGCCAGGATAATGTTATTGAAGCAGACGAACAAACTGCCGAACGACTGACCACCCTGCATGTGGAGTGTGCTGCTTGTTCGTATGAATGAACACGTGGCAGCGGCCATTTTGTTTAGCCGAACGTACTCAGGGGTGTTTTGTCGTCGGACGCCTGGAACTAAAATCGGACACTCAAATGCACGAACACCGCTGGGACTTCCACCTTCGTGCGTTTGGCTAAAATTCACACGAACAGAGCGCTATTTCTTGAGAACAATCTACCGAATGAGACACTCCAGTGGAGTAATGCACGAACAGATCCGTTCGTGAAATGTATACATTATGTGGATAAGAAGATAGATCGGCCGCACAGTCTAATTCTCTGGAACTCTTTTGGGCATGAAATCAAGCATGCGGTCAGTCAAATGTGACTTTCACAGAATTTGGGAACCCCTGCTTTAATCTGGGTGAACAACATATCCAAAAATCACCAAGATCAGAGCTATCCAGGGATGTATAATTTATACCTTCTTCCCCTCAACTCACAGCTTCGTCTCGTGTTGTAGGGAACAGCTATACCTGCTATATCACTGCTAGCTCTTTTAAGAGCTCTCTTCAGCTATACTAGCTCCTCAGGATATCGTGTTGGAACTCTGCAGCGCTCTCCATCTATGGGAAGAAGGATATCCAGACGGTAGACACCCTCACAGGACGGTCCTTTTACCCCAGGAGGCGTGCAGGTCGGTTGGAAAGCCGATATGAGCAGCTAAAAAGGACAACCCTCAAGGATCTACTGGAAAACCGTGGAGGGATTGCCAGCAATCGACCTAAAAGGGAGCTGATTGCGGAGCTACAGCAGCTGGATCATAACTCTACCATGGCAGAAATTACCTGGATTGCACGAGAACGGCTGGCAATCTATGGGCCGAACCCATCTGAGGATCGGATTGAGCAGGTCTTTGCAGAGGTGAGGGCAGAGGCCCAGGAGAGGAGAGAGCACGAGCTGAGGATGGTAGCCACTCAACGTCCTGCAGAGCCACCCACAATCACCCTTGCTCCTGCCAACCCGGAGAAGCAAAAGGTACCTTTTTGCTGCATTTAAACCGTTCCTGGGAGCAGAGGGGTAGATCACCAGCTATTTGGCGGACTTTGAAAGGCAGTGCGCACTTCACCAGGTATCCACAGAGAACGCACTCAGGGAAAGCCGCAGAAGCCTTCTGGGCCATCCCAGAGGACGAGGTAAAATAATATCACCTTGTCAAAGACACCCTACTTAAATGGTATGCCATAACCCCTGAGGCATACCGGCGAAAATTCTGGGACACCAAGAAACGAGGCTGTGATACCCACATGAAATGGGCTAACAGGCTATGCCGCACCACTACCCATTGGATCGAGGGATGCCAAGCCAGATTCGCCGAGGAGGTGCTGCAACTGTTTCTCCTGGAGCATTTCTTTAATAACTTACCGCAGGAATTTAGCCACTGGGAACGAGATCGACGTCCCCATACCCTCACAGAGGTAGCCTGCCTGGGTGATGAATATGCGGATGCCAGGCGACTAGATCCTGCGTTATCCCGACCCAATCCTCTAATGGATTCTCAGGCCCCCCTTGTATCCAGACCCCCTCAACGACCGGAATTTAGGGCCCGTGTTCCACCTGGCCCCACTCGCTATGCTGGTCCCCCCCAGAAACAGGTAAACGGGTAAAGTGTCACCAATGCTACGAACCAGGATACCTGGTGGCCAATTACCTTTTTGGTCCTCCCAGATCTTCCTGGAACAAATCTCCACCGGTGCCAGCCCCTGCGGCATCCCGTACCCCGGCTGCCTACTGCGTGGACACCGATATTCACTCCGAGGAATATATGGGGGTATTGTACGAGGTCAATCCCATCTATGCCGATTCTGGGGATAATAGACAACAGCACCGAGAAAGGGTCAAGGTTGACGGGAAGGCCGCCCAAGGATTACGAGACACTGGGGCTACTATTACGCTGGTACATAGGCACTTGGTTCCAGCCCATAAGCCTACGGGCCAAATCGTAGCTGTTTGAGTGGCTGGGGGAGACTTATTTCGCCTGCCTGCTGCCCGCATTCTCCTAGACTGGGGAGTCGGATCCGGTGTAGTAAAGGTCGGTTTAATGGACAATTTACCATCAGAAGTTCTTCTGGGCAACAATTTGGGCCCCCTCACTTCTGCCTACATTCCCACCTCAACCGCGGCGGCTCACCCCGTGACGACTAGGGCACAAGCGAGAACTGAAAGGACTAGTTCACCAGCTCGGGAGACCCAGGTAAGACACCACCTGACTGTGACTAACCCCCCCATACTGTGATAGCTTGGAGGAGTTTTTTTTTTTTTTCAAGCTTGGAGGGATTGCCTCCAATGGAGTAATGCACAAACAGATCAGTTTGTGCAATTTATACATTATGTGAATAAGAAGCTTGAAAAAGACCTAGATGGTCGAAACGTTTCCGTGGTTCTAACAAAGTGCCTATTTTGAACCAAGGAGTGCCGGGACCTTTTTTCCTTTATTTTACTACTTTGGGAATCTGGTGTTTGGTTTTGGTACAGCTAGAGCACCCTGGCTCAGACTGATGGGAGTAAGTGCAGTTCCCTACACACTCTATATGTACCAGTTTAAAGTCATGCCATTCTGGATGAAAAATGCCCCAGCTATGTTCCAGCGCTTGGTGGATAGACTCCTTGATGACTTCCAGGATTTCGCTTGTGCGTACCTGGATGACATCGCGATCTATAGTGAGTCATGGGAACGTAGGAACAGTACTGGATCAGATTCGGGCCACTGGCCTGACTGTGAAACCAGACAAATGCCATTTTGGTATGGCTGAGGTCCAGTTCCTGGGACACGGGTGGGGTGTGGAGACAGAGACCTGAGCCTGCTAAAATTGAGGCTGTCGCTAACTGGCCCACCCCTCGCACCAAGACCCAAATCCTGACCTTCCTGGGCACCGCTGGGTATTACAGATGCTTTGTCCCCGACTATAGCGCCATTACCAAACCCCTGACTGACCTGACCAAAAGAAACTTTCCCCGACAGGTCCTGTGGTCTCCCAACTGTGAAACTGCGTTCCAAGCCCTTAAGACTGAAGTAGTTCATACTCCTATCCTGGCTGCTCTAGTCCCTAACAAACAATTTATGGTTCATACAGATTCTTCAATGTTCGGACTGAGGGCAGTTTTAAGCCAGGTGGGAGAGGATGGAGGAGAGCACCCTGTCGCCTACATTATTTGAAAACTTCTCCCTCATGAGGTCAGCTATGCGGCAGTGGAGAAGGAGTGTTTAGCGCTGGTGTGGGCCTTAAAGAAATTGACTCACTATTTGTACGGACAGGAGTTCACACTGGTTACAGACCATAATCCACTTGTGTGGCTAAACCGCGTTGCAGGAGACAATGACTGGCTACTGAGATGGAGTTTGGCACTCCAACCCTTACAACTTTACCATCCAGTACCGGCCTGGCAAGCAGAATGGCAACGCGAATGGATTATCTTGGCAGACTGACCTCAATCCCTAATAACAGAGTATGGACAGCCCCAAGTTGCCCCAAAAAGGGGTCAAGCCGGGTCTGCCTCTGCCACACAAGGAGGGAGCCATGTAACAAAACCCCTCTGTGATTGCAGTAATTATGATGGTTTCCCATCCCTACAGTGATTATGGTGTGGTTCTCCTTTCTGATATTTTATTTTCTATAAAGGACACGTCCCTGGACTTCCCCTTGTCATTATATTCTCCCTTGTGTATTCATGGATTGGTTCGGTGAATTAAACTACTATTACAGACAGGATAATGTTATTGAAGCAGACAAAAAAAATCGAACGACCGATCACCCTGCATGTGGAGTGTGCTGCATGTTAACCACTCAGAAGCTGTGGTTAACCGCAGCTTAATTGACGAACGGCTGGGTGGTTGTCGTTCGTGTGAACGAACACGTGGCGGCAGCCATTTTGTTTAGCCGAACGCGCTCAGCTGTGTTTTGTCGTCGAATGCCTGGAACTAAAATCGGACACTCAAAAGCACGAACACCGATGGGACTTCCACCTTCATGCGTTCTGCTAAAATCCACACGACCAGAGCGCTATTTCTTGAGAACAATCTACCAAACAAGACATCCAATGGAGTAATGCACGAACAGATCAGTTTGTGCAATTTATACATTATGTGGATAAGAAGCTGTGTGGCCAGTCTAATTCTCTGGAAATCTTTTGGGCATGATAAGAGTGCGGTCGGTCAAATGTGACTTCCACAGAATTCGTGAACCCCAGATCAGAGCTATCCAGGGATGTATAATTTTTGGGGATATGTTTGAGTTTTGGGGTGTTTCTGAACTTAATGAATATTTTCTGCCTGTGGATAATTGAGTTATTCAATTAGTTAGCTTAATTATATCACAGGCAGAGGGGAGGGATTGCTGACTGTATGTGGGAGTGTTACTGTGTTAATTATTGTTCCCATTGGTTTGTGTCCCTGTGTTCCACCCAGGCGGTGTGCCTCTGGCCTAAAAAAATGTGTATGAAAGAAATGCCTTTGTGCTCAATAAACCAGACCTTCTTACCCTCAACGTGTATCAGCATAACGCTTGAAATGGTCAGCAGCAGTACCCAGAGCAGATTGAACTTTAACCCAGGTATCACGGATGGAAGCCAGACGGTCAACCAAAGCAGGAATCGCTGTATCAGAAAAAAACGGTAGGACAGTAGGATGCTGGCCATTATTAACAAAAAATGGACTATGCCCAGAGGAGTCATGGTCAGCATTGTTTCTAGCAAACTTGGCCCAGGGTAGTAATTCGGACCAATTGTCTTGAGTGCTATTAACGAAACAACGCAAATATAATTCCAAGGACTGGTTAGCCCTCTCAGCTGTACCATTGGTCTGGGGGTGGTAAGAGGATGAAAAAGACAATTCAATCCCTAATTGATTATTGAAGGCCCTCCAAAACCGAGACACAAACTGAGAACCTCTGTCAGATACTATACTGTGAGGAATGCCATGCAGACGGACAGTTTCTTGTATAAAGATTAGTACCAGGTCTTGAGATGACGGCAATTTCTTGAGAGGAATAAAATGAGCCATTTTAGAAAAATGGTCCAAAACCATGAGAATGGTGGTATAACCGTTAGAATTAGGAAGTTCAACAATGAAGTCCAGGGACAAGTGGGACCATGGGACCTCAGGAATAGGAAGAGGTTGTAACAAGCCAGAAGGGAGTTTATGAGGCACTTTGGAAACTGCGCAAACAGAACAAGTCTGCACATATTCCTTAACATCCTTCCTGAGGGAATCCTACCAGAATGACCTCATGATAGCAGAAGTGGATTTATAAATACCTGGGTGACTGGAGCCAAGCAGTGGAGAGGACAATGAAAGGACAGTGGACCCAATGATACATTCCGGGGGAATGATATGGGACGTTTCTTGCTCTAGTATAGCCTCAGTATCAAACTGCCTGGACAAGGCGTCGGCCTTGACATTTCTTAGAACCAGGTCTGTAAGTGATAAGAAGATTAAAGTGAGAAAGAAATAGAGACCACCTAGCTTGTCTAGAAGATAATCGCTTAGTATCTCCTATGTAAGCCAGGTTTTTGTGATCAGTAATGATCAAAAGGGGATCCTTGGAACCCTCTAAAAGATGTCGCCACTCCTTGAGAGCTAGAATAATGGCCAACAATTCTCTAGTGCCAATATCGTAATTGTGCTCAGCAGGAGACAACTTTCTAGAAAAGTAACCACAAGGATGTAACTGAGTTTCCTGGCTCTCCCTCTGGGAGAGAATTGCCCCTACCCCTGTTTCTGAAGCATCAACCTCCAGTATGAAAGGTTTGCTGGTGTCAGGATGTATCAATATGTCGGCGGAGGCAAACCGCTGTTTGAGAGTTTCAAAGGCTTCAATAGCCTCCTTAGACCATATCTTACTACTAGCCCCCTTGCTTGTCATATTGGTGATGGGGGCTATTACTGAAGAAAATCCCTTTATAAATCTTCTGTAATAATTAGCGAAACCAATGAACCTTTGAATGGCTTTCACCCCAGTGAGTAAAGGCCACTGTAGAACAGACTCTAGTTTTTTACGATCCATCTGAAACCCTGCGGCAGAAATATGATATCCTAAAAACTGTACTTCAGACTGGTCAAAGATACGTTTTTCCAGTTTACAATAAAGTTGTTTTTTTAACAAGGTTTGCAGAACTTGTTTAACATGATCGTGGTGAGACTGGAGGTCAGGAGAATAAATAAGGATATCATCCAGATAGACCAAGACTAACGAGTAAATGTAATCCCTGAGTACATCGTTAATTAAATATTGGAAAACCGCTGGAGCATTGCGCAACCCGAATGGCATCACTAGATATTCATAGTGTCCACTTCTGGTATTAAATGCAGTCTTCCACTCATAGTTTTCCTTGATTCTCACTAAATTGTAAGCGCTTCTAAGGTCAAGCTTAGGAAACACTTTAGCGCCCTGGAGTCTGTCAAATAATTCAGCAATAAGAGGAATGGGGTAAGCGTTCTTAATGGTGATTTTGTTCAATGCCCTGTAATCGATACATGGGCACAACTCACCATCCTTTTTAGATACAAAAAAGAATCCTGCACCAGCAGGCGAGGATGATTTTCGTATATGGCCTTTATTCAATGAATCCTTGATATAGTCCTCCATTACACTACTCTCCTGAGGAGATAGAGCATAGACTGCTCTCTAAGTGGCATAGCGCCTGGTAGTACGTTAATGGAACAGTCATATGGTCTGTGAGGAGGTAGAGTCCCTTGCTGAATACTTCTTTTTTTTTAATTCTTTATTTTTCTTGTGCATAGTAAAGAACATACAGTTAGTCTTGCAGCGCCACAACAGCAACTGCAGGCTTGACATGAACATTGACTTGTTATGGCATGTGATTGGCTAGCACATTTTTATAGTATCTTAACATGAGAAACAAACAATTACAAACTGTTCTATAACGTAAAGGGTTAAGCATTAGCAGGAGCATTTGCGGATTTCGTATACGAACTGTAGGATAAGGACCGTTAGTTACATGCTTAATTTTTACACAGCGAAGGGTAAAGTGTTAGTCAGTTGCTATTAGGGATTTATCTAATTATCCCAAAGTAGGCAGCCAGGGGGACCTGTTTAATTCTATATGACCCAAACATATTAGCACATCTCGCTGTTATAGCACTCCCTGGTACTAGCTAGTCGTCCGAGTATGCCTTTTCGCCTTGCTCTTAGGTTAACATAATGGAAGGCTGCGGTCATGCTTAACCATGCAAAAATGTTGTTAGCTTTAAGTAAATAAGCTAGCTGGGCCTCCCTCTGCTTTAAACAGTATGTCGCTATTGGCTTGCTTGGTGTCTAATTCCTGTGTGTGTGTTAGTGGCCGCGTGAGACTTCCGTGGTTACATTCTAGGAATACGTGTGTTCAACATGCATGAGACACTTGAAGTACATATAGCAGGCCGAGCAGAGAGAAGAAAAAATAAATAAATAAATGGCATAATAGAAAAACATAAAAATAGGTCATATAAAAGAGGGTCCGTCTTAATTAGGCTTGTCGGTGTTCGTTTAGAGGGTAAGAGGCCTAGAGAATATATAGCTGGCCTGACCCTATCATATGTTGCTATCGGTAGCCATGTCCCATGAGTTGCCTGAGGCAGAGGCTAGGGTCCAGCAACATACGCCTGTAAGGATTCCCCTTTCAGCCTATGCCCACCGGGTGTTCTGTTGCATCCATCTCGAGGATGCCTTGCTCGGGGATGGCTTGCTCATTTGGTGGGGTGCCAGTGGTTGTGCTGTCACGGTCAGGCGGTTGCCCCCTCGGTGCTCTCGTTCCGGTTGACCGTGGGTTTTTCATTTGTTTTGGCCGGTCAGATGCCAACCCTGCTGCGGTGTGGTTTTTATTGCTGTCGGCTGTGTTAGTCCCACTGTGTCGGGTTGCGCTGTGCGGGATGGCTGTTGCTGGGGGCCCTTGTTGGAAGGCAGGTCGGGTACTCCCGCAGGTTCCGTGCTCAAGTTTGGGGTCGTGTGTGTTGTCCTGTCGGGGGGCTATGTTGGAGCCACGTGGGGGGTTCCACCGCAGGCCACGGCGTGTCGCCGGGCGGATCCACGCCGCCACCGCTTTCACTGCCCGTTGGAAGGGTTGTCTCCTTGCATTAAGCTTCACCCACAGGTAAGAACAGAGCCTGTAGAAAAACTCTGTTGTGTGCTGGGGCGGCTTGGGAGGCGAGTGCTGCGCTGTAACTGCTCCGCCATCTTGGCTAAGCCTTGACTCCCCCATTTGGGCGCGGGTTTAGTCGCTTGGGCTTAATGGAGAGCTGTAGCTGTTGCCGTGATGACCCTCAACAGCGGGGGGGAGGAATCAAGAGCCCCTTCTGCCTCTTCGTGCTCCAGCAATGCAGGCAGCGGAGAGACCGGCCGTATCTCCCCAGCCACTCCCGCAAGTAGGCCCCAAAGAAGCTTCAGGTGTTGAACGCCTGTCAGGTGAGGAGATGCCGTAGGAAATGTCTCCCGTGAGTGTATAGTTACTCCAGCCGGGTGAAAGCTCGTTTTCTTAGGTGGAAAATCTTTATTTTCAGTTGTTTGGTTTCACTTGTCAGGAGCTCACTTCATGTGCGTCTTGTCTGCATGGCGGTCAGGCCCCGCCCCCCCTGAATACTTCTTTAATGTCTTGGTATTGTTTAGGGATCTCAGAATTTTGATGTGTAATAGTGGGTAATTCAATAGTGCCCACTCTTTTGGTGACATGCAAAATGCACCTTTCATTACAATCCTAACCCCATTCTAATATTTCCCCATTAGCCCAGTCAATATGAGGGTTATGCTTGCTAAGCCATGGGAATCCTAATGATAGGACAAGAGGGAGATGCAGTCACCTGAAATGTAATCTCTTCGTTATGTAAGGCACCAATGAAAATATTAATGGGTAAGGTTTCATGCGTTATCAATGGTTGTGAGAGTGGTCTCCCATCAATAGCTTCAACAGCTAGGGGTGATAGTCTCTCTTTAATAGGTATAGTATTACCCTTGACAAATTGAACGTTGATGAAGTTTCCAGCAGCACCTGAATCCATCAGGGCTTTGCATGAAAAGTTCCCCAGCCACTCCCGCAAGTAGGCCCCAAAGAAGCTTCAGGTGTTGAACGCCTGTCAGGTGAGGAGATGCCGTAGGAAATGTCTCCCGTGAGTGTATAGTTACTCCAGCCGGGTGAAAGCTCGTTTTCTTAGGTGGAAAATCTTTATTTTCAGTTGTTTGGTTTCACTTGTCAGGAGCTCACTTCATGTGCGTCTTGTCTGCATGGCGGTCAGGCCCCGCCCCCCCTGAATACTTCTTTAATGTCTTGGTATTGTTTAGGGATCTCAGAATTTTGATGTGTACTAGTGGGTAATTCAATAGTGCCCACTCTTTTGGTGACATGCAAAATGCACCTTTCATTACAATCCTAACCCCATTCTAATATTTCCCCATTAGCCCAGTCAATATGAGGGTTATGCTTGCTAAGCCATGGGAATCCTAATGATATGACAAGAGGGAGATGCAGTCACCTGAAATGTAATCTCTTCGTTATGTAAGGCACCAATGAAAATATTAATGGGTAAGGTTTCATGCGTTATCAATGGTTGTGAGAGTGGTCTCCCATCAATAGCTTCAACAGCTAGGGGTGATAGTCTCTCTTTAATAGGTATAGTATTACCCTTGACAAATTGAACGTTGATGAAGTTTCCAGCAGCACCTGAATCCATCAGGGCTTTGCATGAAAAGTTCTTTTTGTCAAAGGCGATAGAAATGTCTAGGAGAAACCTATTTTTATTCATTCCAGAGGACGTTCCCATTACACCTATGACCTGTCCCCTGAAGGTGCGGTAGTTTTCCGGACGTATGGGACAATTGTTTCTCATATGTTCCTTCCTACCGCAGTATAGACATAGGCCTTCTTTTCTCCTATATTGTCTTTCTGCTTCTGACAGTCTAGTGACCCCCAACTGCATGGGTTCGGGTTTGGACTGTACAGGAATTTCAGGGACAATAGGTCTGGAGAAACAGGGTGCATCTGGTCTTGTTTCTAGTAGCATCTCTGGTTCTCAGTCTATTATCAATCTGCATGACAAAAGTGATAAATTCATTATGCTTTTTTGGGTAAGTCTTTGGCGGCAATCTCATCTAGCATAGTTTCAGATAATCCCTTTTTAAATGCAGAGATTAACCCACTATTAGTCCAGTCTACCTCAGAAGCCAGGGTACAAAATTCTATGGCAAATTCTGAGATAGACCTGTTCCCTTGTCTGATATGCATCAGGGCAGTAGAGTTGTCATCCTCTCTGCCTAAAGGTTCAAACGTAAGTTTGAATTCCGTAAGGAACTCCTGGTAATTGTGTGCCACACTCCTATTACTCTCCTATAATGGATTGGCCCACGCTAAAGCTTTACCTTTTAACTGATTCATTAGGTAACCAATTTAG